>JASVER010000004.1:20761964-20790058 GCA_030449065.1 Oceanodroma leucorhoa | reverse complement strand
CCCCCAGCATCCAATAAGGGAGGGAGATTCTCCTTGGCCCTCTTCTTGTCATTAACGTATTTGTAAAAACATTTTTTGTTGTCCCTGACAACAGTGGCCAGAAGCATCCCTGGGGAGGAGACGAGGGCTTTCCCATGCTAAGGCAGCCCTGCTGCCTCCCGAGCTGTGTTACCGTCTCCCCCCCGCAACGGTCACCCCTGCTGCGGAGCGGAGGGGAAATGAAGAGCTTGCTGGTCTCTCTGTGTTAGCATCCCTTGCAAGACTGGAAAGGTCACCATTGGTGCAGAAACCCCGGCACCAGAAATCAGCCCTTTGGGGTAGGGAAGAGGTTGTTTCTACTTTTCTCCAGATTTTTGCACAATTCCACATTCCGTCACCTTCTTTTTCTGTGGTTTCTTTTTGCCTTTTTGGTTTTGATTTTTGTTACTTTTTCATTTTCCCAGCTGCTCCACTTTTTGAACCCATGATGTTTGTGAAGTCAAAATAACAAGCATGAAATAAAATAGGTTTGCTTGTTGTAGATTATATTCAAAGTGATGAAAGGTTTGCGGCTTTTTCCCAGATGTTCATTATAGAAATTGGCTCTTGTGTTAGAGAACCATGTAGTTTCAATGGTTTCAGTCTCCAGAGCTAGAAAAAAACAGGTTGTTTTCTTCTCTTCAAGGGCACTGGAACTCAATCACATCCTCCAAAATTGCAAATGGCAGATGATGATAGCTGGCAATGGAGTACTCATTTAAAAGACATGTCCTAAAGATCTTTCAGCCCTCAGGAAAATTCATCTGTCGTATGAGGAGAACTTTGCAAATTTTAGGATGTTGTTCTCGAGTATTTGACAAAGATGACCAGAATGGACTGTCTTGTTTTATCAGTGTCACGAAATGTAAATATGAATAGTTTAAAAAAGCAACCTATCTGTACTTCACAAAGTTAGAAGGTGGAAAATTCAGGCCTTTTACTGTGACTATGGGAGATGCTCTTAGGTCCTGAATAGGAGAGAAAGCATATATGTGTCCCCTCTGAACTTTTCAAGCCATATTAAAATTCCCAGCTTTGTCTAGACTTTTCTTTATAAACCCTGACATTCCTAGGTTTTAAAGTAGGTCTGCTTGCCAGGAGCATGCTTCGTTTAGTACGCTCTTCTCACTGTACAGATAAAAAAGAGCCTCTGGTCAGGAGAGTGTTGGCAGTAGAGGTCAGTTGGGCAAAACCTGAGGTGTCTTGTCCACAGGTTGCTCCCAGGCTTTTGTTCTGGTTCTATAAAACAGGCTCCCACCAGCAGCACTATTTAGCTACACAACTATATTTTGAAGCAGTACAAGATACTRTCCCATGCTCTACAGCAGTTGTTTTACGCAAGTAAGCTTCCAGTACATTTTCAGGCTTGCAAGGTAAGAGATTTATACTTACACTGCTGCACACTGCAGAAGAAGACAAGAACATGAATTTTTGCATATTC
This sequence comes from Oceanodroma leucorhoa, assembly GCA_030449065.1. Lineage (NCBI taxonomy): Eukaryota > Metazoa > Chordata > Aves > Procellariiformes > Oceanodroma > Oceanodroma leucorhoa. The sequence continues at coordinate 20,788,599 of JASVER010000004.1, read as the reverse complement.
ATATCTACAATGTTGTTTGCATATGGCTTTAATTCATAACAGACAGCCTTTGCCTTAATATTCTCACACAAATTCTAGCTCTCATGAAAGAAAATGCACTTTAAACACTGGATGTACGAGGTTAGAGACCACCACTGGCAGCACAGCCATTTCAGGAATTGTTACCACGGTTGGGAATATGTTGCCTTTTAAGCTTTCCAGCAGCAAATGTACTGATTGTCCCCAGAACCCTCCTGGGAAATGACCTGCCGAGTGACTTGCGATTTAGCTCAAGTCTGCAGAAAAGCAACTTTTTACTTCTTTTCTTTTGTGCCATAAAAAGTAAACTTTAACCAGAGGTATTTCAGAAGTGTTGTCCTATCTAGCATTCCCCCGACCTTGCTGCAGGTGCTGCTCTTCCTCGAGTGCCTGCCAGAAACAAGGAGCAATGATTTCCAGCATGTGCCCTGCTAAACCCTGTAGGTCTCCAAGGAGTGGCCAGCTTCACTGTGGTACTTGACCACGTAATTGCACCTCTGATCTGCTCAGCTTTGCCTGTGTTAGCAGGCTGCTGGTGCCCTGGCTGGGCAAGGAGGGGATTTTCCCCAGAGCTACCTCCTGGCGCGGTTGCTGCCCCTGGGGTCTGGCTGGGTTGCAGCAGTGAAGCCATGACCCGTATTATTGGTGTCCTACTACTAGTCCTCTCCGCTCAGATACCCAACACTCTCATTTTGGGCTGGACACGGTTCAGGTCAGGCAACCCCATGCTTCTGAAGCTGGAGTCCTACCTGCATCAGACTGCAGAGGGRCAGGGGTTTGCTGCGGGGAGAGGGCTGGCAAACTGTAATTTCCTAAGTGGAGATGGGTTTGTTATCATGTGATAAATCTTTTTCTAATAACTGCTGCCAAAGAGTCGGTGATTTGGAGAAAGCACTCGTTTCTATCGATCCCTTAAACGCTACTGAAAAAAAACAAACAGGATGGGAAACATATCCTGGCAAGGTTTCTGGCATATCTGGGCCCATGATTCAGCATTTCATAAATGGATAATTATTTAAGTCTGTTTTTTCCTTTGTAAGCAGTACTGGTGTTTTACTAGCAAAGTGTTAACTTGCCTTTTTTTCTCTTGGCATCCGTTTGGGACAATTTGCATAAGTATTACTATTACTGGCACCTCTAGAGATTTTTCGATATTGTCAAGAACAAAGCACTGTAAAGAAACACATGGACAAAGGTGATTGAAGATCTGTGCACATGATGTGTGATAAATTTGTCAGCAATKAATTTCTTAACAAAAGTCACAATAAATAGAGGGATCCCCTTAAGGTATGCTATTGGAAATCCCGTAGGTATTTGGATTTCTTGAACACCCTGTTCTGTGAATAGGTTTTTCTTTAAAATGCATGTATCTTTGTGCCAGTAATTCAGTCTGAAAAGCAACCTGTTGGGTTTTTTCCCTCCATTCACACATGCCCTTGAAGTATTTTTGGCAGCAATACCAGGAAGACAGTCACTCCACCAGTATCTTATTCTTTGCACTGCATGCGGGGGAAGATGGTGGCTTAATGACAGTGTTGGAGCCAGATGCTTCCCCCCAGCTTAGGGAGCAAGTAATTCCTCCACTCACATGGTCCCGCTGATTAAGTGACTCTTGCTCCTTTTAGGAAACYGTTTGCTGCCCTGCAGTGTTCTCTGATTCCCACACACTTGTGTGCATCTCCATTTAATTTGTCTCTCCCCCACTCAGCCTGTTACGAACTGTAATATGGAAGAGCAGACTTAACCCCACAGTGATCTATTAGGACCTAGTATTTCGTGGACAGAGGCCAAGACTGCTGCTGACTCTAGTAACTTTAGTAACAAAATACTAAGGAAACATATTACCAAGCTTCAGATTGATCTCAATTAGAAAAAAAAAAAAAAAAGCACATTGTGATTAGAGTAGTCCTCAGTCTTTTAGCACAAACAGGGTTAAATATTGAAATGAAGGGACATACTTTTCATTTTCTATCATGGAAGTACAACTGGTAACTGTGATGACTGTGTATCTCAGGAGGTGAAAAATGACCAACCAGTGATGAGCAAACACTGGCAGAAAACGTAAAAGCAGACACATAATTCAGAGGCCAGACAGCAAGGCATAAGACACTGCATACGAATAAGAATATGTGGGAGTGAGAGCAAGCGAGTGCTGCAGGAGAGAATTTAACTGCTTCACTGAAAGTGCAATTACACAAACAGCTCTTCTGACTGCGTTTCATCAGTAGATACTACCCAATGGCATAAAACTGTTAAAAAAAAAAAAACACAACAAAATGTATGAAAATGGCAGGCTTGCTTCCAGGCAAAATAAATAACAATCAGTTAAAAATACAAATATATAACATCTGCCTTTTAAATAATCAGCTTGGTTTCTGTTTCTTCCTCAGAATGTGTATTTTTGGCTCAGATTTAGAGGTTTTGTTCTGCTTTCAGCAGACCATTTGAACAACTATCACCTTCCAATGTTAGCTGGCTGAATGTACCTTAAATTAGGTAAAAATAGTGATTCTTCCATTAATTAATAGTTTTCTTCCATTAATATCCTTAAAGAAAAGATCACTGAAAAATAGTTTACCAATATTTCTTGATTTCCATGAATACCCCATGCTGTAATAGGATGTAAACCTCTGCTTAGCCATTTGGTAAAAGATCTTTAYGGGCTGTCACTGCAGATATGACCTGAAATAAGAAGAGCAGTATTCCAGTTTCTGAGGACTTTTTTGGTGGCTGCAGAAAAAAAAAGCAAGACGTTCCTTCCAGAGTTGGATGAGAAAGAGAATGGGGCTCAAAATGAAGTTGAGGGGAGTTTGTTCCACCAAGAAGCAGCTTCAAAATTTTAAGTTGATGTAAACAATATTTTTTTTGGTAAACTTTTCATTTTTTCACCAAGCTCTAACTTCAGCCTTTCAGGTTGATCTCTGTGGCTGATTCCCGGGATCAGCCTGTAAAGGCTGTTGGGTACCTCAGCTCTCCTAAGAAGAAACCTTTGCATGCAGGATCAGCATTTGAAACCTTAGAGAGCTCCTGACTGGGAACCCGGGAGTGGGGAGGACCTCCTTCCTCTACCATTGAGCACTATGGAAATTCTGGCTGTTCCCAGCCGTGGCAGGTTCAATCTGCAGACCACTCTCATGTAGAGCAGGCATGACTGGATTTTCAGAAGTGACAAATTCAGGTTTTACATGATCCCCTTACAAGAATTTTAGATCCAGACAAGTGAGTTCAGTTTTCACCTCAATCAGTCGGTGCTTTTGCCATCGTTTTTAGTACTGCATGTCCATACTGCCCTATTTGTTTCAGTAGTGGCCCCTATTTCCTTGCTAATGTATTTAGCTTTTTAAAGAACAGACTTGAAAATATATATTTATTATGGAGTAAGAATACTTGTTCTCCCAAAGTCACAAACCTACAAGCAAAACATTTTATTCCCATGTCCCAAGCATTCTGTGAAGGACAATTTATGAGTAAAATGCATAAACATTTTTCATAGTTCAGATTGCTAAGCTCTGGGCCACTTATAGTAGCTTTGTGGAAGTAGCTGATTTCACTTTAGATTTGTAAAGCCAGTCTGGATTTCCTGCTTATCTGTTTAATTTAACTGCCTTTAGTGATCCAGCACATATGGCCCGATGCAGTAATACTGGATTACAAGCCATCTAGTTTTTATGCTGGAGAAAGATTCAATTACTCTGACTGTTTCACCCACTCATTATAAAACTTGGCTGGAGTTTTCCATGCTATCTTTCAAAAGAAATTGAACTCCTTCAGTGAAGGCTTCTTGATGCTCTTGCAAATTTCAGGATGACCCTATATGAATTTTAGTTCCACAAGTTTCATTTGGGTAAGTAGTGATATAGGACAGTGCATACTCAAATATACTTTTCTAAAGTACTTTTTTTTTTTTTTTTTAATCATAGTGATAATTTCCAGCTGGTGGTACTTACATTGTCTGGGTCTGATTTAGCCAAATGACAAACTAACACATTCTTAAGTGACCAGATCTCCATTCAGAAGTCTTATAGCTTAGTTTTCAAAATTATGTATCTGAACTATTCAATTTTTCATACCGTGACTAACATTAGATTTTACAAATTATTTGTAAACCAGACAAAAGTGGCTGAATAAAATATAATTATAGTATAGAAACATAGGAGTCTCAGTCAGGATCTGCTATTCTAGCATTATACTGCAATGCGAATAGGGACTTTAATTTGCAGAATGTTCGTATCAGACAAAAATATACAGGCAAAAGGTTGATTGAGCTCCACTCTGCTATGTTATGCCCTTTCATTTCCCAGGTGGGAGGGAAAGCATGATCCAGACACTAAATTCCAAGGCAATGTGTGTTCATTCAGGTGAATTAAATTATTTCAACACATTTTTAGAATGTACATATACAGAATGTTTTGTATCTTCCAGTCACACCACTTTTTTTCTTTGTATTTTTGAGGCACTCATCTTTCAGAGGTAGCCAAAATAGTGTAGTCCCTCCATAGCTCTGTATCTAGTCTTGGCCATGAATTCTGCTTGTAGAAGGGTTCGTTAGTCTTCCTAGGGTTGAAAAGAGCTGGAAAGCCATTCTGTAAACAGCTATCATCTTGCCTAGCAGTTTGAAAGCAGAGCATCCCTTTTGCTCACTAGCTCCCAGCCCACCCGCAGGCCCTCTTGCATGGTTTTAGTCTTTCAGATTTCATTGCCATTTAGTGCTCCACTTAAGTGCATTTTAGAGCCTGCATTTTAAATCAACTTTAACTACAATCTAGAGACCTATACAATTGCACTTAAATTTAAATGCCATTAAGTGACTGAATAATTTATCAGCGTATACAGCAAAGGTTAACTGATGGTAACATTAATTCTGTGGATGTTAGAAGTATTTTAGCATTTTCTGATGTTCTGATTATCTTTTGAAATGCCTTGAAGTTTCTCCTCCAAGTCAGCCTTAAGATCTATAGAAACATCTTCATTTAATTTTGCATCTCTCAGTTTTAYGAAGACAGCTCTACCTTTCATATAGGAAATACATATTTTTCCTCATGTGCTGGCAGGACCAGAAGGAACCATCTCTTCAGGTGCTTGTATTCATTCTGCTTCAGTAGCCAATAACTATGTACCAGCTTAAACTAGAAAGATACACAAACAATCCATGTAACCACCAAGAACATTGACATGATTTAAGCCCTCGTTGCAAAACCAGAGCAGAACTCCAATGCACCAAGGCTAGCATAGAAGTGAAGGGCATCTTCAACATGATGCTTTTTGACTAAGAAATTACACAAAAAGAGTAAGTCCACATATTTGCATGAAACTTTAACGAAATTATGTCATTGGGATTAATAAAGTGTTCTCTTGCAATCTCAGAGCATGGAAGTGACTTACTGTGTGGCTATCCCAAGAATTCCAGGTTGCATCTCTGTAACATTTCTCTCTGCAGGAAAGCCAGTTTGTCCACATCTGGCATGATGAATGTGAGCAGTTCCATCATTTGTTTACATGCTTTACAGCATGTTACAGGTATGTTCAGCTCTGCTTTGCAGAGGGAGGACCCGAAGCAGAGAAAAATGAAGTAACTTGACCAGTGTTGTATGGGAAGTCAGTAACAAAAGTAAGACTGAAATTCTTCAGAGATTCTGTCCAGTGTTCCTCCGGTAGCTACCATTACAGCCTCGGATGGGTASTTATAAATGCCCAGTTGTTTTAAATTACTTGTAAAAGTGCATTCTGTGGTACCCTATCTCAATACAGTTACAATGTTCAGATTTTATTGAGACTTTGAACAAACCTATAGGATAACATTTATAAAGTGTAATGCTTTCAACAGTTTTGCTTTGATGGCTGTTATTAGCCACTTTGTGCAGTCAGCAAAACAAGGAATAGCTGCTAAAATGTCAGTAATAGTTACCTTTTGTTCTCTTCGTAATGTTTCTTTCCTGTAAAATTAAGTGTTTGCTAATAGTTTCAGATGATAACTTCAAAAGTTGTATTTAATACCTTGTGCTAAGTTTCTAGGTAGTTACATACAATGAGCAATAGCAACTATGTTAATAGGTTTTCCCTGCTTCTTGGTATCTCAAACACTGTGTAAAAACTCATTAACTAGTCCTTATGGTTAGTTTGTGCTGCAGGAAACACTCACATTTTGCTTATGAGTTGAATGAGTCCACGCAGGGCATAGCAAAATGTTCTGAAACTTCCAGGATATGCAAAAAGACTAAAATAGTTTTCATCAAAACTCCCAACTCAAGAAAGCAATATTTAACCTGTAGCTAAATAGACCCAAGCTGAGAGGCCCCAAAGGGCATACTTAAGCAATTAAAGTCATTCCTTAAAAAGTCAGATCATATGGAAGTGTTTAACTTTGATTTTCCTTCCCATTCCAATTACTTGTCAGCCTCTTTGATAATGAACACTTGTTTAATGATAATTTCAGGGGTATCTGCACAGATCCTGCCTCTTCTTACTGTCCCAACTATGCAATCACTTCAGCCTCTGTAATTCATTACACCTTACAAATGCTGTTTGGGGTAATCATATATAAGATGAAAACTGTAAGAATTGTCTAGCAAATCTTCATATTCTGCCTACATGAATGTCAATGTGCCCACTGAATGTCTTACATGAAACTGTACATAATGGAGATAAATAGAAACTTTAAAATGTAATATCAATGCATAAGTGTTTACTCTATATTGGGTAGATTCTTTGCCAAGTTCTATAGTATCGTTTCAGAGATTTTGGATGTTTAGATGCAATAGGTGATCTAACGAAAGGTGCCTTTCAGAGTAGGTAACAGTACAAATAGTTGTTATGAAGTCTCTTCAACAGTAATTGCTAATCTAAGCACTGTGTGTTAAATGAAGTGGTGATATAGTGGTGAGTCATTACAGACACATCAGCTAACAATCAGCCTTGTTTAAATGAAAACAATAGGCTAGCTTGTATTGGAACAGAAATAGGGGGGAAATAAGATGATTTCTGCATTGGCTATATATCACTGGCAAAATGGTTTTGAAAGATATCTTAAGAATAGAAAAGATCCATGTTTGTCTGAACAACCTATAGTATGTGACAGTGAGAGATGCTGAGGTCAAAATAAATTCAGACTGTTTACATTCAGAAACCTTGGCAGCTGGAAGAGCAGACTTATATTAGAGAATATCAACCAAGATCTTGTAATATTAAGTTAAAGAGAATTAAAGTTCTACTGAGTTTACCCAAATTCAGTTATTTGAAACTTAGGCATCCAATTTAGACCAGTTGCCTAAAATCTGCCACCATCAGAAGCTGATTCATCTCAGCCCAATAGAACTGTATGAAGCAGCCAGGGATAAATCACTCCTTTGGAGGTGTTTGGCTTCTGTATTGACTCGAGATGACTGGCTTTAACTGAAGGGCTAACTTCTGCGGTTGGTAGGAGTAGTGGTAATTAAATGGTAGTTAGAAATAGTTAAAAATTAGGTGAGATAAATCTGCCCATTCTTTTCCCAATGTAACTATGAGAGGGTATCCGTCCATAAGTATGTAAAACATAACTTTCAAAACTGTGATTTCAACGGTATGCAGGTTCTTAAAGACTGTGTGTGGCACAAAGTAGGATGTCAAAAAACTGGATGATTTACATCCTTTGACTTCAGAGTCAGTGGAATTTATGCTCCTAGACCACTAAGAAGACAAGGTTTAAGTGAGCTCCTGAGATCCCATTGAATTTGCATAGAAGATGCTTAGGACACATATGTTAAACATGCAGAAGGTAGGATATCCTTTGTACATGTTTGACTGTCTTTTTATTTCCAATAATTTGTGTTCTGTGATATGAATGCTACTTTCTTATATAAAAAATTGTATGTTTTTTCAGGAAAGATTGTGCAGCTTTTTGTGCTAAGTGATAAGGCTTTGTATTTGGGGCCTGCTTGAAAATTATTTTTAACCAGTTTAATCCAGGATAAAGCTAAATTTGCAAAACCAAGTTTTTCGTATATATTTTCTCTTATAACAAGGAAATTAATAAGATCCAGTGTGTACTATATGTTATTTAGAGAGAGAAGGTGAGTTTATAGGGTGGAGCAATATCTTTTATTGAAACAGCTCGCAGAGCAGGAGGGGAAGAAATGGATGAACTTTCCAGGACTGAGGTAACTCAGAAGTCACCAGTGCTAGAATCCTAACTGGGTATGAACATTTGACATACAGTAGCATAGACCAGAATGAAATCATTGTAAAAATACTTAATCTTTGGGACTGCTTTTCCTTATAAAACATGTTAGCTGCTGGAGGTGCTGGATGAATACTTAAAAAGTATTAAGGGCACCTATACATAACAGATTATGTAACATTCATAAATAATTATCAGACAATAATAATCAAGCTCCTATCCTAATTTATTCTGCTCCACTGGATTAATTTTAATATCCTACAGGCTGAAATATTTGTCAATATTTTCACTGAATTTTTTGTAATCTSTCCAATTTCACTTACATTTTAAAGATGGGGCTTCATAAAGTATCCTTAATATTTTGCTTTTGCATGATATTTGTATGAAAAATATATTGTCTCTAAAGGAACAGAGTGGTACTTCATATTGTGGTGGAAAAAAATATGTGGCAAAATRGATGAGAAGTGCATCATGTGTCCAAACTACTGGGGAAAGGGACATTTATAGCTGCATTTTCCTATGCTTGCATAGGCAACGTGAGAAGGTAAGTAATTTTCTAAGTAGATTCAGACCGATGTGATTAGAGATAACTGCAGATGTACATAGGAAGTGTACTTGTGTGTGGAACTGGTTATACATTTAAATTTCTCTTTCTGCATATGGAATATCCAGGCCATATGTGAGCAGGCATATTTTGCATCTGTAGGACTGTTTGAGAATCCAGGCCAGAATAAGTAACTGAAGTCCATATTGATGCCAAAATATTAAGTAAGTAATACTGTATTCTCTGTCTTCAGTTTCTCTTCCAGAATATTTGATTCAGTCCACCCCAAATAATTAAACACTTCCTTGGAAAGGATTATCAGCATTGTAATCGTAATTCTATCATGAAATTATAGTCTCCAGATTAGGAAACTTAAACATTCTCTAATAAAAGGCAACAAAAAAGAGCTTTTGCTGATTTAAAATTAAGAGGAAACGATATGACGGAATAAACAAAAGCTATTAAACTAATTACAAACTGGAATATATTTTCGACAGTATGAAAATTACAAGCGAAATACAATTAATGATTGGAATAGTAACAATCAAATTTTACTCACTATGCCAAGTTTAATTTCCTATCTTGTAAATCACAGACAAACCTCAGAAACAAGCCAAATGATAGATTGATGTGATTAATCAGTTTTTATAAATATGCTGGTGCTGGGTGACCAATTTTAAACAATGAACATAGAAAATCTGGAGAATCGGAAATGAAAAAGCTCCATCTTATTCAATATGAATGAAGAATGAATTATTTTTTTTTCCCCAAGTAGGGTAAAATAGCCTTGTGGTGGTCACTGTAGAGGAACTACATTGCAATCAGCTCCTGCAATACTCCTGTGGCCATTGTCATGATCTCTAATACTCCATCTACAAAGCCTCTGATGCTGCTTCTTCAGCTGTGCACCATTTTAGCAGAGGTCTCCAACCTGTCTCTGCAACCATGAGCAGAGCTGCTGTATCACACTGCACATAGTGATCCATCTGCAATCCACAGTTGTCCTTCTGCTCTGACCTCACAAGCAGAAATTTTTCCACATGGAACGAATCCAAAGAGAAAAAAGTTCGGTGTTTTGTTTGGTTTTTTTTTAACCTGAACCAAATAATCCCAACTGTGGACGACTGTCAGAGTGAAATTCCAGAAAGGAGCATTTAGAACGATTGTCTTTGCAAAGCCATTATGGCAATAGAATTATAGAATCATTCAGGTTCTAAAAGACCCTTAAGATCATCAAGTCCAACCACTAACCTAACACTACCAAGTCCACCACTAAGCCATGTCCCTAAGTGCCACATCTACATGTCTTTTAAATACCTCCAGGGGTAATAATATCATTGCATGACCAATTGAAACATCACCTGAAGAATTATCTCATGAAGTGTTAAATTTACATATATTTATGAAAAGTGAGATGGCAACAATTAGTCTCACATAAAAGTGTAAGTCACCAATACGGAATCAGTACTGGTGGATCTATGATAACRTTTTGTTGATGTGAAACTTACCTTCACACAGTGAAACATGGTACTAAAAAAGCATTGCCAAAATATTGAAGTAATCTATACTTTTCCTTTGGAGCAAACAAGGGTAATTTTTTTGACTGGCTAATCATTAATGTGTAGTATAAAGAATATGATTTTTTTATTATTATGACTAAATTGGTTTTTACACTTAAGTCTTCTGCAGCATTTCTGAAAAGTCCTATTTATGTCTAAGAATGTCTTTGAAAAAGTGGTGGGTTTTCTACTCCACTGCTGGACTATTGCTGTGTTTTAAGGGGAAATGCATCACCAGGACTTACCATGCTGGAGCCTTCAAGGACAAGGTATACCATATTGTGGCGCACAGACAATTATGGTCTTAGCAGAACCGATACAAGTGATGGTGTTTTCCACAGACTCCTAAAAGGCTTTTCAACAAAACATGTTATCATTGAACTAGCAAGTGGCCCTAGCTTTTCTGACAGATCTCCTTACAGAATGCCATTATAAACTTAAGATATCRTAGTGCAAGTATTTAACCTAAAAGTAACACAGTGTTGCAAGAAAAAAGCTGCAAGCCCACCAAACAAAAAAGCTCCGTAAACGTCAATGCCTTTCAGTATCAGGGAAAACTGAATTTAATGTGAGTCCTTAATTAATAATTCCCGTCACCTTGGAGCATTTTTAATGGTGTTATTTCACCAGTTCTCTTCCCAAACCCTGATCCTGGTCAGTCACCATATATGAATTCCAGTCCAAGCCATCTTCACCAAAATGCCATTTAATCATTTTAATCTATTAAATATCACTTCAATAAAGTGACACGTTCCCTATCACAGACCTCGAGGTAAAAAAAGCCCAAATAAATTGAGGGGATGGAGGACAAAGGCAGCTAGCAAGGCTGCAGGAGCAGATTTGGTCTGCTTTCTGGTGCCTAAGAGTCCAACTGGACTCATATAATTGATTTTACAGACTACTGGGCTGAATATAGGACCTGCCTACATCAGATGAACCTTAGAGTGCAATCAAAAAGACAAATCTCAGGATATGAATATATGTCTGAAAATGCGAAGATTTTTTTCTTCTTTGAAGACCTTTGGGGACTCCTTTGGAATCTTYAGAGTTGTCTTCTCCATCTTGATAAAATCACTGTTTGTATACAACAGTGTTTCTTATATAGTGTCTGCCACTGAAAGTGTGTTCCCATCTAACATTGAAATCACAAGAGTTTGAGTAATCACCCTATGTTTATTCTTTACTTTGATCAGCTTCTATACAATGGCGTCACTGGGGAGAAAGAACAATATTCCAAAAACACTAACATAGGTTAATTTAACTTAATCCCTCACTTCAGCCTACAGTACTTGTCAGAAGAATATATTAATGTGGGACTTTTCTGTTGTCAGGAGTTTGAAATGTCTGAAACCAGATAATTAAAGAATCCTTAAAAGTGTACTTGTGTTCCTATCTTTCTTCATATTTTATAGTTTGTCTGAAATAATTTCAGCATATCCTTCTGAAAAAGAGCTGAGAAGCCACTCACATTAAACCATATTTCTTCTAATGTAAACTAGCCCCCTGGTTATACTCRACACCATACTCTCTGTTGAGTTTTGCAGCTCTGGCTCTGGAACAATGATCAACACTTCACTGTACTAGCATGGCAGAGGCCTATTTATAGACCTATTTTACAAAATGAATTTCTGCAAGGAAAAGTCCACCATATATGGATTGAAGAAGACCTATTACATTATTTCCTGTTCAACCGCCTACAAATGCAAGTTCATTTCTGCAGTATACTAACTGCTTGCTCCATAGTTTCTTACATAAAAATCTAGATCTTCACATCTCTGAGAAATCTCTGCAGCAGAGCAACACTTTTTCCTCCCACTCTTAGGACATTTTCCTGACTTAAAAATTCTTCCTAATTAGTTGTGCACATTGATATGCTGTCGTACCATTCTGTCTTCCATCTCTGTTCTTCACAAGAAGCAATAGTCTTTGTACAAAACTTTTCTTATTAGTAACTATTTTTAGCTCTTACCTGTGTGTTTTCCAAAGACAGTGAAAATGTGGACTCCATTTTTTACCTACTTTCTTTTTTTTTAAGACCAGCACAACTATACTTTCGTATTCACAAAAATAGGTGGAATATGACATGCGACTATCATGGCCTCAACTTTTGAAACAACTCACACATACATCTTCTATTTGTTTTGTACACAGAAATGCTTGTTTATGCCAAACTCTGCTTTCTTTACGTAACGAGACACTGCTGCTTTCATAGAGTAATTCATCCAGCTTTCTCTGATCATTCTTATGTGTTCATAAACATATACCTGTTCCGAATGCTGTTCTTGTGGTACCTCATGTCTGGGTTCACGCATGTTGGCCCCAAACCAGAATTTTACTGCTTCTGGAGATTTAGATCAGGTTTTGCAGTAATTTGTTGTGTTGGCATGTGGAAGCACTGTGAACGTGGCTCTGCAAATATTCTTTTTAATCAAATGGGTTGTTGGTGGCTGTAGATAATGCCATTCATCCATTTGCAATTGTAGATAGTTGTAAGTATGCAGCTACTCATGCCAGTATAACAATGGAAATTGTGACAAAGATGACATCTTTTGAAAATCTCAGCACACTTATTTGTTAGACATATCCTCTTATACAAATGAAAAAACAGTCTTAAAATTTTCATTTTAAGAGAATAAAAAAATCCCAAAGCTTCTGTCTTTCTTGGTTTCAGCTATAGAGTCTCTGTCATATGCTTTGAAATACTGATGTGCAGCATTTGGAGCGTAACTGTTTCAGAGAAAGAGCACTGACTGAACCTGATTTCCCAGAACAGCCATAGGCAAAAAGTCTTTCTTATTTGCACAAATAGGTTTCATGACTGTGTCACAAATTGTGTTCAAATGTGGCCATAGAGGCAAGGTTCATAGTGGCAATCAGTACAGCGCTAGGGAAGCATTTGGAGAGCAAATGAATATGTGCTAAGGATCTGACACTCATACCATATGCATTTTAGGGGGAGTTTGCTTTACAGCTTTACAGGCTGTGGTCTAAATATTTTAGGGGTTGGAGGAGTATGCTTTGGGAGCACATCTTCTGGTTTGGTTTCTTCTGAAAAGAATTCAGGCTGAGCACTGAAAGCCTGCTCCCTGTGTGAATCTAAAAGGTAAGTGGGGATGATCAGATGATTTGTGTCAGAAATACACTCCCAAACTGAAATAAGCCATTAATTCAGGACACCCAGAGCTAGTCAAGCATCCAATTGCTCTCTTCAGCATATTTGTTGTACCCAATTCAGGAACATAATTATTCACAAAAGCAAAATATCCCAATGTCGATTTGCTTTTCTTTGCCATATGTAGGGTTTGGGTTTTTTGAGGTTTTGGTGTTTTGTTTTTGTTTTTTGGTTTGTTTTTTTTTTTWAATTAAATATTTTGTAGCATCTTTTCTTTTCTAGAACAAAAGGGAAGTGTCCGAAGGGACCTAGAGTACCATTGTGATGGGGCCTCTCTCAGCCAAGTTTCTGGATGAGTGTTTTAAAAAATAACTCTTCCTTTCCTAAAACAATGGATATACTCCTGAGCAAAATTGTGCAATCCATCAATTCTGCATAGGTTTATGGATTGAAAGGAAGGTTAGAAAGAGGGAACAAACGGAAGAGGAGGACTCTAAATAGGCGATAAACACTATTAAATCCCATTAGTTCTCACAATTTGAAATTTGCAAAGTGTAAGATGTGTCATTTAGTCACATATGCACTGTCAGAGCCCTCTCAGCGAGCATTAGTCTGGCGTTGAAAGTTACCTTAGTGATTCTGCTCTGGGACAGGAAAAAAAGGCTGAACCAGATGGGGAACTAAGGGCATTGCCAAATCATCACCAACCCCAAAGGATTTTTCCGGTATTTTTTAAAGAACTCCTAACTGAAACATTGTATTTGGAAGCAAAAAGGAGAGGAAGCAAGGGAGAACAAGATACTCGTAGATGTTTTTCTTTGTATGTTTTAGAATAGATTATGTAGTGTAAATTAAGCTTATATTTTCATGTATGGTTTATATGAACTAGGAAAATCCTAGCTTCTACCTGGTTTTTCCTGCATTCAGCTAAAGGAAAAGAAAATAATTTTCATAGCACAGTTCTTGAATTGGAAAAAAAAAGCAGGCTACACTTTTCCTCAAATTTAATGAAGTGCCAATCAGCAAAGCATTCAAGCTTTGTCCTAGTAAGTATGTGCTTCAGTCTTATCCTGAATCAAGGCCAATAAATTGTGGTGTTCAGAACTGCTGCATATCAYTGCATGTGCTTTTTTTATGATAATAATAGACCTCTCCAATAACACAATATCTTTTCTATCGTAGCACTGAATATTATGTGGGAAGTTCATAATATTATAATTTAATATTAATATTAACAGCATAAATCATTTTAAATTCCCGAGTATTTTTTTAAACCCAGATGCCTATCTGTTGCATACAGAGTTATTATTATTATTATTTCTTATCTTCAGAACTTCTTAGAAATACAAGAAAATCCAGCCAAAAAAGCCCTAAAAAAAAAGTAAGTCTTGCTGAAGACATAACAAATTTGGGCTCATTCATGAGCTATCTTTTTGAGTGCTCACCTTTGCAAAGAGCAGACAGTGTCCAAGGGAATAATTGTCGAGTTTCTCAGCTTTTCTGTGGTTGGTCCCCATAGCAGAAATAGGAKTTTCTGAAAATGTCCTGATTTTTTTTCCCTATGAATAGCAAAGTATAAAATAGAAAGTTAGTTTTATGGAGGTATGTATCTGAGCCTGTGTATTCTGAATGTTTGGCAGATAATACCTGAACTTCAAAGTCTATAGTAATTTGGCAACTAGAAAGGAAGGAATCTGTCTTTACTAAAGGAAATGTAATAAAATCCTTAAAGCCTCACTGCTTTTGTAATTGTTTTCTGTGATACAACCTGTTGATCAGGAATTACTAGGTTAAGAAATAACGAGTATATTCTGCTTTTCCTGTGGCCTGTCTCCTCTGAAGAACTACTTTTCTGTCAGTTCTGTCATTTGTGTTTTGTATCTGTTTTGCTAGCATTAAGTCCAATTATAACACCTCTACTGAGTCCTCCAAACACCGAGAAGTGATGTCTCATGCCCAGAAAAAAATGCAGATTATAGAAGACTGATAGAATTGTTCCTGGGGCTAGATTTACAGAGGATGTGAGGCACTGCGATTTCACCTAAAGTGCCTTTTAGGGCTATGCAACCCTTGATGACCTTCTACGATACAGTTTGACTTTAAGATACTGCTAGATCTTGATCCAGCTCTGTCATGCCTTGAACATAGCTCACTGTGTCTCTCTCAAACTTTCAACAGTAAATTGTACAGCAAACAAACATACAGAAAACCAAAGCAACTCTACTCTCTCATCTCTCCAGAATGACAGAGGGTATAAACTGGATTATTCATGATATTTTGCATGAAGTAAATTGTGTCTAGAAATTTATTATCTGGAACTCTGCTGATCTTTGTCATTCATCATTCACATTAAGAATGTAATACAGAATTCAGATTTCTTTGTGTATTTTCTGCAGGTCTTCTTCAGATGCTCATTTTAGTTCTACAATTCTCATACAGTTTTCATTAACATTTCTAGAAATTATATTACATAAACTTTAGAAATTATAATCTTGATATTTTATGTCATTGCAATGCATGAACCTGCATATTCAGTAAGATCAGAATCAGGACCTTTTTTTTCAGAAGCAAGTAAAATCTTTTTGCAAATAACATAAAGACATAAAAATAAGAGATACATATGTAAAAAAATATATATACTGCCCTAGTATATATATGCTGCCCTAGTGTCTTTCTTTTGCCAGTCCTGTCTAAATCATGAAGGCTTCTTGCTTTCTTGTTCAGCTGCCATCATGAATAAAGTCAGTTTCTGTGACAACTTTATCATAATTGTTACAAATGTTAGGAGTGAAGAAACATCTTACTCTAATATAGGTAATCGTCTTTGATAGGTTGTGACTTGTAAATAAATTAAAATTTTGAATGCAACACAAAATGTTTTGTGGAGGAAATGTTGTACACATCCCTGCAGAGAAACGTGGTGTAGGTCAGAAACTGTTTGCCAAGGGTGATCTGATTTGGGCTGTGCTCATGCTCAGGACAGGAAAGGGAACGGAATTCAGACTGTGGGGCTATCCCTCTATCAGCGCACTTAGCATGGCCCATGCTTGGGCTCATGCGCTACCCAGAATCGTTTATTCTCTTAAATTGTTAACATGCTCCAAAGAACAGTTTTAGTCCATATCCATGCCAAAAAGCTCTCTGCTCAGGCACGGAAAGGAATAGCATAGGGTATGGGAAGGAAAAAAGTTCAGCCATTTGGATGTAAGCCATGGTGTTGCTTGCACTTCATTTTATTACTGGTGTAGGTGTAGCCCCAGACTTTACATTCAGTAATACTCAGCCTTCTGAGTATTGTGTGCTACTGAGGAGGAGTCAGATATGATGAGGGGTTGATAGATATGATTGCTTTTAATCATAGATTTGGTTGGCAAGGAGCTACAAGAAACAAGATATCAAGGTTCATAAACAGCAATTTGTAAAATCCATTAATTGCAGCTAGTTGCACTAAGGAAATATATAGCAGAGCCCTCCTGAGGAATGGAAATGCCTTCAATTTTAAACAYGAGACCAGAGGACAAGTATATTGATTTTTTTCATAATTGTATTATACTTTTAGGTAAGCGACTATGATAGCTCCACCAGGATAGAGCTTGACTACCTTTTTCTTTAGGCAAATTAATTTGCCCACATTTTCCAATAAGTTTGTGAATATGGAATTGCTTCTGTGGAGAAGACAAAAAGAAAGATAGTTCATTTTATATTACAAGACTCTGGGTTAGCTTGATCTTGTTAACATACACTGTAGTCACTAACATACAAATCACTAACATACCAGGTCTAACAACATGCTTTGGATCCTCCTAATTTTTGATAATTAGCAAGATGTATGTACTTCTTTTGTCGATAACCAGAAGATACATGACGTATTTTCCCTGGTTAAATTCTCTAACGGTAACAATATATATTGAACAAACACATTCTAAGAATATTCACAATGCACATAGGTTTCATCAAAATATTTCTAAATATTTCTTAGCAGAACTGTCTTTGATTTGTGTTTTTGATCATGATAAAGAGCATGATCTTCCCTTTCAAATTGAAAAACCCTGAATAGTATTAAAATATTTTCATATGAGACCAAACAGCAGGGGTTTTTTTCTCCCAACCTCATTCTCAGAAATGGTTGAAATATTCAGATAGAAACATTAAGGGGAAAAAAGGTACAATTCAGTTAACAGGTAGAATAGAAAACTTTCATTTAAAACTGTTAACATTTAGAAAGGTTCTAAGCAATTGGAAATAAAGCCTTTTCACACAAAACAGGGTTCTGTTTAAGTTTGCCATGGACAGCTTTACCTATAGTTAGAGACACATAAGGCAGTTTTACTTTTGTCAAATATTTCATACTGAATGCTTGCTGAATCGTTTTTATGAATAATTCCCACCTACAGGTTGTTCAGAAACTGCCTACTGATATTTGTTCTCTTAGGTTATGTGACTAATTTTATCATGCATTACTCACAATACAAACAATTAAGCCTCAAGCCAGGATCAGGGTGCCGTAGGTATGGCCGAGTGCACACACGCTTTTCCCATAGCAACTTGCATTCTAATACAAAACAGGTCCCAACAAGCCATGGGAACAATAGTAGACAGTGGAGAACGCACTGCRTGTGTCAATGAGCATAACGGCGCTAGAAATATGCTTTCATGCAGGYCTGATTCTGTCCTTCTGCCAGTAGTTGATTTCAGTGACGCAAGTCCAAGTGTATGTAACTTGGAAGTACTAAATCATTAAAGACTGTTTTAGAGCAAATAAATCCAATGTGTGCGTTCACCGATAGATACACATGCATATGAGCATCTATCTCAGTCCCTCTCTCACTCTCCCATTTGGCATTGCAGTCTGGGTCTCGTTTTGCTCCCCTGGCCGTGGCAGTGCTAGCGAGAGGCAAGGCAGCAGCCTTAGCTCCTCGGCTGCAAGCGCAGGAGGGCGAGGCTGCAAATACTCTGCTATCAGCAGTTCCTGGGGTTTGGACATAACTCAATAACAGAGACTTGTTTGTAGTTAAGAGCATTTATACAGACTGTCTGAAGTTGCTGAGGATTCACAAACTGTCCTGCAAATAGCTGTTGTCACAATGACTGCAAGTAAAAATCATCCCACGGGTAGTAGCYAGGCCCTAGTTCCTGAAAATGTTTGAATCTGTGTATTCAGCTACCCTAAAATAACTTGTGCAATCAGTAAGCTATGAACTTTTATATGGAGAGATTAATTGGCCATATGTGTTCCTCTAGCGATGTCGCAATCTACTTGCCCTGTAATTAAGATTCAGCACAACAGTGATAACTGTTAAGGGAAATCAGTTTGCTGAGGAGTAGAGGCAAGAACAAAATTGTTCTTTTGGCTTATGGCTCTGATGTTACACATGAACTTTGTCCTCTTAGAAGGCTTACTCTCCTTCTGACAATACCCATGCTGCTTGATCAAAGGTGGCATTAGAATCCGGTGAAGAACATCTGCTGTGCTGGCTCATGATTTGTCACGTTGGGCACTGTCTTGCTCTGATAGGATTAGAATTCCTGAAAAAAATAGAAGCAGTAGAGATTTGAAACAACATTTGTTAAATTCTCCAAATGAAGCAAGCTTGGGGTGGACCAGCATACCGAATAGAATATCTTCAAAGCTTACTTAAGTAGTTCCTGCAATGGAAGGCAATAGTCATCCCTGCAGGGTCCTGTTTACCCTAACTTCCAGATACTTGTGATTGTAAGCAACTGACAAGCAGTCCTATTGACTGACATAAGTATCGGAACTTCTTTGTTTTTCTTTTGTAAACAGATGAAAAGAAACACTTGGACTGCTAAGAAAAACTACTGTTGGTTGAGCTATTCATTACCTAAGAATTTGGGCTCATATCTTCAAAGAACTTATGCATTATTTTGGTTTTTGTTGCAATATCTATCCCTTAAAAATGGGTTTAGTCATTGTTTTTTTACCACTAAAGTGTTTCCTGCTTGTGCAAATTATTTCAATATTGACACAAAGACACTTTGATCTAGAGAAAAACATGTTTCAATCACTGTTAGGTAGCAGCTTTCTTAAGGATTCTAATAGTGGGGTTTTTTTAAACAACAAAAGCATAGAATATTTTAACCATTTTAACTGTCTTAAATAAAAAGCCTGCAATAGTGTTAGGTGCTTAACATGTGTGAGAGGCATGCTGTCAAATAATGGAAAAATAATACGAAAAGTCAAAACAAATGTTCAGAGCTCTATAATGAATCTGTTCTTCCCCAGTATTTTTTGGATGTTCATTTCAGAGGGAAAGCTGAAGGTAATTTTGTTAATTCCTCATCGGCACAAGACCATGTGTTTCAATGTTGGACTTTTTCCCCTGTGTGGAAAAGAGAAGTTTTAACTCATTCTACTCTAGGGCAAGAATTCAGAGCAGGCAGTGAGCTGTGGGACAGCAGGAGGACCTCCCTCAGTTTGGCACTGCTGACCACAGAAAGGCAGTTCTGAGAGCATGAGCAATGCTCAGATGATGACAGCGGGTACCTTAGGACTTTTGAAGCTCTTACCTTTCCTAGGAATAGTTTGTAAGAAGTGCCTACTTCCCTACTTCTCTGATTAGGTTTGCTATTTTCCAGTTCTCATCCTACTGTTGTTTTTGCTCRTCTCACTCTGAGCATTCAATATTTATTACCTATGAATGTGTTGAGGACTGAAATGTTGGATGGAGTCAGTAAACTGGCAGACCAGTTCAGTGATTCAGCTAAAAATCCTCTGTTGAAACCTAAGGCCAAAAAGCCTTGCAAACCCACTCAGTAATTTCAAACATGTTTCATAAAAACTGCTATTCACAGAACAGTTACAGCCACAGATGGCTTGCAGTCAGAAATAGTTTTCTTATGAATTTGCTTAGCTTGAGGGATTCATTTCATCTTGCCCTGTGCAAGCTGGGTGCAGCAAGGAACAGTATCCCACCGCTCTTTATCCTTCTAACCACTGAATATGGGACACTCCTTTTGGTAGCAATGATGGAGAGTAAGCAAGCAGTGGTCATTTGGACCCCATCTGCATGTCCATCTTTTTATACCGGATAGTAGATTGGGCTAGCGCCTGCTTGTTTGCTAATGTAGCTCTTTGCACTCGCACTCGCATTGCCAGTTTTGTAGTGCCTGTAGCTGAGCACTTAATGACCTTATATCATTCAAAGACAGCTGTAGCTTGCACTGGCCATAAATTCCACTACTGTGGCAGTTTGCAGGATTTGGCAAGTCTGGAAAAGCTTACATGACCAAATGGCTGTCCATCATCAGCAACATAATAAGGACAGATGAAATGGATAATACCATTCTCAACCCCCTCAACTGTATGTGCATGCATGCATTGAGTAGCAGTGATCCACATTTTCTCCCTTGTTATCTCCAATTATCAGCTAAAGATTCTGCCATGGAGAACAAGAGACGTGTTTGACTTCAAGAACAAGCTGACGATTGCTTAAATCACAGCCTAGATGTACTTGCTAGACAGCTTTACCTTACCTCCTACCATAGCCTCTGTCATGCTGTGGTAGTCATGCTACACAACTATTTACACCTACCTGCCTTATTCGGTGCAAGGATATCCTCCTAATTCAGGCAGGCAATATTGTCTTCAGTTGTTATTCCATGGCCAGCAAACAGGTTGGAAATACAACTTAAAGCTTAAAGGGTGCAAAAGTCCATTAGCTGTGCTCCTGGTGTTTACTGCAGTATAATGTAAGTTAGCATAAGGCTGCTACAACTGGCAGTGTATAGAAAAATGTTAACTACAATTATCAGATGCATTTTGTATACACTTTAAACTTTTTGTAAGTAATACAACCATAAATCATGTGATGCTTTTTCTGTTCCTTGACTCGATGTGTATTATAGGAGATTACTGATGAGTTAATGAGTAGCTAGCTTTCATATTTTTTCATTAGAACCCACAGACATAAATTGTGAATAACAAATAACAAGGTTTTGGAAGCCATGGCAAATTGCTATAATGCATTTTTAACGAGAAATTGGTTACAATTTGACCGACTTTCATTGGAAAGCAATTTTTTTTCCAGAAATATAACAAATATACAACAACTAACAATGTAAGAGATTTTTAATTTAATGCAACACTGAAAAATACAATTGCTACAGTAAGTCTGTGTTAACTCATGAGTGTACTAATTCAAAATCTAAACAATCTTTCTCTGACAATTGATTCTCTTTAAATATAATCTATTTGTAAATGCAAAACTATCACTATCTTCAAATTCAAAGAAGACAACAATAGCTACACCTCAGTCAAAGTTATCTTACTSTAGAAAGCTTGGATATGGAGCTGACTCATACAGTGAAGCCCAGAGAATGTAGCACCATGTGGACTTAACAACTCAGATCCAAGACAGTGTAGCTGTGTTTATATTGCAGTATCTGAGAGCTGACTAGTCCTGCCATTCACAACATGTGTCTGTTGTCATTTCCATGTGATRAGCTTGGGTGCCCCTGCACTACTTCCAGTTGTGGAGTTATCTCAGGAGGAATCAGTTTGACCTTGGCTGTAGCTTGTTCTTGAAATGACTGTTGCTACCAACCCTTTTTCTGAGGTCCACTTGTGTATCTTGTGACTCTTGTGACTCCCCTCTTTTACTGCCAGCAAATCATGCTGGGGATAGACTAAGGCAACATTTCTGACCTTAATGACTAAAATTTAGGCCTGGTTGTGTATATTATAAATTATCCTTTTCAATATAGCATAAAGAGAAGACTAAGTAATTTGATGAACAGACCAGGGCAGAGTTTCTGGAGACCCAAAAACTAGAAGCTGTGTTTTGCCAGTGATGTCTTTTATGACTCTCAACAAATCATTTCCCTCCAATTGCCACTTACATGCTCTTTGTCTCAAGATGATATCTCAATGGGAATGGGCTGCTTCTTCATACAGTACCTACATCTCCTGATTTTATTTATTGTACTTAAACACTACCAGAATGAATGCTAGGCAGTGACAACATGTAAATGCTTCAAAGGAAAACACACAGAAGTTGAAATGAAAATACTATCAGGAAATGAATACGCAGAGTGAATGTGCATTATGCCAAGGTCTTGAAGAGCTCCTTTCCAACTTTTTCATGAAGATTTGAATTTGTAACTTAATAAGGGTGAAAGTAAAAACCCCAACAGGTCATATTTACAAAGAAATCTCTTACAAAGGTACCCAAAGCCTAAGGTAAGACAGCTCAGGGAGCATCTGAAGTGTCTGGAGTAAAGCGGGCACTTACCATTGATTTTCAATGAAATTTCCATAGAAAGTCAAAGCAAATCAGACACATGACTTAACCTAGGCACTTTTCTAAACACTGTCAGGCATTTATCTATAYCTTTAAGCAATGTTTAGAAATCTGATCACACAGCTGAAATCTATAGAAGTCCTTTGTTTATGTAATAACTGCTTTAGTTGTGTAAGGTAATTTTTTAGGCACTATTGGCATCCTTAAAACCCCATACAACTTTTGTTCAGCTCCTCATGTGCTTAAAGGCCCTTCATGTCCAAGCTAAATATGTCTAAATCCCATGACTGATAGAGACGAATGTGGGGCTGGGGGTGGGGAAGGTAGTCAGATCAGTATATTTGGCCCGTTCTCTGCAGTATTTCCTATTGTACAACTTGTTCATTGATACTCACATAAATCTCTCTGTAAATTGCATGGTGCCTGGGCACTTAACATGGGACTGATGTTTCTTTCAAGAGACAAGGCCCCTTTTAGCCTGTCAAAGTCACTTAACAAACCTCTGGGTTTGGTGTCTAAGGATCACCCCTCATGAACCCAGAGCTGAAAAGCTGTAGCAATTTAAGCTGTTACAGGACTTTCCTTTCTTCCCTTTTTCTGTCTCCAGCCATGTGCCTGCATTCCAACGGTCACAGCTTGGGGTGTGTATAACGGAGATGGGTTAAGTCCAGAGGATGGATTAGGGGAAACAGGCTGTGTGCATGCTGGTCCTTGTCCAATGGAGGTGATTGCATCAGAAGAGGTTTGGGGTAGACAGCTGAGGGTGGCAACATCTCACATGAGTTGCCGTAACAAAGGCTCTTCAAGCCTATTTGTCACAGTCCTAAGTCACTGAGGCTCAGTTATGCATTCTGCTACAAAAAACCCAAAACTTACCAATTATTGTCAAATGCTGCATATTTCTAAATTTAATTTCTAAACTAAATTTTGTTTGTGGCTTTAAAGCTACACTTAGCGCAGAGCTGGGTGCTGTTGCTGATGATGACATCACATGCAGCCACCTTTGGGACTTACAGTGGAAGGAAGCAGAACAGTCAAAGAGCCCCCAGCTCAGTTCTAACTCATATAATGTCACAGAGAAAAATGGTCTTGAGAGCAGTCTTGTCAAGAACAATGTGCCTGGTAGTGGCTGCTGGCAGTTTTTAGGTGCTGTTTGCCCCCTTYTCCTACCTGAATAGCAGACCTATTGAAAATTGAAATTGAGAGAACCTTGTCCTTTCAAAAATAAATTATTCTTGACTACTTTTCTGAACCTCGACTTGAACAGTCTTTCTGCTGAATATGAGAGGTGCCAGTTTTCCTTTTATTTCACACCTTTAAATATTGTAAAGATATTTTTGTGAGMGCTCTGTCTTTGCTGTGAAATGTTGTGCAGTGCAGGATTCTTCATTGGACATGTAATGTCCTTCTGTCTTGAACTATCTGTAAAGTCCCCTGACAACTAAGAATCAGAAGGAAATCACAAGTTTCAGATATTAATAGCTGTCTTTTTTTGTGTGTGAATGCTAATACCTTTCTACCCCAGGGGGATGGATGAATCTGTCTTCACAAATTTGACAAAGGTTTTCAAACACCAAGCACAGAAACAGAACATTCTTTTTTTTCCCCCTCTTCACAAGGGTGATTGTTAATGTGAACCATCTGTGTATTATTTTCTCCAAGACACAGTTAGGATATTTTGATCTATAAGTATCTTTTTGCATATCCAGTTTTTCCAATAAGATTTTCTTTGCTTATTCTTATTCTGTGAAGGGGTTGGTTCTCATTACTGATGGATTAGTGTGCATTCCAGCTCGAGGTGGAATAGCTGGGTGGAGAGAACAGCTGTTGATACTTCCATAATAATTTAGAAAGCCAGTGGGTTGTAGCTACAAAACAAATGAGCCAGATTGTACACCTTAACTATGTTGAGTTTGAATTTACATGGAACCAGTTTTGTTCCATTACACAAAGAACATTACTGCATGAATAGTCYCATTGATCAATAAAAGTAATTACAGAGCACAGTGCTGTCGATAGGAAGCTGGCAGAACCCRACTCTTTTCTCCAAAACTTCCACTTGCCTCTACTGAACTAGTTTTTCTCCCTTAAGGAAAGCTATTCTGAACTATTAGAGCAGTGCTTCAGTTCAGCTGATAACAGTAGGCATTTTTTCTGCAAGTGATGTGTTATATGGTAGAGATTACCATTCTGGGTCAGTAGGCAGCTATGTTAATCAATAGCATTGGCCTCACTCAGTAAATCAGTTATGCAAGGCCAATTATTTAAGGAAAGATACATTAAATTTATGAGTTACTGTGCTCATCACAGGAACTGATAATAACTGCAGTAGTGTGTAGGTGGAATTCTTGCTATTACATTTCCTGACATTTTAAAAAGTTAATATTGTTGCTTGTCTGCCTGTGCCCCGTACCTGATCAGTGCAGTCTGTTCTACCTTCTTACTAAATTCCTTTCTAACTGCTTCCTGGGCATTTCTAATCTGAGTGCATGTGTGTGTATGAGAGTCTGAGTGCAGCAACTGGAACCAGACCATGAGTCGGGGGGCCCGTGTGTCAATGGGGCAGCGACTGCAGGGAGTGCGGGTGTACAAGTGAGCGAGAGATCACCAGCAAGGATGGAACCAGTGAGTAGGTGAAGTGGCCTTGAGAGCCAAGGAGGTGAGTGGGTCTGTAAGGGCCAGTTCTGGGAGTGAGATCGTGTGAGAGTAGCTTCCCCCAGCTACTGGGAAGACAGAGTGAGGCCAGTTGCTTCAGGGATCCACCTCTTACATACGTGTATATATATTCTCACTAGTAGACCTCCATCCTGGTCAGCCAGAGAGGGGAGCAGGCTCAGGGTGTTGGTGGTGTTTGTGTGCGTGCGGGTGCTCTGGGTGTCTGTCTGTGGTCTGTGTGTGGGCAACAATATATATGTGTATATATATATGTGTGCTCTGTGTGCATATGCCTGCTAGGAATACACCTTCAGCCTCACTACTGATTGGACATGGGGACATGGAGCTGCAGTAGCTTTGCATCTCTTGAGCTGTTGGATGTAGCATGATATATTTTTCTCTAAAAAAAATCGTTTATATCCACTATTTTCTTCTGCCTACTTAATCTATGGGTGAATTTTTGTGACAGATACATATTCTTTTAYACTCATGAACTCCTTCATATCACATGCTGATTCATAACACTAGAGCTGATTTATGATTTATTTTGAATCCACCACACTGCCATTTGAGCAGGGGGGCAACAGTTTGTTTTCTGAATGTCTATAGGAAACCGGTGGGAATGGCTGCTGCTTATGGAACCAGAGATGCCTCTCCAGGGGAAAAGGGGCTCCAACCTCCGCTGAGTTCCCGTGGAAGTTACATTGGAGACTGGTGTGAGCCAGCACCTTGGGCAGAGGCAGGACTGGAACACCACTCCATGCCTGCTCTGTGGTAACCTTCAACAGGACA
Organism: Oceanodroma leucorhoa; assembly: GCA_030449065.1. NCBI lineage: Eukaryota > Metazoa > Chordata > Aves > Procellariiformes > Oceanodroma > Oceanodroma leucorhoa. The sequence continues at coordinate 20,762,504 of JASVER010000004.1, read as the reverse complement.
AGAGGAGTTGTGCCATGGTGCCCCCGGGAACTSACCTGGAGCCCAGAGCCACTACTCTGCCCAGGTAAGACCATCAGAGATAGCCTGTGGTGCGAGGCAGTGGCTCCCAAGGCCCAGCTGAGCTTAGAATCGCACACTACCTCCTTCTCCTTCCCCATTGCCAGTACTAGATACAGCAGAGAACTCCTGATGCCCTACGGGCACAATTAACAGGGCACGTGTCTTCTGTATACATGTTCACTTTTTTCCTCTGTTAAAGGTGACTGCATTTCTCCCTGAGCCCTAATGAAATGTAATTTCTACTGTGAAGAGCCAACCACAGGTCTTCCCAAAATAGCGATATTTACTGATCCATGGAAGCACAGAAATTAAAAACAGAGGGGCGGCATTATGGATTCCTATTCATCAGGGATGAAGAGTTGTTTATTAACCTGAGCTTTCTTTTTTTCTTTCTTTCTTTCTTTCTTTCTTCCTTCCTTTCTTTCTTTCTTTCTTTCTTTCTTTCTTTCTTTCTTTCTTTCTTTCTTTCTTTCTTTCTTT
>JASVER010000004.1:20642845-20761854 GCA_030449065.1 Oceanodroma leucorhoa | reverse complement strand
TCTTTCTCTCTTTCTTTCTCTCTTTCTTTCTCTCTTTCTTTGCCCTGTATGGGAAGAAACATCTTGTGGGGTTTTAATGAGTTCTTGGGCAGAGCATCCCACAGTGCAACGATCCTCAGTCTTCATGACAAGTGGCCTTCATTGCCTTGCAAAATTTCATGCCATTGGCAACCCACTTGATCTCTATTAAATTTTCCCTTCTTACCTCTCTACACATTCCCATATTTCTGAAGAGTGTGAAAGGAAGAAATGAAAGCTTGTGAGGATCAGAATAAAATACCTTATGTTTCAAGGTACGTGGCTTTTCAGCCTCATAAGTGGTTTATCTATTTGTTATCAGGCTCTATCTGGACTAAAATACATGTGTAGTAATGTAAACACACGTTCCAGAAATAACATGGAATCAAATAAACAAAAATAAAGTTTTACAGCAACATAAGATTTCTGGGCTAGTGTTGCCAATCTAAATTGATCAATTTCTTTGAAATTATATTTTGGTAAGAATCTTGTTTTTATAGAAACAGGCTTACTAGAATAGGGATTAATGACATTTAAGAACATTTCCTAAACTGGTATCTGCTGGAGTAGCAGAAATTCCCACAATGGTATGTTATTTACAGGCCCTGTTGCCTTAGAACAACATCTTCCTCCTGATGAAATGTCATGATCTTTCCACATACCTACTCCACATCAGTTTGTCATTGTTAACTTTATGATAAACTGAAACTAGCCCTTAAGAACAAGAGGTTACAGTGCCTTGTAGTTTCAAAACTTTTAGTCTTGCCTACAAAAGCTGAAATGATCATAAGGATACTTTGATTATAAATATAAGAAAAAAAAATCTTAAGGCGAGAATCTCTGCTCTGTAATTACAAACCATTGTCTAAAAAGAAGTAGAAAAGATCAAGAATAAAACTTTCAGAAATTTTCCTTTACTGCCCTCAGCTCCTGGTCACTGTTTTATGTGGAGTTACCTCTATCAAAAATTCCCTTTCTGTCAGATCTTGGTCACTAGCCTGAGATGATTTATGATACTATTCAAACTTGACACCTGAATGGTAGTGGCAGTGGAAATTATATGTTAACTTTATTCCATTACTTTCATTGCTATTGATTCAGTTAGTTTTTCTGCTGTGTTGGCATAAAGATGGTCTATTGCAATATGTGACAACCACATACCCATAGGAATTTACTTCATGCATTTTTCTTTTGATGAAAGCTTTCTAACATTTTCAGAAGCAATATCCTTGCATAAAACGAAAAGCTTCCTAACTAGTTTTACAGGGAAATACAATTCAGACTAGCTCAATCTTTTATGAGCTGGTGTATGGCTACTTTTTAAACATAAGTTTCTGCTGTTTTTATCATGTTTGATTCATAAATGTTTTACTTCATACTAGGCTACAGTGAGTTACCATCAGCGCATTTTACTTGTCTAGAAAGTATAGCCTCTTAAATATCATTTATGTACCTGATAACAAAGGTAAGGWTTTCTAGAACCTTGAAGCACTACCCCCTAATCCAGCCTTCTGTTGTCCTTGTTGAACCTGTTCCTTAATTCATATCTGTAGCTCACTTCTCCTACTTTACTTGTCACCTTGGTAGACCCATCTTTTTGCATGGCAGAGTGTTTCTTACAAATGTGTACACTTTGTTCTTTCTTTTGTCTCCTGATTTCAAATGCAAAGAGAACTCTGGCAATACATTGTTTTGTTTTTCAGAAATTCATACTTACCTGTTATTCTGCATATTTCTAAACAGTGTGTTCTCTTTCTACTGTACACACGTTCACCTGTTTTGCCTTTAAAAAAAAAACTCAGAATGATACATATCTATCCCATAGTGTACATTATTTACTTTGATTCATTCTCCAGCTTCCTTGATATTTCCTTGTTCCTTGACAGCAGTTAAAAAGCTATCAATGCCAAAGGCTTCTGTCTGCATGTTTGATTTTTTTTTAATATATAAAAAAAAAAAGTGTCCCAGTATGTATTTCATTTGGTTCTGGCCCTGCATCTGCTTTATGCATTACTTCTAACTAGCTTTCCAGGGAGGCAAATACCAGCAGTGTGAGATGAGATCTGGTGGAAACTTTTGTCTCCCTTGAGCCGTGTGAAACCTAACCCTTTTCTAAAAGTAATAATTAGCTCAAGACTTACATAAAAATCTTCTATCAGTGCTCAATAATAATGAAAGACAGATGAATCAGGCAATGAATACCTATATGTAGGACTAGAAGACTTGTGATAACCCTAGAAAACTCGTGAAGACCCTAGAAGTTTGAGACTAAGCCACTGTGAAAATGGCACTTTTCTGGATCTGCCTAAAATATTGTCTGCTCTATGTGAAAATTTAAGTTGTATTTAAAAAAACCTACTCGGTTGAGATTCTGCTTCCTTTCGGCAACTTTGCTGTTTCCTTTTCCCTTCTTTATAGAGAGATTTAGGAAAGAAAAAAACGAAAAAAAAAAATCCACAAAATGTGAGGTGAACTTTGTAGAGCTCTTAGGGTTTGGTTCTAACCCTGATAATCTATATTTCTCATTTGTTTCCCTGTGAAGCTTTTCTCCTCCTAGTGATCAAAAGCAAGTATTCATGATTAAAATTATCCTACAGTGTACTKTTTGAGAAAATTGATAGAAAAGGTGTAAAAAACCTTCTCAAGTGGATGAAAACTAAATTTTAGGATGTGGATCTTGCTTTCAGAACTTCACAGTAGAAGTTTGATGTTATTTTGAGAGGAAGAGTTAGAACAAAACTTAAAAATAACTCATGTGGACTCTCAACTCTGATGCATGATATTTTAATTCCGGGGCAGCTAATAAGAGTTGTCAATATGTAGAACTTCAGAAACTGGTTATCTGTGGAGGCAGTGCCTTTGATTTTTCTCCCTTCCTGTGTCTAAACCAGTGGAGCTTATAGTTGTAATTACATTATGTTAGGTGAAAACAGGTAAAAGTGGCTTTAGTTCATCACTTAGTTGATAATCAGGTGGGGATAGTCATTGGGAAGTAACATTTCAACATTAACTGATCAGAAGGCTGCAGCCATTTGTTCAGATTGCTTTCATTATTCATATCTCTCTCAACTTGAATTTAAATTGCTGCAAGATCCAAAGGACATATAGACTGAGGAGTTTATTCAGTAGCTGAAGTGGATCAAAAACTGGCAGATTGTTAATTGTCACTAAAACAGCTCTAAAAGTTGTTTAAGCACAATAGTTGTCATAACTGGGGATTAATTTTTCATCCTAGTGCACCCGTGTATTAACAGCAGTGGTGGTATGTTCATATCTTTGTATGTAGATATCTTTGTTTCTTTAGAAATCAGGGTGTTGGGGATGAATGCAAAATAAAGCACTTGTTGACATAATATGTCATCAAAAGCAAAGTAAAAAAAAGATGGACAGAGAGGCAAACTCTTCCAGCAGCAGAAGGATATTGTCTAGGCGTGCTCTGATGAGGACATCATCTGTGACATGATAAAGGAATGCTCGGGAGAAATTCTCTGCTAGGCAACACTGGCGTGGAGCCATGACTTCAACAGGGTCATAGAAGGAGTTTTGCTCTGGGAGGATGTCAGGGAATCTTGGGCATGACACTAAGTGCTTATAGGTAGAAATGGTGTTTGCTGATGCTAAATGATGTTAGGACTTAGAGGAAGAATATGCCAAAAGATGCCAAAATCAAATGGCAACAAAGAAATTATCTCATTTGCAAAATCTTGTGTCTTATTTGTGTGGAAAAATCACTGATAATTTTGTATGGCTACAAACACATAGACATTTGCAATTGAAATGGTAGCTAGAACACATTTAACAAAACAAACAAACAAACAAACAAAAACACCAACAGAAAATGAACTATCCTAGGGAAAAACAGTGGTATATACAAATTATAGTGGATGCATCTAAAAAAGATCAAGAGAATGTGATTTACTTTGCATTCCACAATCAATGCCAATAATTCCTATTTCCGCCATCATTTATTATAGATATTTTCTGTTCTTTAGATTTCTGTTGCACTGAAAAATGAAGTGAATTAAACCCAAAATCTGTTTCTTTTAGCTTTCCTAAATCTACTTTTCAAGCATAAGGATATTTTATATCATTTGACATGGGTCTTATGGCAATGTTTTATTTAATGCTGAGCGGTTATAAAGATCATTAAAACCAGCAGGGCACCCACAGTGAAAATGCAATGATAAAGCCTGTGCCTTTTTGTTTTCCTTGTTAGGGAGCATTATTATATTCTGAGTGATAATCTTACAACTGCATCTCATTTGTTGTTTACAATGTAAATGACACTGAAATTCAGGCAATTAATACAAACACTTTGCAGAGCCAGAAATGCAAACAGCAAGATGAAATTTTGATCAAGCAGCATAAAATCCATCAATGCTGCCAGACATTTTTTTCCTGCATCTCTGAGTGAAGGTGATTCTCACTTTCCAACAGGCTGTGAAAACATTCCAATAAAATGTTTTTTAAAAATGTGAAGCCTTCAGGAGTATAGCACAGAAAAGTGCCATCTGAATCTTTGTGTTCAATTCCCTACAGTCACAAACACCTGTGTAGTAGACCTTGAGAACAGAAGGCATGTGAGAAGCCACCAGACACTTCTCTGGATCTTCTAGGAAGTGTCTGATCTCCACCATACAAGGCTTTAAAATGGTGCACTGTGAGTCAAACTCTGAACCACAGATACAATAAAATTCTCCTTAGTCCTCTTAAGACTCTTCTCTAAAAATGCATAATTTTTCTTATGTCAGGTGGAAATTGTACAGAAAAATAATTTGGTTCGTTCTTTTTTTCTAAGATTGTAGTAATAATGGTAAGCATTGTAGAAAGTAACGGGATCCTGTATTATAGAGCTGTGGGAAGTTGTCTCCTTCAGTTTTTATATTTTACAGCAGTATCATGTGCCAAAAGTATGGAAGGCCAATAATTTTGCAGCCTGATAGCTAGCCAGTTGTATAATGACTCACGATCCATTCCTTGTCCCAGTGGAAATTTGCAGTAAGTAGATGAGCTTTAACAAGAGCAAATGAGGGTGGTCCAGAACAGGACAACCCCCTACCCCAGAGCTTAATGCCCTATTCTGACAAGTAGGAGATTTTGGCTTAGTTTGCTGCTAATGCAGGAGAAAAGTTGGATTTCTCTATTTGTGAGTGAACATTTAAGTTGCTGAACTGTTRGTATAAAGACTGGCATCTTTCCTTCTTTTGAGCTTTGGGCAAAAAGAGGAAGTGATTATCTCAATGAGGAGGTCCATGCCTTCAAATCCTCAGCAGGAGAAAGTGTCTCCTTTCTACATAGAGCTTTGCATTCAAACCCTGGAGAAAAGCAAGGTTCTTCAAATCCCCCATCTCCTACAAGGAGCATCCACGTACAGTGTGCTAACCTTTGTGGATCCCATGCTCAGGCTCCAGTTTAATGTTAATATTTTCTGAGTGCTAATATCAGTTAAAAAAAAAATAATCTTTACTTACTTCCAACTAGACATTCTTCTTCACTTTACTCCTTTTGCAGTCCTCTTCAGTTATGCTTATGTCACTCTCTGTATGAAAAATAAATGGTTAAAAGAAGGGGAAACGCTTGAATAGGTTTTGCCTCTAATAAAATTACCATGAAGAACAGGATCCATAGGCACCTTGTTCTTTCTCTGTCACAGAGAAAGCCATGAATGATGTGAGAAGGCAGGGCTGGCATCGTGAAGCTGAGCCTATATCTGCGTTATGATTCCTGCAGGAAGAACAAGAATCATCAGTAACAATAACCATCCTGGGAGAGGGAATCTCTACCGCTGTTACTCACTTTTGCAGCAATGGCATAGTCTATCTTAGCACATTTTGTAGTCAATATGTAAAGAAGCCTGGAATATCTTCTGTTGTACAAAAAGCAAGAATATTCAATATGAAGAGCTTGCTTCTGCATTCAGTTCCATCATGTGACTCCTTTCCTGAGTACATAGGTTACCATCTAAGGTCTTGTATGTTAATTATGTTAATTTACATAGAAGAAACAAATGATGTTATTCAAGCCAAATAAAAACATTTTCTTTTTAATCTGTATAGAACTATAAATAACCTAAATGAAGCTACATCTCTTATGTAGTATATTGTTGTTGCGGGATCCATGTAACTTTAATGAATYTAACTAGAGCAAAAGGAAGCATGCTGTTGCACATCTTATGACTCATGTTTTAAACAGTTATATTAACTTATTTTGGAACTTGACATCTAAACACTGGGATTTAGCAATTCAATTCGGTTCCCCAGTCTTTTCAATTCTCACTAATTGGAGCAAGCAAAAAAAGTTGTTTTATTTTGGTTTTGATTTTATTTTCTTTACAGGTTATGTGTTTTATAGACTAAAATTTTAAAAGTTTCAGTTATTTCATCATTTTACATTTCAAATTCTAAATGCTGACATGTATGACATAGTTATACTAGAACGTGATTGTGGTAAAAAATATGTAGGGTGACACTCCCATATGATAAATGACTACTTTGGTTTCGCCTTTTAATTCTCAGTAAAGAAAAAGTGCTGCGTTAAATGTGTGGCGCTCTGAATGCCAATCTGCAATATTTCATGTACACATCAAATTATGCTGCATGGATAAACTCTGAGGATTAGAGACACAAAAGGACTTTTTTACAGATTCCATTTCGCAATTCCTAATCCAAACCATTTGATCTCCTCTCCTACTGTTTATGCTCTTCTTTAAAACTATCAGAATATGTGTTTGCATTGCCTTTTCATGGGAAAATGACCTACAATATGTAAACAAGGCATTCATCCTTTGTGAGAGGGATAATGCTTCCACATGTATTATATTAGTAAATTTAACAATATCCTGTGCTAGTAAGGACTTGAATTAAGCCTTCCAAAACAGGACGAAGTTCTACGCAGGCTATATGTTTACAGTTACTGTCAGATTAATTCATAAATCACCATTTACTTTTGTAATGACATCTTTATCCTTTATTTATGCTGTGTTTTATGTTTGTTTTCTCTATTTCCTCTCCAGTCATATTACTAGCAAAAAAGGAGGAGGAGGGAGTGAGACAGACAACAGTTGTTTGCCCTTGTTATTAAAAATGTGGGAGCATGGTTAGAGGAGACTAATATGTCATTGTGGGAATTGGTTAAACACTAAACTGGTTAAACAGTGAGTGAAAAACAAAGTTTCCAACTGAAAAACCTTCAGGCTTTTTTTCTTGATTTCTAAAATGAATACAGAAAAATATTACATAAACAACCTTCCATACCACTGTTGTCATGCCTGGTCTTTGCAAAGATACCAAAGACCAGGATGGCTTGCCAGGAGGCTCTGCCAAGTGAAATTCATGGCAGACTTCTGGCATGGGATCCAGGATGAATCCATTTGTGCATAGCAGGAACACATGATTCTGCAGCCTTTCCTGCCTAAGCTGTAACCGTGCTTCACAGTATCTGAGCAGCAGACTGTTGGGAAGAATATTTACCATCCATGGGGAAAAAAGATAACCCTGTGTCCAGAAACTTTGCACTCTGTAAGATCTAGGATGGACTGTGTCCTGGCAATATCCACTTCCACTGTCAAAAAGGGCTAAGGGAACCCTTCTAATAAGCAGTCAGCACCAGTCCAACTACTTATGCTTAGAGCAGATGTTTGTGTAACCAGATGATAGCCATATGTTCAATGACCACTGTTCTGATATGTTTTTTTTTAATGGGACATTCAAAAATCTCCAGAGAGAAATACTGCTGTCATTCAGGAAGTGTAGAAGTAAAGAAAAAGTTGGATCAGGCTATAAAATTATGGCTTGACTCTGAGAAACAGGTGTAAATGAGCATATAAAGGGAATGCATTCCTGAAGATTTATTTACTTTTTCAAATTTTATGTAGGCAAATCAAAACCTGAAAATAAAGCCAAAGGAAGAGCAGAATGGCAGCTGAGGATTATTCAGTCAAATCTGTATTAAAAAACTCATTCTTGCCAGCCTTGCTATTTGATATTCTTTTCTTCCCTGTGGTTTTATTTTCTAAAAAAACCTGCAAAAATCTGAAGAAATAGTAAGATGCAGTAGCAGCAGCCAACAAGGTCCCCAGTGAGAATCTTTCTTTCACTCTCAGTTTGATATTGAGAAAATTATGCTTCATTTATGATTATGATCTTTGCCTTATGTTGTTTGCAGTCACTTATTATTACTCGTAATAGAGACAGTCAGGTAGCTGATGTTTCTGCCCTTGATATTATTCCATTACTAATGTTCATCACAACATTTTTGAAAATTTATGCTTTTTTGAAATGAGAAATTGCAAATGCTGAAGATCATCTCTACATGTAGCTTGTCTGGAGGAAGTTTAGGCTACTCGCTCTGTAGGATAGACTCTAACTGGAGTTCTGCCATACAGATTTGGATGAAAAAATGGCCATTGTGGGTCCAGGCTGAAATACAAATTGCATGGAATTCTCAAGTGCATTTCCTAATTTTTATTCATAAACTTCTACAAAAGCAGTACCAGAAATGAACAGGTTTCTTGAAAGAGCTCGACATCTTCCCCTCACCCTGAAACTTCTGCTGGCAGTGGACTAAGTGCAACAGAAACAAGTTTCAGAATGTTCATCCAAGAGTCTGGACGCATGACAGGGGAATTGGAGTGCTTGTGAGAGGAAAAATAATGATTACATTTGTTACTTGTAAAAATGAATAGAATTTCAGTCTGAGAAAAAGACATCAGATGTTGTTTTTTAAAGCATATAAGTTGGGAATGGTTATTTGGAAAAACCACCCACCTTTGACAAAGACTTATATTTTAAAGGAAAACACTCTGACTCTGAAAGCATCCAGATGATAGGGCATACATACCCAGCTAAGCTGTCTTTCCAATAACAACCAGAACTGTTGACCAAAGCAAATTGTTAATATGAAGGTCCTAGAATGGCTTTGAGAACTAATATGTAGTCAGAAGAGACTCAGTATATGCACTATTATTCAAGGCAGAGTTACAACAATGGACAACTGTATAAACCAAGAGTATGTTGTTTTAAACAAGTTGGTGCAGGACTAGGTGGCCTAATAGCATAGCAGATGTTGAGATGTCATATTTGTTTACAGAGAAAACATTGGATTTGTCAATAAACGTTCCCAATTTAGAATGGGCAATAAAAGTAGTATTACTAAAAGTTATATTTGTTTAGCAAAGAACAAAATGTGTCTGCCGAAAGTCTCAGGAGCTGCTTTCACAAAGGCTTGACTTTCTCAGGAGCTGCATCATTCAGGTCCTTTGAAAATTAGCCTCCAAGTTATCCATTTAAAGTAAAAGGGTAGAAATGTACTGCCAGGTGTTTTTAGGTGTGTGATAATACCCTGTTCTTGATCCTTTGAGACATGGCACATTCTGAAAGCAAAATCTCTACATTGAAAAAGATTCCTCTCTAATAGCATTTAGACCACAGCTAGAGATAAAGTGAATTGGGTATACTCGTAAAGAGCATGAAGAAGGAATCAAGAGGAAACCTTAAGGAAGGAATCTGTCACTATACCAGCATGATTCACTTTGCTGTTGCCATTCTATCCCGATTTTTAGAGTTAATTTAAAACATGAGTGGCTGGTTGCATTCTAGATATATTAGACCATAATCCGTAGAGTGAAAACACCAAAATCCTTTTGCTGTTACTACCAACAAAACTTACAGTGCTTGTCTAGTTGGTACAGTTTAAATCCTGAGAGATCAAGATATTTATGAGCTGTCTTCAATGTTAATATGAATAAAAATAGGGCACGATTATCATAAATATTTCTAGCTGAGATATATAGAAAAAAAGGAATAAGTAAACTGTGGTTAGTGTTGGCTACTTTGAACTATTATTTATAGCAAATACATTTTTGATTTATCCAGTCTGTCCCTATCCAGGAAACATTTCCTAAAAAACCTGCTTGTTTTCTGCTTCTTATTTCTAAAGCTTAAAGAAAATGAACAAGCAGCAATCTTGGCTTCTAGCTTTAATTAACAATTGAACATATACTAAATGTAACCCTAAGTGACAGAATCTATTTAGGCATTCCAGAAACACATATATAGTCAAGTCCCAATTAGTTGAGTTAACATGTGAAAGGAGTTGACTGAAGAAACACAGGCTATATTTAAACTAAGATATATATTCCATCAGTGAGGCCGTGTCCTGGTTTTGGCTGGGATAGAGTTAATTTTCTTCCTAGTAGCTGGTGTAGTGCTGTGTTTTGGATTTAGCATGAGAATAATGTTGATAACACACTGATGTTTTAGTTGTTGCTAAGCAGTATTTACACTGGTCAAGGACTTTTCAGCATCCCGTGCTCTGCCAGGTGCACAAGAAGCTGGGAGGGACCATAGTCAGGGTAGCTAACCCAACTGGCCAACGGAGTATTCCATACCATGTGATGTCATGCTCAGTACATAAACTGGTTGGTTGGGGAGGGGGATCACTGCTTGGGGATGGGCTGGGCATTGGTCGGTGGGTGGTGAGCACTTGCATTGTGCATCACTTATTTTGTATATTCTATTATTATTACTATTATTATTATTTCCCCTTCCTTTTCTGTTCTATTAAACTTCCTTTATCTCAATCCACAAATTTTACTTTTTTCCCCGTTCTCTCCCCCATACCACTGGGGGTCGGGGGAGGGAGTGAGCAGCTGTGTGGTGTTTGGCTGCCTGCAGAGTTAAACCATAACAGGCTGCCATAGAGAAAAGAAAGAAAAAGGGGAGCCAACATTAGCTTCAATAGCTGCGAGTACTGACCCGCAAAGATGGTTGCACTTCTTTCTGGCACAAGCTGACTCATCTGAAGTTAATGCAAACACTTGTCATAGGCAGAGCAGTTAAACCGTGATTTGCCCCTGGGCAACTGCCTTAGCTTATGGGCAGGCTGCTTTGGAAGGATTTTAAAGAACTGAGGACACTAATGAATATTCTTCAGGAGAACAAGCATCACCTCTGGCCAAAGTCCAATGAAATTCTGTGAGACTCTGTCTGTGTATAAAAATAGTTTCTTTCTCCCTTTGCACTTGGTGCAAATGAAGCCAGAAGCTTCCCTCGCCAAAGATGGTCACCGCTGCCATCCAGCACCTTCACGCCAGACAGGTCATCAYCTCAAGGGGTGTGAGCTTTTGCTGTCAAGTAGCTGCTTTGAAAACAGCAGCAAAAGTGACTTTAGATCACTTAGATATTTATTTTCCAATTGTGCGGGTGTAATTTACATGCATGTTTAAACAGATATACTTGTGGGCAATAGTAAGTGTCTAACAGGAAGGCAAAGAAAAGGAATGTACACAGGGCAATCCTTGTTGCAGAAGATAAAAGTGATGCATGATCTAGTTGCTTGGTGAACCCTAGTATTGCTTGCTAGCCTGCTCTGTTTGATTTAACTACTAAGTGATAATGAATTGTGCAATTCAAAAATAAAATTAAAATAATGTGGCAACATTGTCCTTAGATTTCTTAATAATTTTATTATTATTACAAAATTTTAGTAGAAAGAGAAAGCACTTCCTAGACAACTCAATGGTTAAAATGGAATGAAGAGAGATGGTACCTTTCTACAGGTCAGAGTAAATGTCAGTGAGCTTGAACACATTTAGAAGTGTGGAAGTGATAACTTCTGCCCTGTAGGGATAGCATAAGAGAAATAAATTCAAATATCGCTTCAAAAGCCTGGGATTAGAAGTTTAAAATACCTTAACCTTCTGGTCTTAATTGTGTCTTTCTTCACAGTACAATGATTGGGGCATTCCACTTACAGTTGTGCAAGTTGTGATAAAAACGCATCATTGGAGAAAGCTTATTCATTCAGCAGAGAATAATTCAATGAAAACACCTTGTAGTGAGCAGACTTTTGCTGAAGTTATGGTATGCCCTGGGGGAACTTTCTGTGGCTTCCTTCCCCCAGGGCAGAGGCCCTTCTGCTCTTGGGGCTGGCAGCTCTATAAAGGGGTGTCTCTGGATGATCTCCTCATGGCTGTGAAGATGAAAACATCTCAATTTCCAGTTGATGGGGAAATGTGAATTTTTTGGCTTCAATTAAACAGATCCAAAGAGCTCCTGTTTCTTCTCCCCTGTGCGAACGGGAAAAGAAGGAGAGTTGGTGGGTGGAGCACATTACAGTTGTCCTGGAATGGAAAGAAATGCAAGCCAGCACAGGGCTATTGTAGAATAAGTGGAGAGCTGTGAATTTCACTATGAATTTATGAATCAAAATGTATATTTCTTGGCCCATGATTTTACTGAAGTTGTAAAATCATGTGCTTCCCCTTACCAGGACTACCTGCAAAATGCAGCTGATTCAAAAAGTAGATTACGATTTCTTTTGTGAAGGAATATAGCTAAAAATTAAGCAAATTACCTGGATATTCCTGTCAGGTAGAAATAGATATATTTAGTGGCAGCTGGAGATATTTTAGGGAACACTGAGGGTTTCAAACCGAAGTTCCCATTTGTATGTACGTATTGTTGTTTGTGTAACTCAAAGCCTAATTATGCTGCTAGCAATTCATTTGCTGGCACAGAACAGAATAAATTGCTGTGCTCATGCAAAACTGGATATGCCTAGTTTTGAAAATCAATTCTTCTGCTGGATTGCAGAACTGCAAAAGTTTCTAGGTCTCAGACCGATTTTAGAAAAATTGCCCTGAAATACAGTTCTCCACTCCCTCATCTCGCTTCCCCGAATCAGTAATAGATTTTCAGTTTTCAATGTCTAGGAAATAAATGATGTGAAGTCTTCTCACATCCACACTCTGATGCCGTTTAAGACTGAAATCCCATAAGGGAATTCTACCTCTGCTAAGTCAAAATTTATATAATTGACTCAATTTCTGATCCAAGTGATTGGCTCCATGCTTACCATCTCCCATATATACAAGGTGACAAAACCAGAAAGATTACTAGAGTATGATGGTTCCACATTTTTTTAGAAAGCTGTATACTACATCAATCTATTTTTTGTCATTCAGGAAAACATTCTTCCTTGTATTCCATCACACTTAACTGAAGAATATAAAACACTGACTGGACTTTCTCATGATCAAAGTATTCAGTAGAGTGAAAAGCAGGTAGGATTTAAATTGCACTGTGGATTTGAGAGAGACACTTAAAATTTAGCATACTGCATCAGTTTTTAAGACTTGGGTAATCTTGATTTAGCATTTATTTATATTACAGTTCTTAACTTTTACTTCTCTCGTTGGCTCTGAAAATGGAAGTCCGGTGCTAACAGACCATTAAAATACTGTGACAGAGATGCTGGAAACTTAATCTCAAATGATGCGTAAGGACAGGGAGTTGAAAGATATTTTTCATTATTTACTATTGTAAATCACATTGGTCCAAACTCTTAAAATAAAATATACAAATATTTGTCAGTGCCCAAAAACTACGTTAGCTAAAAGAACACTATTCCTAGGATAGGCTGAAATAGAGTTATATTTTTGGCTTCATAAACTTGGACTGCTCTCTTAGTAACCTTTCTGTTGCTGTGCCACTAGAGCATGTAATAAAAAAGAAAGATAGCTTTATATAGCATGGCTCTTGCTTATCTTCTGAGACAATAAAGAAGGAGGTCGTGGGTGACAGTTAGTGTTTCCTTGTTTAGGTCACAAATCTATTTTTTCTATTGATTTAATGTAAAACCACTGATTAAAATCATCAAACCCAAGTGATTTAGCTTACATTAAAGTGACTGTAATAAAACCCATAGTCTTCTGCTTTCTCTAGGATTGGTCAGCTCTAACCTGAACTGAGCAAACATTTAAATACCTGCTTCTTATAAGATCTATTTATTTCAGAGAAACTCTACAGTATCCATTTGCTCAAATCCTTTGCTCTTTATTGCACAAATGGAAGGAAACTTAGGTATGTATGAAGGTACATGGGCAAGCTGTTCTACTGGAGAAGGTTTTGTATGCCTTTGAGTCTTTGAGAACCCTTTGTCCTGTTCTCGAGGGAAACAGCTGTAATAGCTGTCATAGCACTCCAACTGAAATCAAATTTCCCAGTCTTTTTTTTACTTCAGTAGGGGAGCGAGAGAAAATACTGACTCCTTGTGGAGAAGAATCGTGGAGTCAGGAGTAACGGCCTGCGCGCTGAGCATGCTGTGGGAATGGAATTTAACTAGCAGATGTGCACGTATGCCTGAGGTAAGACCTGAACATGTTGGTTCAGCTGCTATTCTGTAAGGGAGCTGAAAACATCAAGAGAATCGTGTGATTGGCTAAGTCCAAGGCTGAGAACAAACGTGTGGATCATTGTCAAGGGAAAGAGAGACTGTTTTTCTCAGTTTTTCTCAGGGACACGATCCGGGTGATGACTGGGGGAGACAGCGGGACCACCCCGCTATGGTTAGGGATATATRCTCCTGTATTGTATCAATAAATGATTCTGTGCATGCATATGCGAGGGTCCGTGCCTTTATTTCTCCGACAACTCCTAAAGCAATGAGATCTTACTTTTCCAGAGTAAGGGGACAATGTGGATATGTATGAGATGGTTTCTTAACAGTTCCAATAGTACAAATGCCTTCTCTGTGGTGGAAGTTTCAACACTCCAGTCTAGAAAATCAAATACAGCAAAGAGTAAAATGCCAATTTATTTGTGAATTTTACTAGGAAATTGCTCTCTTTTTTCAATAAAAATTGCCTGTAAATATAAATATAAATATAAATTTTATAAACTACAGTAAGGGATTTGATGAGAATCATGGTTAGATGAAGGCAGTTCTCCAACATAATTTTATATCCTGCATAGCCAGGACAAGCCAGATATTCTCAAACAGTACCTGGATGACTGCCAGATCCAGAGGAGATATACTGTTATCTGTGATCCTGAGACATTATCCCATGAGTTATTACTTATTTTATCTGAACCTGTTCCCTAATCCTTGGATATAACATAAATAAAAACTTTAATAATGCCAACTGAACAATCAGAGGCTGCTTTTGCTGAAGGTCACAGTATTCTCCGGTAACATCTGCATGACCTCCCTTCCTTGCTATGCTCTCCTGGTACAAGAGAAYGCTCACACTGAGAACAAGTGCCACACTCAGCTTCTGGAAAGCAAGAAGAACCCTTTTCTTTTCCTGGCAGCCAAGTAAAAATGCCAAGTGACACAGAACCAGACAGAAAGTTGGTCTCTTTTGAAAAGAGAGATATTTCTGACACTTTTTACGCTGGGTGCCTCCTCTGCTCTTTTAAGTAGCATGTACGTTTGCAAAAAAACCAACTTATATGTCAGAGGCAATGGAGAAGAAAAACGAGGTAACCTAAAACCCTACAGAAGTGATCCACTCCTTGGCCTAAACTGGTAACACTGGAGTCCTCT
Organism: Oceanodroma leucorhoa; assembly: GCA_030449065.1. NCBI lineage: Eukaryota > Metazoa > Chordata > Aves > Procellariiformes > Oceanodroma > Oceanodroma leucorhoa. The sequence goes on along the minus strand of JASVER010000004.1, from coordinate 20,746,509 downwards.
CCACTTTTCACTGTGGACTGATGAGACTTCTGCAACGTGATAGAAAATGCTGCATAGGATCACAGTAACAATTTTGACATAACAGGATTTAAACAGAGAGTCTACGGGGAAACTTCACTCCTCAGAACAAACCTGCTACAGAGAAGTACTTCTCACCACAGTGCAGTACAGCTCTCCACTGATTGCCTTCTTGCTTTGTGTGCCTTTCTCATCTTGTTTCCTGAACCCTTTTTCCATTCAGTATATGGCCACATCGTTGTACGATCCTTGGTGAGAGTTTCAGTTCACATTTTGTGTCAAGCAGGATTATTAAATCTGGAAAGTACCTCCAAAGCAGCATACATATCAGCTCTTCCTTGTCTCACAGGTGGCTGTTTGAACTCCTTCATTCCAGTTTTACCTTTTTCTGAAGTTTTTGGTGAACCTTTGATTCTTCCTGGAGTAGTGATAAATTCTTCTCTCAAATATTAGTCCCAAAACTTGTCTTACAGATGACTTTGCTAGTTTACAGTAAAATTGCATTTGATTCAAATAAACATGAAGCAAGACTAAAGTTCAGTGCTTTCAGTCAGCAAGACTAGTTCATATCATTATTTTCACATCCCAATGTCACTTTGTTTAAAAATGAGTGATATGTTTCTTTCTACAGTGTATCAATAAGCTAAGATTGGATTACCTCTTTTAGTGGGTGAAACAATTTATTTTATTTTATTTTCAGGGATTTATTTATTGAGAAGGTTACTCTCTTTACTCCAGTTAATGAGATAGGCATCTTTTAACCTGTTAATATCTCCCCACTGTAATTAATAATATATTTTCACTGCTTGAGCTAAATAGTCATGATATCCAACTATCCACTCCACCCGTCAGTCTCTGCACATAGATTATTCGGTTGACTGCAGTAAAGGGCAAACATGCACCACTCTATTGGTCTRCGCTTAGAAAGGCAAAACTACAACGCTCTAAGAGATTGCCAGTTATTTCTACCATGTCTTCATGTTAATGTGGAAACTTACTAAAAATAGCCAAAAAATAGAGGAGAAGTCTACCCCTCTTTTTCCCTGGATCTTACTACAGTTTAACATTGTTTGTATGGTTATTTCTTATAACTCTTTCACGCTCCCTAGGGGCACCTCCGCCATGAACCAGAACATACTAGCAAATCACTACCTAACACTGCAGAGGGAACAGGCTAATAATTTTCTGTTTTTTGTATGAAATGTGACTTCCAGCTTTGGGCCAAAGGAGGAAGAAGTTAGGGAATTACCTCAGGCAACACTCTGAATTATACTGATGCTGATTTGGCTCAAAATGCTAGAAGAGAAAGGCAAAATAATGGGTCAGAGGGCTTGCGGACAAACACTCATTTAGTCTAAAGGGAAAGAGCAGCGGGTGTACGGTGAAAAATGTTAGCATCTAATAAGATACCATTTTCCACTGAAAGACCCAGAACAAAATCAGTTTATACATCTTTTATAATGGTGAGTTCGAGCATAAGGGAAACCAACTTCTCCCCAACCTTTGCTGTAGGCAACTAGAGCTGCCACATGACTSTTATCTTCTCATTACAATGAAGTCCAAAGTGGGAGGTGGGAAGGCAGAGGAGGATTTTTCCAAATGTTTTTCAGGTTAGGACATATAACATACTGGTGGCCCAGAATATGGAAGGGAATTTCCAAGCTGGGAGCAGTGAAAAGCCACTAAGCCCTATGGATCCTGTACAGGCCTTACTTGCCCTCTTCCTGTTTTTGATACTGTGCTGCCAGGTTTTTGGGAGCTATTTTACAGAGCAACAATACCAAAAAAAAAAAAAAACAAACCAAAACAAAAAACGATAAACTACAGAGTCTCCTGTATAAGGACAAAGTCACCTTATATAACGCTAGCTGTTGACAGTGAGCCAGGGGGACTGGATTTTTTTCACTTCAATTGAAAAAGCTGTAAACAAGACATAAAATATAATGTATTACGGTCATTTATATGTTCTAAAGTGCCCTTCACTCATGGTATCTGAAATTCTTCAGAGAAACAGACTCAGATGTAAACTGAAAAAAGTAATAATCTTAAGGTCACATTTGAAAAGAGAAATAAATCGTTTTCTTCCAGCAGAGAGTTCTGGAAAGCTAGATTTTCCCTGTATAACAGTGATCCTGATAGTGGTACAAATTCTTCAGTTGCTCAACTGCCTTCAGCAAACAGAGATGAATGCTTCCTTGCAGCACTCAGAACACCACTGGGCCATCCCCCAGCCAGGCCACCGCTGTAGTTTCCAGTTTCTGGAAATCTTTGCAATAGTTTCAAGTTCCTGGAAATCTTTGCAATACTGTCATTTTCGTGGTAGGGAATGATCTATGGGAGGCAGGTGTGAGCACATCCTTACAGACTCTGCCTTTGGCAAGCACTCTTGCTACTGACGTAAGATGTAAGGTTTAATTTGGTGTTGTTTTGTGAGGGACTTTGCTTTTGCGTGTCTCATTCTACATCTGTTTGCCTGTAATTAATAACGTATCTCTCCTTTCTACTTTCAACTTCAAACGAAAATCCGTTTGTTTCCATTACATTTCATTTGCAATTTCTCATGAAATTCTGTGATGCCCTGGCCTGCAGAAATCAGCACCTGAGTCACTGAGTCCTAACACTGATGTTTCAACAGCTGTGGCAAGGAGAGCTTTCAAAATATCTCCTTTGTGCCCCCTTACCACCCCTACAGCCCCTCAAACATCAGAAGGTAACCCACAGAAACGGCTCTGGCAAAAAATGCAGATAGGCATTAAAAGGTGGACAGCATTTTATGTGCAAAGTATCTGGATTTAATCTGTTTTATCCAACAAAAGATTGTGACTGGGCTCCAAAATGGATGCAAAAGTCAGAATCATAGAATCATAGAATAGTTTGGATTGGAAGGGACCTTTAAAAGTCATTTAGTCCAATCCCCCTGCAGTGAGCAGGGACATCTTCAACTAGATCAGGTTCCTCGAGCCCCATCCAACCTGACTTTGAATGTTTCCAGGGATGGGGCATCTACTACCTCTCTGGGCAACCTGTGCCAGTGTTTCACCACCCTCATGGTAAAAAATGTCTTTCTTATATCTAGTCTAAATCTACCCTCTTTTAGCTTAGAACCATTCCCCTTTGTCCTATCACAACAGGTCCTGCTAAAACGTCTGCCCCCATCTTTCCTATAAGACCCCTTAAATACTGAAAGGCGGCAATAAGGTCTCCCTGGAGCCTTCTCTTCTCCAGGCTGAACAACTCCAGCTCTCTCAGCCTTTCTTCATAGGAGAGGCGTTCCATCCCTCTTATCATTTTTGTGGCCCTTCTCTGGACCCGCTCCAACAGGTCCATGTCTTTCTTGTGCTGAGGACTCCAGAGCTGGACGCAGCACTGCAGGTGGGGTCTCACCAGAGCRGAGTAGAGAGGCAGAATCACCTCCCTCGATCTGCTGGACACGCTGCTTTTGATGCAGCCCAGGATACGATTGGCTTTCTGGACTGCAAGCACACATTGCCGCTCATGTCCAGCTTTTCATCCACCAGTACCCCCAAGTCCTTCTCCGCAGGGCTGCTCTCAATCCCTTCATCCGCCAGCCTGTATTGATAGTGGGGGTTGCCCTGACCCAGGTGCAGGACCTTGCACTTGGCCTTGTTGAACCTCATGAGGTTCACACAGGCCCAATTCTCGAGTTTGTCCAGGTCCCTCTGGATGGCATCCCGTCCCTCAGGCGTGTCAACTGCACCACTCAGCTTGGTGTCATCTGCAAACTTGCTGAGGGTGCACTTGGTCCCACTGTCTATGTCATTGATACTCWCTTCTACTTAAAAGCCCCTATATACTGCTGGAGCGGGGTTAAAAGGTCTCATATAAACAAGAATGAGACCTACCAGGACAATCTATAATCCTCTATTACAGGAAGGCACATGTCCTTTGAAGTCACCAATGTTGCATCCACTTGCATTGCAACTGTGCTTTCAGAAATTCACTTTTACAGCTGAATCAAATGTTTGGTAAATGTGTTCAGACTGTAAACATATTGTGTTGACAAAGATAACATAAATTTGCATCAAAGCAGCTCAGTCACGAGCTGTGTGTAAAACCAGATAGTCAAAACCAACCCTTTTCCAAATTTTTGATTTCTGGACAATGCTGTTTACAATTTTTGACAGCTACGCTTTGGTTTTTTGAAGTTCTGAACTTTGTCACACTACATGCTGTAAAATACCATAATCACATTTTTCTCAGAGTTTTCTCATGGGTTGCCTTCAGCATCTCATATAAATGAACAATATCTTTCAAGTCTTCTTCCTCTGAACAATCCTATTTAATACATGTGTTTATTGATGCATTTCTGTCTTTGGAAGAGAAATGGGATATAACAATAATTGTGTGCCATCTGGGAAGTGTACAGCCTGGGTAAACTGGCAACAGGCTTCTTTTGCTTGCAGCTGCACGACTTAGTGAAATTTAGGCTCCCTCCTTGCAGCCCAGCTCCTCCCAGTGTTTGCCTGAGACTGGGCAACCTCAGAAGTGACAAAAGATGGGCAAGGGAAGGCCGCCTGCCTGCAGAGACATGGGCATGTCTGACATCTGATTTCAGAAAGCCTTCAGGGCGCCCATGGGGTCTCTCTGTATGAAAATTTAGGAATGGGTCAGTGGCCTGGTAAAATGCAGGTGTGTAAAATACTTCTCATAGCAGATAATGTGTGGAAAACTTTGGACTTCCAAAGATTTWTAAATGTGCATCGGGCCCCTGAACACAGAGTCATAAGAAACTAAAATACAATAGCTTCTTTTTAAGGCAGCTGTGAAGCAGAAGGTCATATGCAGGGGATGTGAACACCAGAAGAATCAGCTTAAGGTCTAAGTCATCATATGCATGGGACCTCGGAGGAGTGCGGAGATAGGGAAGAAGMGGGGATCATGGGCTGCCCCACCAAGCCTGGCCAAGGGGCCCCCTGAGGACTGAATGGAGGACGGGGTGCAGCACAGCAGCACAGGGCTTGTCACTGCAGCCTCAACTGCACCTTATGCTTTTGTCTTGCCTGCTATTCTTTTTCTCAATCCACATGCATAGTCCTGTCTGAACCTCTGCTGTGTCACCAGCAAATGAATCTCTCCTTTGCTATATTAAATAGCCTGTCTGTTGTCACAGATCTGTGTTATGTGGGACACAGTGGAGCAGCAGATACCCATAGGGAAGACTTGCCTCAGGAGACTGGCATCACAGTGTGGACAGGGAAACCAAGTACCATCTTCAGAAGTTAACCAGGTTGCCAAAGATGTGTTTTCATCAGACAGTGAACAGGCAGTACTTTATTCCTCTGCTGAAATATTCCCAGACACATTAGCACGCCTAATGTTCCCTTTTTGATCTGAAGGTCTTCTAATTATGCCTGACTTCTGTGGAAGTAAAAGACAGTAATACCTGCATTTACAGTGATCCTGACCATGTCTTGGAGGACAAAACAGACAGCCTGTTTGCATTGCCTGCATACACATTGTTGGGCAAACAGGACGGTGTTGTGAGTAGCAAACCTCATCTCCAGTAGTGTGGATATATGATCCAGAAAAAAGACAGTCCTTGCATCATCAGCTATCCCATCTGTCCTGGAAAAAGGTAGCTGGAGCCTTAAACTTCCTAAAAACTGTATGACATCATGTGCTGTAAAGTCAGAGTTTGTAACCAACCTTGCAAGACATCTCGGAGACAGGTCTCAGTCGGTCCTGGYTCCAGGCCCTGGCAACATCTTTGGGTTAAGGAGGCAGGAGGCAGACCTGTAGCCTGTGAGTCTTGATCTTCATCTGCAGGTGTTACAGACTACAGTCATGGACCTATAGTTCATGARGGTGCACAGACTCTTTTTAATACTAACAAACGCCCCAGGAGTTGAGAAAAACAGAAAATAAGATTTAATCAATGAAACCAGCTAGTTACTTGTTGTGTGGTCAGGGAGGAGGTGAAAGGTGCTTGTTCTGCCTGTGGGGCTGCTCCAAGAAGTACCTACAGAGCTTCTGACTCAGAAATGCTGAACCCAAACATGTATCTTGTTCTGATGCTTCTAAAGAGCTGCTTATTTGTGAAATAAAACAAAGTAGTTAAACTCTTCAGAACAATGACATTCCACAGTAATGCTTCATGCGCTGCAACTCATATTAAGCAGAGTGTTGCTGCCTTTCAGCTGGGAAGGGCTGGACCTCATTCAGCGGACTTGGACTATAGCCCTGCTGTTTTCATGTCTGGCTCTTTGCAAGAGCAGCCTGCCTGTTAGTGATGTGTGATGCCACTGAGCCTTTCACAGTACTGCAAATAGCACACTTGCCAGTGATCAACTGAGGAGTCTACCCAGCTGTATGGGGTTAGAGAAATTTTGTAAGGCTGCTCACGAGGGTCTCGGTTGCTCCTTTTTTTCCCCTATGCCTAATGCCTCTCCACACCAGTCTGGTCTCAGGACCTGCCCTTGGTGATGCCACTCGGCTCCACAGTGGAGGCTGCACTGTGAAGTGCTTCAGCAATGCACTGACAGCACCTGGCCAGGCAAAGCCACACCATTTTCTCTTTTGCATATGTAGAGCCTTGCTTACCCCCACACTTTGAGCAGCTATGCCCTGCTCCAGCACTTTGAAGAGCAGAGCAAGCAGAAGTACCACTGGCTGCAGAAAAGAGGAAAAAACATGTAGCCCACCTCCAGCCTTTCCAGGTCCTCACTGCTGGGACAGGGCCAAGAGAGCAATGAAGGCTATGAGATTGCAGCTAATAATTTTGGTATCAGTGAGTGTTGGGGACCCCTAGATAAATATGCTGTTGATACTATTGGTACTAACAAGATACTGTTGGAGAAGAAATATGTTGCCCACCACTACTTAGTCTTGAGCAAGTGACTGATGCCAGGAATGAAGGAACATGTGACTGTGGACAGTGCTGTTAAATCTTTATCCCGACTGGCAACCAGTTTCCTTTAGTGAAACAATGCATTAGCTCACATGCTTCTTGAAAATGGCATGAGAGAATAGCCTAAACAGTGCAGTTCACTTTGTCATTTTTCATGAAGACAGGCAGTACAGTTAATTTATAATTTACTGATCTGGTTTTGAGSTCCCCTATGGTACCCCAGAACCCCAGTTCACAGAAGCAAAAAAGCTTGATCTCCCATCTCCTGAGCATATGTTTCTCTAGAGGCAGCTGTCACTACAGAAACAATCCAGTTATTTTGTTCCATCTGACAGTTTTACAGCCATCATAAATAACATGAAATGACCTTAATATGAACCATTCTTGCACCCTGCCCTCTCCTGCCTCAGACCAAACTGAAGATGGCATGGAGTTCAGCATAGCTTAAGAAAACATTCATGTGAACATGCTCACAGCTTAAAAGCAGTCAAGATTAAGGGCCCTTTGTTTGTTGGGGATTCTTTAAAAACATGTTTTCCAATACAAAAATAGGTTCTTTGTAAGTGAAATATATTTACACAACTAAAAAAAAAAAAAAAAAGAAGAAGAAAAAGAAACATGTTTTGAAATTGCCCTGTATGGACATCTTTCAAAAAAATTTTTTCTTTCCTTCTCTGGAATTACTTTTTCTTTAGAAATTTAATCTGACTATAGTAAAACTACAGCAAGTGGCTGAAATCCAGTCAGAATGCAACGCTTTAATAGTGCATTTTTTTTCTTTGGTTTTGTTGATTTATGGAATATTTTAAAATTATGTTCAACTTGATTGGCAGTAAGACATTTTTCCAATACTTTGGATGTTTTTTAGCTAGAGAAATGAAGCACAGAATCACAGAATAGTTGAGGCTGGAAGGCATTTCTGGAGGTCTCCCCAGTCCAAACCCTCTGCTGAAAGCAGGGTCAATTCAAACAGGTTGCTTAGAACTTTTTTCTTACCTATGGCAAACAACTTTGCTTAGAACATGTAATTTTTATATATAAAGGTAATTGGGAAAAACAAAAAAAAAATTAATCAAGCCGGAATAGATTCACATAACAGTGAAGTAGAAAGCCAGTCAACACCCAGCTTTCATACACGTGACTCCTCCTTCAAACACAAACTAAACAGAGCCGGCATTTTGTCTTGCAGAGTGCTGTTGCGTTTACAGAAAGACTTCATTTCTATGATTCTATGATTCTATGATTCTATGATTCTATACCCAGTAACACCAGTGTTCACTGGTCAGCTCCCTTAGACGTATGGGCCACAATTTCAGTAATTTTCAGTGCTGCTCATGTTACATAAAAAATAATACTAGACTGTGCATTGCATACACATGGCATGTTGAAGGGCTGACTCCAGTCAGACATATAGGGAACTAGAGAGCAGATTTCCACAATCTCTCTGTCCAATACAGCRTTCTACTGGCCACCTTAAACTGTGGGTTCACACAATCCCTGTGACCTGAGGCAACCCAGATACTGCAGAACATGCCAAAATGGGGGGATAGAAAGTCAATGAAGTCTAGTTTTGATGCTGCTCTAAGTTCTGTCGTGTAACCCAGAACCAGAAGTTTCACAATATCAAAGTGCTGGATTTAAATAGATCTGCGGAAAGCTACTATGGTTGTACTCTATTTCAACGTGTCCTGAAAACACTGGAATTCTGACACCGACTTCACTAGGAACAGAAACTGTCACTTTAGAGGCTATATTAGAGCCTCTTCGTTTCTCCAATGCCATCACGAATATTGAGAGGGGGGTCATTTCTATAAAATCGATTGAAAATATCATTAAAGAGGAAAGAAGGGGTTGTTTGGATATCTATGAGGATTTTAATTTGTCCAAACTGTAATGCAGCGGGCATACTGAATGTCAGCTTGCAGTGCTTGGGATCTATCCTTGAAATCTCAGCTGCTGAGATCATACTTCCAATTCTGTTTAAGTCAACCATCCATTATAAAATAGTATTAATTCAGTGTTATGCCATATCTCATCTTGTGACATTTTTGAACTTTCTTCATTTGAGTGTCAGATATGTTCCAAAAATGCTGAAATAAGATGAAACAAAGGGTTTCCCAACGTTATTCACTTTCACATGATTTATTTTATTCTTTATTCTACTGTCATTATTCTAAGCTAGCATACTTTATTATACAGAGTTTTGAGGGCAGCTAAAATTTTTAGAATGTTTTCAATGAAATTTGTCTCTGGAAATAGCTAGAAATAAATCAAAATTTTGAAGATTTTACTTCTTTTAGCATGTAGCCTTTGCCATCTATATGATTCGTTTTGTATACATTTTTCATAGCATATTTATCTTCCGGAAGACAAGAAATGGGTTTGTGACATAATCATAATATAGCAACAGACCAGAGCGAGGGCACGTTTGTATAGCACTGTTGTGTTTTAAGCTGGCAGGCAGCTAAACACCACACAGCTGTTCGCTGTGTTTTAGCTTTTTTCTCCCCCACACCACACAGCTGTTCGCTGTGTGGTGTGGGGGAGAAAAAAGCTAAAACTCATGGGCTGAGATAAAGACAATCTAATAGAACAGAAAAGGAAGGGAAAATAATAATAAAGATAAAAGAATATGCAAAACAACTGATGTACAATGCAATTGCTCACCACCTGCTGACTGATGCTCAGCCAGTTTCCGAGCAGTGGCCCTCTCCCCCTGGCCAACCTCCCCAGTTTTTTGTTCAGCATGACGTCATGTGGTATGGACTATCCTTTTGGCCAGTTTGGGTTAACTGTCCTGGCTGTGTCCCCTCCCAGCTTCTTGTGCACCTCCAGCCTCCTCGCTGTCAGGGCAGTATGAGAAGCTGAAAAGCCCTTGACTTAGTGTAAGCACTGCTCAGCAACAACTAAAACATCAGTGTATTATCAACATTATTCTCATCCTAAATCCAAAACACAGCACTACACCAGCTACTAGGAAGAAAATTAACTCTATCCCAGTCAAAACCAGGACAGTATCCACCCCACTTACATACTATCTATGTCATGCCCAAGTCCCACACTTTCCAATACATTCCAATTAATCACCACCACTTTTCCTGTCTTTTGATATATATGCACAGATATCATGCCCTAAGGCTATGGACCACCCCTCTAAAATGTCCATTGAGTTCATTTAGTTCGTGATTTTGTCCATATGTCATAACAGTCCTTCAGGGCAGGAGAGATGGTGTGTGGTGTTGGATTGTTGCATGCTGAAGCCAGTTCTGGTTCCATCACCGCTGTACTCTGCTCGGTTTCATCAAAATTCATTCTTCATTAATCTGGGTGATTCTTACTGTGATACCATTGATATGACATGTAGCAACCATAGTAGTGATGACATACAGTATTATATAGCAATTAACATAATACAGTTCAAATCATTGGCTATTCTCATCCAAAATCAAATCCCCTTGAGTTACACATCTGGCTTCCCCATCCTCCCGCAATACCACCAAGTGCACCCAGGTCCTTGAGCAAAAGCAATCCCACAAATGGGTTTGCCATTGCCCGAGGCAGGAATAATCCAGACTGTCTTCCCCAGCGTATTTTTTATGTGCACTAGAGGGACTCTATCCCCCTCTACAGTATGGAAAATTTTTGATTGGGCAGCACCAGCTCGATTGGCAGATCCCCTAGTGTTGACTAACCAGGTGGCCTTTGCTAAATGTGTATGCCAATGTTTGAATGTCCCAGCACCCAGTGCTCTCTGTGTAGCCTTTAGCAGTCCATTGTATCGTTTGATTTTCCCAGAGGCTGGTGCATGATAGGGGATGTGATATACCCACTCAATGCCATGCTCCTTGGACCAGATGTCTATGAGGTTGTTTCAGAAATGAGTCCCATTGTCTGACTCAATTCTTTCTGGGGTGCCATGTCACCATAGGACTTGCTTTTCAAGGCCCAGGAGAGTGTTCCGGGTGGTGGCATGGGACCCGGGATATATTTCCAGCCATCCAGTGGTTGCTTCCACCATTGCAAGCACATGGCGCTTGCCTTGACGGGTTTGTGGGAGTGTGATATAATCATGTGCCAGGCCTCCCCATATTTCTATTTCTGCCATACCAGAGAGGCTTTAACCGCTTGGCTTGCGTGATTGCAGTACATGTTTCCACATTCATGGATAACCTGTGCAATAGCGTCCGTGGTCAAATCCACCCCTCGATCACAAGCCCACCTATATGTTTCATCTCTTCCTTGATGGCCTGAGGTGTCATGGGCCCACCGAGCTAGAAATAATTCACCCTTGTGTTGCCAGTCCAAATCCACCTGAGCCACTTCAATCTTAGCAGCCTGGTCCACCCGCTGGTTGTTTTGATGTTCTTCAGTGGCCCGACTCTTGGGTACACGAGCATCTACGTGACGTACTTTTACAACCAGGTTCTTTACTCAGGCAGGGATATCTTGCTACAGTGCGACAGCCCAGATAGGTTTACCTCTGCGCTGCCAGTTGTTCTGCTTCCATTACTGCAACCACCCCCACAGAACATTTGCCACCATCCATGAGTCAGTATAAAGATAAAGTACTGGCCATTTTTCTCGCTCAGCAATATCTAAAGCCAGCTGGATGGCTTTCACTTCTGCAAATTGGCTCAATTCACCTCCTCTTTCAGCAGTTTYGGCAACTTGTCATATAGGACTCCATACAGCAGCCTTCCACCTCCAATGCTTTCCCACAAGACGACAAGACCCATCAGTGGAAAGGGCATATTGCTTCTCGTTTTCTGGTAGTTTATTATACAGCAGGGCCTCTTCAGCATGCATCACCTCCTCCTCTGGTGATATTCTGAAATCTTTGCCTTCTGGCCAGTTTGTGATCACTTCCAAGATTCCTGGGCAACTGGGGTTTCCTATTCGGGCCTGCTGTGTGATCAGTGCGACCCACTTACTGCACGTAACATCGGTTGCATGATGTGTAGAGGGGACCCTCCCTTTGAACATCCAGCTCAGCACCGGCAGTCGGGGTGCCAGGAGGAGCTGTGCTTCAGTCCCAACCCCTTCATAAGCTGCCAATATCTCTTTCTCAGTTGGAGTATAGYGGGCCTCGGATCCTCTGTATCCCCGACACCAAAACCCCAAGGGTCCACCTCAAATCTCCCCTGGTGCTTTCTGCCAGAGCCTCCAGGTAGGGCCATTCTCCCCGGCTGCGGTGTAGAGCACAGTTTTTACATCTTGCCCTGCCCGGACTGGCCCAAGGGCTACTGCCTGAACTAGCTCCCATTTAAGTTGTTCAAAGGCTTGTCATTGCTCACAGCACCATTTGAAATCGTTCTTCTTCCAACTCACTTGATAGAGAGGGCTTACAATCAGACTGTAATTTGGAATATGCATTCTCCAAGAGCCCACAATGCCTTGTGTTTCCTTTTTGCTAGCTGGTGGAGACATAGTTGTTATTTTGTTGATCACATCCATTGGGATCTGACGACATCCATCTTGCCATTTTATTCCTAAAAACTGGATCTCCTGTGCAGGTTCTTTGACCTTACTTTGTTTTATGGCAAAACAGGCTTTCAGAAAGATTTGGACCATTTTCTTCCCTTTCTCAAAGACTTCTTCTGCTGTGTTGCCCCACACAATGATGTCATCAATGTATTGCAGGTGTTCCTGAGCCTCACACTTTCCAGTGCAGTCTGGATCAGTCCATGGCAAATGGTGGGGCTGTGTTTCCACCCCTGGGGCAGTTGATTCCATGTGTACTGAACGCCCCTCCAAGTGAAAGCAAACTGTGGCCTGCACTCTGACGCCAAAGTGATTGAGCGTGATTGTTCAGCATGATGTCATATGGTATGGAATACCCCGTTGGCCTGTTTGGGTTATCTGTCCTGGCTGTGTCCCCTCCCAGCTTCTTGTGCACCTGGCAGAGCATGGGAAGCTGAAAAGTCCTTGACTTAGTGTAAGCACTGCTCAGCAACCACTAAAACATCAGTGTGTTATCAACATTTATCGCATCCTAAATCCAACACACAGTACTATATCAGCTATTAGGAAGAAAATTACCAGCTGAATCCCAGCTGAAACCAGGACAAGCACCTGTTTGTAAATGTAAAATAAATACATTCCCTGTGCTCAGAACATGAGAAGAGAGGTCTAAAGGGAAATGAATCTGCAGAAGTCAAAAGTTTTCTTTAAATAATTATTTTAGAAAGACAGGTTTGGCAGTGACCTAGTCCCCAAAGAAAAGGGAAAACCTGAAATTCTCACAGATGGCCCAAAATCTGCCTTTAGCCCACAGAAAGAAGAAGCCCAGCCTACCTGCTGTAGTGCCCTTGAACTCCACACTAGGACTGTAGGTCTGAAGCATCATCTCTGGGAGGAAGTTGTATCCACTTGTTGGCTAACAAAAGATGCTCAAACTAAAGRATGACTGGATCTGATGTTTGAGCAGGCATAAAACATATAACAGAGAAGTATGAAGGTGCGATGACAGGTGAGGAAACCTTTGAGGTCCAGGCCACTGAGAAAAACCCAGGACGAACAAGCCATATGTAGATTAAAAGAGGGAAAGAACGCTGTTCTTGTTAGTGAGATCAGTGAACAAATTGCATACCATCTGCAATGCAGAGACATAAATAACTCACAGAAAATATCCTGGTCTAAGGAATAAGCTTCTGAAGAGATTCTGGAAGTACAGTTTTACCAATTGTAAACAGGATTTTGCAGGACTGAAATAGTGATTTTCCATTTAATACTAAGAGGAATAATAASAGTCAGGGAAGATGGCAGTGCTGGTCCTTCTGTGGTCTGGATGGCTGCAGAAACACTGTTGGACAACGTTGGACAGACAGGCACATCTGTCCCCCTCATCAGGAGGAAAGCCACAGGTACATGGATCTTTGAAGCATTCAGTTAGAACTCGCCACATGAAAAGCTTCAGGACAGATGCCTGAAATGTTACAGGAAAGTCACTATTTTCTACAGTTCAGGATCAAATACAAAGTCATATTGGCAAGGGAAGAAAATGTTCTGTTGAAGCAAATGTTAAAACATTTCACCTGGCAGCTTGTTGCATTTCACCAAAGTATCTGAGTAAGCAAGCGAGTTCATAGCACAAGCTGAAAGGATGCCTGCCCTGATAACCAACTATAGCAGAGGGTGGATGGGGATGCAGATCCTTGCAGAGAGACTGTGGGCACACTTATTCCTCACCCTTTCATCCTAGAAAGAAAAAGGAGAATGAAAAATCAGAAACTGAGTGAGAGATAAAAGAGATGACAGATAAAGCCTTGAGGTAGCAGATAAACCTCCGAGCAAGCATTGAACAGCTGCACACTTGCTTTACACAGAGCCAAACCTAGAGTGAAGAAGAACCTCGAATACTGTGTTSAGTTTTGGGCCCCTCACTACAAGAAGGACATTGAGGTGCTGGAGCGTGTCCAGAGAAGGGCAACGAAGCTGGTGAAGGGTCTGGAGGACAAGTCTTATGAGGAGCAGCTGAGGGAACTGGGGTTGTTTAGTCTGGAGAAAAGGAGGCTGAGGGGATACCTTATTGCTCTCTGCAACTACCTGAAAGGAGGTTGTAGTGAAGCAGGTGTCGGTCTCTTCTCCCAAGTAACTAGCAACAGGACAAGAGGAAATGGCCTCAAGCTGCACCAGGGGAGGTTTAGATTGGACATGAGGAAAAAATTCTTCACCACAAGGGTTGTCAATCATTGGAACAGGCTGCCCAGGGAAGTGGTGGAGTCACCAACACTGGAGGCATTCAAAAAACATGTGGATGTGGTACTTCAGGACATGGTTTAGTGGGCATGGGTGCTGGGTTGGCGGTTGGACTCGATGATCTTAGAGGTCTTTTCCAACCTTAATGATTCTATGATTCCATGATTCTATGAAAATGAAGGGAAATAGCCCGTATTTTTCAGTGGAAGTTTATTGGACTGCAAATAACATTTGAGGATAATGCATAACAGATGGTAACTTAATGGGAAGGGAGGCAGGAGGCAATTTACAGTATATAAACTGTTCTATGAAATATCAGGGCAAAAGAAAGTGCTGAAGGGATTAGGGGTAACTAACAAATGATACAGAAAGCAAAGAAGCTGTGGCCTGCTTGAGGCAACTGAGCACCTGCAGTGGTTGGATATGTTCTGGGCAAGGGATAAGAGAAGAAGGTATGCACTGTCAATAATGTGCATGAGAAAAGGGAAAAAATGTACAGAGAGATAGAGGACATTAGCACAGGTGTAAGGTCAATGCACAGATAACCAGTAGAGCCATAACAAAAGAAGTGTCTGTAGGAGTGTCTATACAGAGTCCTGTATCTGAATCCCAGCAAAAGGAAGGTTAGAAATCAGAAGAACTATATGGGGATGCACCTATGTGTTAAAGAAAAGGAGCAAAATCTTCTTTCCCCTACTTTGAAATTGCCCATGTAAAGGAGCAAATAAGAAAAGGTTGATACTACAGTTACTGAGAAAGTAAACATACAAAAGACAGGCAGCTACATACTACAATTATATCCCTCTGAAACACCGCTAGTCCCCCTTCAGTTGCCCCTTGACACTACGATGTTTTGGCTTTTGGGCACATGCGTAACCACATGAGGCCATGACACTATTGAGGTACTTGGAGCGTTCGGCCACACTTGACTCATGATAGGATCATCAGACCAGGACCTCCACTGATCTTACCTGTAGATCCTGTCTCCTGAGGGAAGGGGAAAAGGACCTCGAATCACAGTCTCTCATTTCCCAGCAAGGTGTTCTTAGCACGCAGTGATAAGGTATCCTTAGGTAGGGAGCTTCGCTATTAGGACTTCTCCATTTGTACGAATACATTAATCCATATTTACTGGACCAGGGAGGACAACTCTAACCCATTTGTCAAGGCACTAAATTAGGAGTGAGCATTAGCAAATGAACATCTGAATATTAAACAAAACCAGAAATCTTCCTGGGATAGCCTAACTCAAGGATTAAGCTCTAGTAAGAGAAAGTGTATGCAGGAGTTTTGAGTTGAAGTGAGCACCACTGTAATGGCTAATGCCTGCAAAGAAAACCTAAGTACCACTAAACTAGAGTGACAGTGTCCAACCATGAGCACCCCTCTCCCCGAAATTCATAACTGAGCAGCATCTATGCTTTATATGCAATACATGAGGAGAATAACATAGCATCCACAGAAACCAGCCTGTGGAGCCAGTAAACAACATAGCTGATAGCAAATACCAAGGGAAGTAGAGTTTAATAAGTATTGCATCTGGATGTGTATCATGCCCAGGCTGAAACAGCAGCAACTTGAATCCAGGGGTCACAGATCTGATTCTTCCCCTGAAGCCCTATTAGTGTTTTTTTCAGRCCATAGGTGAAGAAGAACAAGGAACTCCTTTTTTAATTCAGAGTCCAGAGATCAGGGTAGTTAATTAAGATGTGATAGCCTGCCTTGCCTTCCTTTCTGTTTGGCAAAGTAAAACATTATGAGATTAATTAAAATGAATTTAAAAGCAGCAAGAATCATCAAGCTGGAGTCAAGCTGAAAACACAAAAATGAAAAAAAGAAGCATTCCATAAAATGAATTCCTTATGTCTGTAGCTAAGAATATTTTCCTGCATCTGTTGTATTCTTCTCAGCAGTTACTTAGCTGAACGTGGAAAGAAAGTAGTAAGCCCCAGAGTGTGTTATTAATAGGGTCTGTATTCACTTCACCGCATCTACAAAACTCCTGCTAATAATAAGTAATTTTGTTAATGGGGGTAAAGCRAACACATTAAAGGCCATATAGATCACCAAGCAGCGAAACCTTGAGAATGACACAATTGAGGGACTACAGCCTGAATTTAATGGTGTTAKACTTGTCCTATAGATTCTCCTAAAATCTAGAACTAACTTGTCCCTATTAAAATGCCAAATATGATTGCTACAGCAGTTTGAGTTACAGTGCCAGTCTGAAAATAACCAAAAAGTAGTCTTTATTAACAGATCTACTTCTCAGGGCTGACTTGTAGCTATTCACCTGGTTACTGAAAACTTTTTACTAATATTTTTTTCTCCTTTGGCTCTGCAATTCCTTAGCAGCCAAGCAGACTAGGTGGATCAGTTGCCACTAATGTCCTAATCTAGCCTGCTGAAACTGTAAATGCTGGAGGTGAGCTGGAACAATGTATGAAAATAAAGTACAGTCTGTGATTGAGTATGACTATAAATAGCKAAAAAAAAGTCTTTAAGCAGCTTGCTTCTATATGTCAACTGCAAAACTAGCTGAACTGCTAAAATGGATTGCTTCCGTAGAAAACTTACTTTCTTGTGAGAAACGCATTTCAATTCACTAACAAAAATCAAGACTTATTAAATGCCATCATATCCATGATCTCATTTGTTAGTCTGAAGTGTGTCCTCCACATTGTAGCATGGCAATTTAGCTACAGGGTGATTGTGGGTCCATCATGGAAAAGGTCTCATGGCTTTATAACAGAAAATAAGGTGTTGTCAAGTTATTATTAAAGTGTATACAGTGTCCAAGGTATATTAGGCAATTTATGTAACAAAACTGTGGAACTTTCCCAAAATGGATAAAAGGATAAGCAAGATAAGGCTTACAGACTGTTTTATATCTGGGTCTTTAAAGTTAATGACTTCTAATAACAAATCAAAACTTAGGCCTCATTTGCAAATAAACATGGGCCTACTGTACAGCTCCACACAGGATGTAAGGGAACAGAATTGCTGGTGGAGGCTGTATATACCAAGGGGCAGCTGAAAGCTAGCCAGCCTGGCATAACCCAGCTGCGGACAGGCCACTTCTCCTGAAGTGGAGCCTTCACTTGTCTTTGCTCATTGTGCCACGCAACCCTGAGGACTCAGGGACTGACATCTACCCCCATTACCTGTTCCTCTTGTAAGTAATTTTTCCAATTTTTCTTCAATYGCTGTGTTATGTTTTGTTGTATTTTGTTTTATTCAATGCCAGAAAATTGCTTTAGGTTTTTGGACCTAAGACTACTTGCATAGAAAGAATGGATCGTGATCGCCTTGTATGGTCTTCTCGGACAAATAATTAGTTGGACTATTTTACCTTTCAGAATACCACAGTATCTGAGATAAAAATGACTTTGACACAAATATTGAATAATGAAGATTCATATCAATCTTTTATATTTTGCAGAGGCAAATAAATCAAGATCCTGTAGTCCTGCATTACAATCAGTGAATAAAACTGGTAGATAGTGAATGTAGCAAGACTTACTTACCACTCATGCCGAAAGTGGTTTATGACAGTAATATATTATTGGTGCTCTTTCTACCTGTAAGATTCAGATACTYTCAAAAATGGGTGAGCCCATGTGTCCTATAAGTAATTTTCCTACTGTACATAATATAACACAGTGTCCTTGTCAGGCTTTCTGAAATACTGGCTGGCTGGCAAAATGGTAAAGTAAAAATATCAGTAGAGTGGAGATCTGTTTAGTCACATTCGTGCCCAATCACTTGAAAGAGTTAAAATTTTCCATTTCTTAGCTATTTTATTGAATCAGTCCTTACCAACCATTTTCTCCAGCCTGAATGTACCTTCTTCTGAATTCCTCCTATTGCTTAAATGGCCCCGTAGGCTGGTTTTACTGTACAAAACCTTCACACATCAGCATTCAGTCTGCTGCTTTCCTTCCCTTCCAGTGGACCCTGTCATAGCTGTTTCTAATTTGTTTTCACCTTGGGCCGCTGACAATTATAACTTAAAAAATGGTGCCCTGGTATACATATCTAAATGCAGAGCAGATTCCTGAAGCTCTGATGTGGGCCCTCTGTTCTGAATTCCCTACCACCCAGGCTCACCCGCTGCCCCGTGTCCTACAGGCAGACTTGCTGAGCCGGGAGGGTACGGCTGCATGAAGGAGAGGGATGGGAGCACTGGTGGTGGGTGGGCAAGCAGGGTGGGAAGGGGGCTCTCTCCCTGCCCCTGCTCCTCTGCCTGTCCCACAGTGCACAACTGCTACCCTGGCCTCCCCAGTTCAGCTGCATCCCACCRGCAGCCCGCTCCTGGGGGTGAGGAGCAGGCACTTTGCTTTAGATGTCTGAGGTGGCCACACAGAAATCAGCGGTAAGGAAAGGGGAACACTTCAGGAAATGGTTTCCCATCTCGGCATCCAAAGCATCACAGGTGAAGCTTTCTTTAGAGGATACCCAAGGTCTCAGGTATAGTGTTGGTCTGTCTTGTTCTTGCATTAAAAGGCTTTCCCAGCCACTGAATGGGTGTGATTAGCCCCCTTCCCTCCCCAGCTCTCCTGGCTGTACCTGCCCAAAGCAGCTGCCAAAATAAGGGGCCCATACAGAAGAGCCCACCCTTCTCTGCACACCCAGTACAGGTGCACTGGGGTCTGAGATGCTTGTCTTTTCACTCAGTCATATTTAGTACCAATCCACTGACATAATCTTAGTTATTATTTTAACTTTAATACTGTGGTTTCTTTAGTACGCATTGATAAGTATTCTCTGAAAAGAGAGAGCTCTCATTATTTCTGTTTCAAGGTGAGATATAGAAGAATGGAGAATTGCAGTGACTTGCCCATAATCAACAGCCCAGGAATGGTGCAATAAAGGTTTATGAAGTCATGAGCATGTGGAGAAGGTGGATTACACACCTCATTCACGGTTACTTACTGACTCCTACAATACAGGAACTAGAGGATGTCAAGTGAGATAATCAGATAGCAAATTCAAAACCAGTGAGGTTCTTCATACAGTCCCCAGGCAAACTTTGGGGTATCACAGCAGGGTGGTTTGGCTGGTGTAAAACTTACCTGGCCAAACCATGCATCAGACAAAACTATGGAAGGAAAAGTCCATCCTGGAGGATCCTGAACTTCAGATTGCTGAAGGCTACGAGAGAACATCAGAAAAGTAATGTTGACCCTTGTTTGTTCTTAGGCATCTACTATTGACCAGACTGGGGATAAGACGCTTGTCCACACCAAACCTTTCCTCTGACCCAGTACMTATCCCCCAGTGTCACTACATATCCAGAAAATCTGTGCTAGAGCTGTGAGTAAAACCTTAGATGTCCAGCCTTTAGTCCAGTTCTCATGTACCAGTGGTGATGACTCTGCCCAATTCTGTGGGCTGTCTTCTTCCATTTTGTGCGTGTTACTAAAGTAAAGAATATGATAAACTGAATAAATAGTCCTGACCTAAAAGACAGAAGGTAGAATAAGAAAATAAAACTATGTCAAAAAAGCCAATAAAACAAATAATGCTAACATGGTGAAGTGAATGAAGGGTAGTCTGCAGTGCTGCATGCACAGTTTGATTTCCTGCTCTACTCAGGGCTTCTTGTACATCCTAAGCACATGGCTTATCAGTTTTTGTGTTTCATTATTAACTGTGAAAGCCCCTTTCCCCTGTCATAAAGGATGATAGCATGATACGCATTTGAAAGGTAACTTTTTCAGAGTTCTCAAGAAAGAGGGGCCTTCAAACCCCAAGGGCAAAGCTATTAAAATAAAAATATTCAAGTGAAATAAGTAAGTATGAATAAAAAAGAGACAGGAGCTGGGCCTTTAGAAGTGTTAGCTTTAATAAAAAAATTGCAATTTCAGAAGCAGTTTCTGTCTAGGTATTATTTCTCTATGGCATATACCCAAGATTATTGTTGAAAAGCATCTTTCACTCTTCCAGTACATTAAGATAAAGTGCTACAGCTTACATTTCCTATTGATATTTTTTCATTTTAAAAGCATCAGAGCACCAAGAAAGTGTTTTAAAATGACGGGCATTGACTTGTATATTGGTACTAAGTTTTTTTCTATACCGCCTGCAAGCAAAAATCACAGAACTACAGTGTTTCCATAGCAACTGCATTTTAATAAGGTGAAATTTCCAGTTTGATAGAGCTGAACAACTAATAATGTCAGCTTCCAATGTTGCAGAAGCTCAGATGTCAGGAAGGGTCAGCATAAAACATGGGACTAAAATTGATTCTTTGCAACATTCATCTTTATTGCTAGCATAATTTTGGGAAAAACCAATAAAATATATGATTAGAGCAGTAATCTTATTTTCACACACTTCTCATATCATAAAGCATCAACATTCAAAATATTTCAATTTAAAGCTTATTCATATGTCTCCATAAGAAACATCATGCTCTTTACTGCAAGCCCACTTTTCACTTTTGAGTTTTTACTCTACCATACTTCATGGGAGAGTTCTGGGAATAGTTTTGAGTTAGTGGRTGTCAGTAGACACTAACTGACCGTCAGTGTATGCTGATGTTTGTCAGTCAGAACACCACAACTCATTACCAACTTTTGCTGTAAAATTACAGTTCCCTTAAGGTCAAGAACTGAATTAAAGTGAGATTCCTTTTTAAGAACCCAGAAGAAATCACAAACAGGGATCTGGTTTTTAAAGTTGATGAAGTTCTTTCAAAGGCTAGACAGGTCTTTGGTTTTCTTTTCAGTCCCTTTCTCTGTGTCTGTGGTCTAACAAAAGCTTTTCTGGAGGGTTCCAGTGGCTTTAGGCTGGAGAGACTTGGTAAAGAGTGAAGCTAAAGAACAAATTTATCCCTATGACAGGAAACCTCTTTCCTGGCTTGACAGTGTGGTGAATGGCCAGTGTTAAGTGATCTTATTCAGCTCCAGCATGGTACTGATTTTCTCCAAAAAAGTGATGCTAGAATTACTTCGGGTTGCAGTATGAAGCTGCTCTCTGCACACACACACACACCCAATATAATAAAAATTAAGACAAAAATTAAAATAAAAATGAAAATAAAAACAAAAAAGAACTGTTGAGATGTTTTTCAAAAGGAAGCTAGAATTTAAATCACTTATTTCCAGAAATTAAGGTTTTAAATAAATTATCAAACATCAAGGTGCTTACAATAAAATCTGAGTTGACAGTGTAGGAACTTGTTCTGAAATTTCTGTTTAAGAGAACATTTTTTCCTTGTGTTTCATCATGAACCATATGGCTCTATCTATGTTAGCATGTAATCATGCCATTGCCTGGCTTGAAGGCCAACTGTCAAGGAAAGGCCTACTCACATACTGTAGAATCATCTAAAAAATGTTGGCCATAGCCGAATTCCCTAATGGGAGTGACCGATTTTATTTTCAGAGCTGTGCTTGGGACTGTTGGGAACTGYTGGCCGGCTTGGGCCAAATCTGTGCCAGTGACCATCCTCAATGCCTGCACCAAGTAGACAACAGACATCCTTCCCTGGAAATGTTCCCCAGCACCTTTTTGTTTCATACCCGTCTGTTTTATTGTATCAGTGAAAACAATGAGTAAACAGTGGCCAAACCTCTGTATATGTTGTTTTGTTAGAATGTGTGCTACAGCCTGAAGATCATATAAATCTCCTTATAAACTGTGAAAGAACAAAATATATCCTACTATCATTGTAGACCATATTTAGGACCTACTGAACGCAATTGTTGTGTAGGACTTTCATGAATTTAACTCAGCTTTTATTGCAACTATAATTTAACTTGACCAGAGTTGAGAGTTTTTGAAAATTTCACCACCTGAAAGTGGGTACTGTGCAACAACTCTGTAAATTAATTTTTATGTATGCATATGTGTTTTCATGACAGGCAATTTTAGTCCTCTGTATTCAAATCTCTGATTTAAAACCTTAATGTAAATTAAGGAATGTTTATATTTTACATAAATAATATGTTAGTCTATGAAAATTAAGCCATGCCAAAACATTGCCTACATAGCCCTACACAGTCATTTCATCTACTTTTTCATTAGTTTCATTTCCTTATCCACACAGCGACTATTACCCATATTACACACAATTCATCACAAAATTTCATCTTAAGCCATGAATATAAGAAATTACGACAGCAGAAACTTATAAAAACATGTAAACTAAAGTATTAGTATAATAATAGCACACTTTCTTGAATAATTAATTTGATTTCTTTAAAATTAGATTGTTTTGCATGCAGAGACTCTGATGCCACTAATTCAGCAGGACTGTGCATGGTTTAAGTTATAAATTTGGCCCCAGAGATTCTGTTTGTGTTTGTTTTGAATTTCACATGAATGCTGATTTCAGAGTGCTTATCTTTGTGGCACGTCTGTGTGCTGTGGTGGGGTGGGGGATAAGAGGTCATGTTGGAGATCAGCTGTGGTGGGGATGGAGCATCCAGCAGAAGCCATGGAACATATTTAACTAAAACATCTTGACATCAGCTTTAAAGCAGCCTCRTCCTGCAATCGTCTTTCTAACTGAGCTCTTTGTAAAAGAGATGGTGAGCAGGATGACCCATGTCTCCATGCTGGTGGTTATGGGAGGTACCAGGATGATGGAGCTGGAGTCACTGATCCTGTGTCCGCACACAGGCACTAGTGCAGCTGCGGATTGCACAATGCCATCTAAGGAGCCACAAACAGGCTTAAATGGACAGCCAGCCTTCTGAGATGGCTGAAAGCCCCTGGCCTTCTCTTAATGTGCTGACAGCCTGTTGCCAACTTCTRTAATATTTTTGTCATGCAGCCATTAACCACTGGGAATTGCGGCGAGAGTACCAACATTTTGGGAAGGTTGGCAAATGGATTTTATGTGGTAATAGCACTCTGACACTCTAGAAATGATCGTTATCCTTGCTTTGGAGAGAAAAGTAATTTTTGTCGTCTTGTTTAAATCTATTAGTCGTAAGCGACATATGAGACTTAAGGCCTAGCATCCCCCCTCCCCCCCCCCCCCCCCCCCCCCCCCCCAGCCTCCCCCCCCCGCCAGCCTCCGCCTCTGAAATAGATCTGTGGGGGTAAGAAACATCACCCGGGGGTCCCCTCGCAGCATYCTTCAGAAAGCTGTGGAGCAGAAACGTTGCCAGTGCCGTACAGAGGGATCATGCAGCTCCTGACAGCTGTGCCTGGGCTCTGCATCCCAGCCGGGTACCGCCCGGGTATCGCTCTGCATCCTCCCAGCAGGARCAAGGGGACAGAGCAGTCTGCCTTCACTCCTTGCTGCCCCACCGTGCTTGTGCAAGTCAGGGCTCCTTAATGCCTCAGCCTCAATGCTAAGAAGCCCTTCTGGTTGCAAAACAGAAATGTTTTTCCCCTTCTTGCACGCAAAAATCACGAGAGGTTTTGTATTCAAACAGGAAATTGTAACATTAGGGTGTAACAACCCTCTCCTTAACTGTGATTTAATCTAGAATACTGTGCCCTGATTAATGGCATTACTTAACCAAGATGGAAATTTATGACGTATGAACAGTTAGAAGCAACATATAAATGGTGCTTAAGTGGTGAATGTAACTTATGAATATACAATGTATCAGCCTTCGCTGGATTTAGAGAATGCAAAATGCAAGAGACGGTCCCTGCCCTATAAATCTAATTAAGTACAAGAAGAAAAACGCTCGATGTGATGGATGGAAAAACAATGGGTAAAGGTGATGTGATTGTGAGCAGCAGCAGCATTCTTGGATCTGCAGGACATTGACCTCGCTATAGAAAAAGGTTGAAAAAGTAATGCTGAGGAGGAGGCTGGGTGATATATCTCCTAACTAGAGCCTTTATCATTTCTGTTTCCTTTGTGAACCATATTAAAGCTACTAAAACAGCTAAACAGGTTGTGCTATAATTTGAAAAATGCTTTAATACTAAACAGAAGATTCAGTTTTAAATCACATGACAATATGGAAGTAATTAGAAGTGTTCATGTTCACTGGGCCTACTCCTAATTGTGGTATTTGCATAAAAATATTAGGCAAGCTGCTGGATAGAAAATTATATGCAATTTTGCTTTGCAGAATGTATTAACTTGCTAAACTTCAAAATACCCCTCAGTACAGACACAGAGAAACCTTACCATTCTGGATATTAACTAACGTAAACAATTGAGTTCTTTCAACATTAATTTCTGTGTTATCTGCAATGATTATTCTAAGAAATAAATTTATTACAAGCTCTTAAAAGCGACGGCTTATTTTATTTCATCTTACATCGAAAAACTAATTTTGATTGGAAAAATCTGTAGCATAGCTATAGAATGTGTATTTGCTACTAGCTGTAGTACAGCAAACTTTCACCAGCCTGACCAGCAGCAGGACTGCACGGTGCTCTAATTAGCAGGGTTCCATGGTATTTATTGCTCCCATTAGTGCAGCATGGCAAACCAGGGCATGGCATTTAAATAGCTTGCCTAATGATAGGCAATATGTCTGCAGCAAAATCGCATGAGCAGTGAGAAGTTGTAAGCTCCTGGCTCTGTGTTTCACCCAGTAGATCGCAAATTTCCAGATGTCATTGAATTTCAGTGACTCACAGACAGACTCATCATGGCTTTTTGGCATAAAGGTATTTAGATGGCTGGATAGGAATACTGTGGGATTCACACAAAAAAAGAAGCTTGGGACTGTGTGTCTTGGGGATTCTAACTAGCTTTACAGGTTAGACTGAAATCTCCATAGCTTCTTTGGAAAGCTGGAAAGCCATGGTCCACATGGTTTATTACAAAAAATTGCAAGGCATGGGTTAGTTTCCATCATGGAAAATGACACCTAGGGACCCTTCCCCACAAATTTAAGTCCTGTAGTATTTCCTCTGTAAAGCAGTAACATCACAACAAATGTTCATATTAATGCAGTGTTCCTGGATGTCTGCGGCCTGACATTTGTCATTATGATATATTTCACATAACAACAGGTAATCTAGCAAGCACTGGGGAAAAGTTTATTACAATGAGGGGCATGGACTCACTGTCACCCAATAAGGCACACTGACAACAACAGGTCTCAATGGGTTTATTTTATATGGCTTTTTTTAGACTTGTGAGTGTGGGTTCCTATTCATCATGGCCCGAGCTGCTTGCATCCACAATGCCTGTGGGGACAGGACTGAGGTCGGAGCCAGCACCCATCGTGCATTTGCCTTTCCCCACAGGGCACGCTGGTTGAGTGTCTGCAGGGTTAACATCTGAATGAGGATTATGTAGAGAGTTCAGTTTCAAGGGTGAGCTCAAACCCAAGCTGAAATGACAGTACAAATATATCAACCAGAACGTTTCATTTCAGCCCAAGGTTTTTAAAAGCCTATTACCCTCATGTTATTTTCAGAGAAAATGTCTAAATGAGACATGAGAGAGCACTCACTGGCAGAAATGACTGGTGGAAATTCCAGTTTTTCATTACTGATCCATGGGTATTTGTATCAGATGTTAGGGAGGCAGAAGACATTCTGATTTTGTTTGAATCAAATAGAAACAATTTATTATGGATTCTCTCAAGTTAAAATGCAGTTAAACTTATGCTCAGAGTTATATGTGTGTCAAACACTTAATATTTCAAACACACAAATTCAGCAAAAAATTCAAGTGATGCATTTTAGTAATTATAGGCAGGATTGTGAACAGGTTCATAACCAATGGGACATAAAGTGACAAATATGCAGTTCAATTTATGGGCCTGTTGTAAGCCAAGCTTATATTTAATTTTTATTGTGATAAATAGTGCTCAAGGGGATGAGACATCTGCGCATAGGTGGAGTTTAATTTGGGAGATTAACAGTGTTGAAAAATTATAATCAAAGAATTTTCTGTCTGTTAGAAAGTTTTATATATAGGCTATTGATCAAGGAAGAAGAATGGTTTAGCAAGCTATGCTGATTCTTCCTATTTGCTTGAAATATAAAATGGCTAAGATCTCAGCTGGGAAGTCTGCAAGTTGTTTTACTCAGTTTAGTATTTAATGACTATTAAGGGTAATTTTTCTGACAACAAAATTTAAATTTAATTGAAAGGAGAACTGCCTGTAAACATAAAAGGCATCTTACTCACTGGGATAAGGAGTAAATCACTGTTTAAATTTTCAGTGTCACAAAGAGAAGAATTCTCCTGGCCCTAAATAAGAAGTGGTGTCTATCTGTTGTGAAAAAAGCACGTTTCTATGTAAGGTTGTAAGCTTTCTCCCAGTTTTCCTTGTGCAGTGAGCATTGTAAGGCCTTTCTCCAGGTGAACATTTCCAGCGATGCTGCCAACACACTTTCTCTMCATTGCCGCTGTTGAAATCTGAGCAATCGCAACATTGGCTCCTGGTGCAGGGATCAGTTATTGAGCTTCCTCCATCCACCAGCTGTTACTCAACTTTGGTGTCTGCTACTCAACTCCTCCCTGCTTCCCCCCACCTGCTTTCCTGACAAGCTTTACATGCTTGGGCTTCTTTTAGCAAGAACTTTTCCCAAGATTAATCTTGAGTTAGTACAGAGTTATGCAGCGCATCCATTGGCAGGAGATTGCCAAGCAATCTAGCAGGATGTTGAATATTATTGACAGCTTGTCACAGAGCCAGGGAATTCCTGGCAAATATCCTATCTCAGCACCTAAAAGCAAGATGGATAACCCCATCAGTTATTCTCTTCACCCCATCAATTGTATGTATGTGCCCAAACTGGCTGTGGAATCAGACGTGGAGTCTGAATATTTCATTACTGGATCTACCATTTACTTTCCATAAATATCTTCTCGAATTTTTTGCAAATTGCCACACACAGATTTGGGTATACATGGCAGTATATGAAGGCAGTAGCATCATTGCATGTGACAGGATGGTGGTTAACCATACTCAGCCCTATTCCCAGTGCTGTCCTGGAACTACATCTATCTAGTCATCAGTTCTCAGAAATATCTGCTGAGGTGGTTTTGCATAAGCGTTTACAACAGAGAGTAAAAGGCAATAACACTATAATTATAAAAGCACACTTTAAACTGACACTACACAAACACAAAATCCTTTGCCAAACAGTAATAAAATGAAACACAGGCAGAAAAAAATCACATGACTGTTTCACAAGACCAGTTGCTGGGACTGTAGAAAAAGTGACCAGTGATGCGTTCAAAACTGTACAAGCTTTCGATGCATCAGTAATGTGAAGGAAGCTGCAACTCTTCTTCCTTCTGGTTCTAACAAAGAATAATTTCTCAAGTACAAAATAGCTGCCTGAACTCAAAAAGCAAAAGTTTCCCACACCTCTGAAGCAGAATATTTAAATGAATAAATCCCCCAACCCCAGAAATGTATGCTGCGGTACAAATTCAATACAAGTAGAGATTGCACAGTTCTCTAAAGCCAAGACAAACATATCTCAAGGCAAAAGGCAGAAGCTATAACTCATGTGGTACAGCTTTTTGGGTACAGAGTAGCCAGTTCTCAGAAAAGCTCTTGATAAACAAGAATGTCTCCAGCTTCAGCACAGTACCAATTTATTAAGCCATTTCCTTATACAAAGAAGAATAGTGTAGATTTAGGATAGCAGAGAGCGGCAGTAGTGGTGATTTTCCTATCTATGCAGGAAAATAATTTCTAAGTTTTTCATGAGGTATAAAAACTCTGACTTAACAAAAAAAAAAGGCTTAAAACTCCAAATATTAACAGCATGGTTCAGGTTTTTTAAAGAATTACTTTTCTCCAGAATGATCACATGGATTGCTGTAGATGCATAATATGTTACAAAAATTTTGAAGATGTGGGGATGGAGCAATTTTCTAGTCCACGTTAAGTTCTACATATACAAAAATGTTCCTACTTCAGACCAAAATAATCCAATATCTTAAAAAAAATTAAAAAGTGAGAATAACTTTCTGACCCTCCACAGTCAAAAAAACACACTTTCAAAATTTTAGGGCAATCAGCTAGAAAACAGGACCAGACTGATTCAGCAGAAGCACAGAATCATAAGAAATGTATGTTGGAAGGGACCTCTGGAAGTCATCCACTCCAACCCCCCACTCTAAGCAGGGACAACTTCAAAGTTGGTTCAGGTTGCACAGGGCCTCATTGAGTCAAATTTTGAAAGTTTCCAAGGATGGGGGTTCCAAAACCTCTCTGGGCAATTTCTCCTGGTGCTCTCACAGCACAGTACATGCCCACTGGAGTATCCCTTGCTGCAACATGCAGCCATTGCCTCTTCTCAGTTCCCTGCACATATCTGAAAAGAGGTCCATCTTCTCTACAGTCCCCTTTAGATAGTAGAGTAGAGCAAGAGGAAGACTTCTCATCTCCYGGCTGAAAAAGCTCTGTTCCCTCAGCCTCTCCTTGCACTTGGTGCTCTCTAAACCCTGACCATCCTCCTGGCCTTCTATTGGACTCCCTCCAGATTGTTGACCTTGTCTTGTTGTCTGTCAGGGGTGCCCAAATTTGGACATAGTATTTCAGATGGGGCCTCTCCAGTGCTGAGCAGAGGGAAATAAACATGTCCCTCAAGCTCTCAGTTATGCTTTTGCTCTGCAAAAGTGCAGGTAGCCATTGCTGCCAAAGGGACACACTGACATGTGTTCAACTAGTGGCCCATCAGGACTTGCAGCACTGTCCCTAAGGCATCTGAGGCTACTTGTTAACAGTGCAGGACTTTGCTTTGTTTGTCTTTGCTGGACTTCAGGACGCTCCTGTCAAGGTCCCTATGAATGGCAGCCTTCCCTTTCCAGTATATCAATACCAACCATTTTCTCATCCAACCCAGTTTTGTGTCATCTATAAACTTGGTGAGTGTGCAGGGGAGATGATGGAGATACTGAACAGCATTGGGCCTGAAGATACTGATATCTGAAGACAGTCACTTGTAACTGACTGCCATTGCCCATGGCTCTCTGAGCCCAGCAGTCCAGCTACGTCTTCCACACACCTTATAGACTATCTATTTAGGTCATTTTGCCTCACTTTGGCTATCAGTAGGAGTGTTTGTGCTTAAAACCTTGCCATTTTTGAGGTATACAAAATTCACTCCTCTCTCCTCTTGCAGTGAGCCAGAGATCACAGAAGTCAATCAGGTTGCTCAGTCATGATTTGCCCTCAGTGAACGTGCTGGTTCACTTTCTTCGTCTTTATTTATGTGTCTGAGTACATGCAAATGTGCTCCATAGTCTTTCCAGGGACAGAGGTGAGGCTGACCAGCCTGTATTTTCCCAGATTCTCCTTGCTTTTTTTGAAGAAGGGAATGACATTTGCTTTTTTTTCCCAGTTATTGGAAACCTCCCAATGTCATCATACCGTTTCTAAGACTAACAGACCACAGCTTTGCTGTGTCGTCTATCAGTTGCCTCAGCACCCTTGAATACCATTTGATCCCATGGACTTGTGTGTGTCCAGCTTATCTAAGTCGTCACCAACTTGATTGTCCTCTGCTGTGGATAGTACTTCTCTTCCCAAACTTTGCTGCTTATCATGAGGCATGGGGAACCTAAGAGYAGACTATGCCAGCAAAGACTGGGGCAAAAGAGACACTAACACCTCAGCCTTTTCTGTGTCCTTTGTGCCTAGGTCCTCCATCCCGTCCATGCCTGGACAATTTTTTCATATTCGTCCTTGGTCACTATCCCATTTCCATAAACTTCCTTTCAGCATTTGAGCTCAGGAGTAATTTGTTGAATCAAGTTGGCCTCCTACTATGGCTGCTGTTTGCTTGTCCATTAGGTCAGAGTGTTCTTAGGCCTTGAGGAGATTGTCCTTGAAAATTTATTTCTCTTGCCTCCTTTGCCCTTTTGGACAGCCTACAAGGTCCTGAAATAGCCAAGACTGCCCTCCTGAAATCTAGCGTCTTTGCTGCTTGTCGTCTTCATTTCCCTCAGGCGTTTAAACTCAACTCATGGTCACTGCAGTCATAGCTCCCAATGACTGTCACTTGTTGGAGAATGAGTTTTTCTTTGTTCATGAGTAGCAAGTTCAGCAGAACATCCTTCCCAGTCAGCCTGTCTCACACCTACACGAAAAAATCATCGCTTATGCTCTGCTTTGTTGCCCTCCCAGCAGATATTGAAGTGATTAAAGTCTCCCATGATAACCAGAACTTTCAACTCAGAGGATCCTTCTAGTTGTTAAAGGTTTGTTCACCTTCTCCCGTTGTTACTTGTGCAATCTGTAGCAGATGCTAGCTACAGCATCCCCTTGTTGTCTACTGCTCTGATCTTGACCTGTCAGTTTTCAACAGGTCTGTGCACCTGAGCTACTCCTTTCTGTAGAGTGCAATCCCCCAGCTCTCATCTTCCCAGCCTGTCTTTCCTAAAAAGCAACTGCTTATCCAGTGCAGTGGTCCAATTGTGAGCTACCTACCACATCTTTGTAATCTCAATTATCCCATACTTCTGTGGTTGCACAGGASTTTTTAATCCCCCATCTGTTTCCCAGGCAGCATGCATTAATTTATAGGGACTTGAGATGGGGCCTCTTTTGCTCAGATCTCTTGGGAGAGTGTAGGAACCTCTCCTGTTACAATGTGCTAGGCACACTCATCACCTATTTCTCCCCTTAAAAAGGCAARGAGAGAAATTCCTTATGGAAACTAGTATAAGGATAGCAAGCCTGGTAGTAAGGGTGCTTCTGCACTGCTTCATCAGATGTGTTCCATCTCTCCCTAGGAGCCGTTCCTTGTTCCTTGAAGAGACAGTTCCCAAGGTCACAGAAATCTACTCTCTGCAAGCAGAATCACTCCCACCAGGAGATAGTAATCTGCGGGCTGCATCTGCTGCTGCCCAAGGTGTTCCCTCCATCGCCTAGCTGCCAGGCTACACTAGCGCACACCTCTAATGAACAACTGAAACCTATTAATCCAGAAAAAGAGAAATGTGACATGGGTGTGGGCACTATAACAACTGCCAAATTAGAAAAACCAAAATGAACCTAAGAAATAATTTGCTCTTTAGCTGGTGAAGGCCAAAATTTCCTTTTAAGTTACCGAAATAAATGGCGCCTGCTTTGGCTATGGCTACATGTAGTGGTTTAATCCCAGCCAGAAACTAAGCACCACACAGCCACTCGCGCAATCCCAACCAGTGGGATGGGGGAGAGAATCGGAAGGGTGAAAGTGAGAAAACTCATGGGCTGAAATAAAGACAGTTTAATAGGTTAAGCGAAAGCCACACATGCAAGCAGAGCAAAACAAGGAATTCATTCACTACTTCCCATCRGTAGGCAGGTGTTGAGCCATCCCCAGGACAGCAGGGCTCCATCACGCATAACTGTTACTTGGGAAGACAAGCGCCATCACCCCAAACATCCCCCCTTCCTTCTTYTTCCCCCAGCTTTATATGCTGAGCATGACGTCATATGGTATGGAATACCTCGTTGGCCAGTTGGGTCAGYTGTCCTGGCTATGCTCCCTCCCAACTTCTTGTGCACCTGGCAGAGCACGGGACGCTGAAAAGTCCTTGACTAATGTAAACACTACTTAGCAACAACTAAAACATCAGTGTGTTATCAACATTATTCTCACACTAAATCCCAAACATAGCACTATACCAGCTACTATGAAGAAAATTAGCTCTATCCCAGCTGAAACCAGAACACTACATTAGCCGTTAGTTCAGGACAACAGGAGCTGACCTGTAATATGAAAAATTTGGTTACTGCGTAACACTTAAAACACGTTTCAGGGACTTTATTTCAGAGGGATTAAATTAGCATCTGGAGTCATTTACGCACCTGTGGTACATCTTTTGAATTTATTTTCTCCCAAAAGGAATACAGCTTTTGCTCTCTAAGACTGCTGTGTGCTGTAAACCAATTTACTTAAAAATGCACCAGTTGGACCTGAAATACTTATGTAAATACATCCACAGAATACCTTAAGCTCTCACTGTTACACAGTGAACCAGACTGGGTGTCTGCATATCATTTTATGTTCAAGATTACAGGCAATAAAGTTTTTATAGTTTTATTGTTTTTACATAATTGTGCCATAACTTTTTAATTTTCTTTCATGTTAACTATGGMAAAAGTCCATAGCCAATCCTTTCAGACTATTTTCTTCAAAATATTGCCAAAGGACAAGAACCTCATACATGAGGTCTTGTATTTCAGCTGAAACCAGTAAAAGAATTTATTCTGATTCTGTAAATGACTGGGACTTAGATCCAGCCTGACTGCTCACGATAGTTGCATGTGGAAAGAGGAAAAAACTTCATAGGAGTTGTTCTCCAAAGAAATCACAAGTGGAATATATGAGCATTGAGAAGTTCTTTAAGGAAAATAATATATACCCTGCCAGACTGGGAAGGGTACAAATGAATTGATTTATTTAATTTGTGGTTTCTGAATTCAGTCATGACAGATTTATTTCAAGGCTGTTTTTTTAAAGAAGAATTCTAAAAACTAAAAAGCATGTGAAAAATAAGGATAAGCACAGCAAAATTTAAAAAGTAGCTCTTTGTAAACTATYACTGAATTCTTTTGGGAAGCTGTGACACTGGGGAGTTTCAACCTGGGGTTTCAGGTATGTACTTCAAGACCTTATTGAACACTAGAAGCTTTCGAGGTCATGAGAAAACAGTGGACAACAGTTCTGTTTCCCTTCATCACTGCAGGACCAGCTGTCCACTTAACCCAGGCAGGCAGTTGTTGGATACTGTGGAGGATGTACTGGCTCTTTGACAAAGTTATTAGATTCATCACCCGTTTAATGAGGAATGCCTATTTGTTACTTTTAGGTATACTTAACCTGAGTTAAGTTGTACCTAACTCAAGCTAGCTTTACTTGGTTGCTTCTTAAGGTTTTTTGGTAGTTTTTTTGCTATTTTCTGATGATGCCTATGCACTCATCTATCATCTCTTTCTAACAGCCACTGTTCTTCACCACTACTTTGTTCATACCTTATTCTCATCATAAAGGTACACATTCATCCTTCTTAAAATATCCACTATGCACTGAGCTTATGTTTGATGTACTTAATGCTTTCTTTGCCTCAGTCTTTAATAGTAAGACCAGTTGTTCTCCGGGTACCCAGCCCCCTGAGCTGGAAGACAGGAATGGGGAGCAGAATGAAGCCCCCATAATCCAAGGGGAAATGGTTAGCGACCTGCTACACCACTTAGACACACACAAGTCTATGGGGCTGGATGGGATCCACCCAAGGGTACTGAGGGAGCTGGTGGAAGTGCTCACCAAGCCACTTTCAATCATTTATCAGCAGTCCTGGCTAACCAGGGAGGTCMTAGTTGACTGGAGGTTAGCAAATGTGATGGCCATCTACAAGAAGGGCCGGAAGGAGGATCCAGGGAGCTACAGACCAGTCAGTCTGACCTCAGTGCCAGGGAAGATTATGGAGCAGATCATCTTCAGTGCCATCACRCGGCTTGTACAGGACAACCAGGTGATCAGGCCCAGGCAGCGCGGATTTATGAAAAGCAGGTCCTGCTTGACTAACCTGATCTCCTTCTATGACAAGGTGACCCGCTTACTGGATGAGGGAAAGGCTGTGGATATTGTCAACTACACTTTAGTAAAGCCTTTGACAGTGTTTTCCACAGCATTCTCCTGGAGTGCTTGGACGGTGTACTCTTCGTTGGGTAAAAAATTGRTTGGATGCCCGGGCCCAAAGAGTTGTGGTGAATGGAGTGTGKTAAATCAAGCTGGTGGCCGGTCACAAGTGGTGTTCCCCAGGGCTCAGTTCTGTTTAATATCTTTATCAATGATCTGGATGAGGGGATCGAGTGCACCCTCAGTAAGTTTGCAGATGACACCAAGTTGGGCAGGAGTGTTGATCTGCCTGAGGGTAGGAAGGCTCTGCAGAGGGATCTGGACAGGCTGGGTCGATGGGCCAAGGCCAATTGTATGAGGTTCAACAAGACCAAGTGCCRGGWMCTRCAYTTGSRTCACAACAACCCCAGGYAACGCTACAGGCTTGGGGAAGAGTGGCTGGAAAGCTGCCYGGCGGAAAAGGACCTGGGGGTGCTGGTCGACAGTCAGCTGAACATGAGCCAGCAGTGTGCCCAGGTGGCCAAGAAGGCCAATGGCATCCTGGCTTTTGTCAGAAATAGTGTGGCCAGTAGGCGGAGGGTGCCCCTGTACTCGGCACTGGTGAGGCCGCACCTCGAATACTGTGTTCAGTTTTGGGCCCCTCACTACAAGAAGGACATTGAGGTGCTGGAGCGTGTCCAGAGAAGGGCGAYGAGGCTGGTGAAGGGTCTGGAGAACAGGTCTTATGAGGAGCAGCTGAGGGAACTGGGGTTGTTTAGCCTGGAGAAGAGGAGGCTGAGAGGAGACCTCATTGCTCTCTACAACTACCTGAAAGGAGGCTGTAGAGAGGCGGGTGTTGGTCTCTTCTCCCAAGTAACAAGCGATAGGACGAGAGGAAATGGCCTCAAGTTGCACCAGGGGAGGTTTAGATTGGATATTAGGAAAAATTTCTTCACCGAAAGGGTTGTCAAGCATTGGAACAGGCTGCCTACGGAAGTGGTGGAGTCACCATCCCTGAAGGTATTTAAAAGAHGTGTAGATATGGTGCYTAGGGACATGGTTTAGTGGTGGATTTGGCAGTGCTAGGTTAAAAGTTGGACTTGATGATCTTAGAGGTCTTTTCCAACCTAAACAATACTATGATTCTATGATTTTATGTTTTACTCCCAGTGAGCCTTGACTCTTGTTGTATTCCCCGATTTCTTATTGCATTTTTGTGTTGAATCAGGCTGGATTCAAAGCTGTTCTCTTCCTTTGATGAAGAATTACACTATCAGAAGTTTCTTTGGTACAATACAACCATATCCATTTTTCCCAAGCCTACTGAACTCCATGTAATCTACAATTTATAACTTGTATGACTTGTTTATTTCTGGCTACATAATTCCAGATTGCATAGTAAAAATGCAGTCCAACTCCTGTGTGACTTGTGTATCTTAAAGTTCAACTTGCACTGTGGAGCATGGATGCATTTTGCCAGCAATGGTCCAAACGTGTGTTGTGGTTGTATCCCGACTTCAATTCAAAACACCTGAACACCGCCCTTTCATGCAAAGCAAATGGATTCATGGTCTGGAACGGAGTTTTGTGGTACTCTGGCCAGGTCCCTGAACCTGCACTTGGGAGTCCAGGAGGTAGTGCACACCATAAAGCTTATGTGCTCCACAGACACTCTAACCAGCTCTTCCTGGTGCCAGGTCTGGGTTCTCATTAATTAGTAAGTACATTGACCTTTAAGCATTCAGATTCCTGAGGTATTAACCATTCTCAAAAAGGAAGCTTTGTCAAAGGATAGTATTTTTATCCTGCAAACACATCCTGAAGAACTTATAATCAAAGTAGAGGGCAGTGTGGTAGTCAGGTTGAGGTTTAAAAGAATGCACAGAGTACCATGCTGGCAACTTTCTATGTTGGGTAAGTGAAGTTTGGAAGTTACTGYTTTTTCCAGATATTGCCTCCTCATGCTGTCATTACTTGATTTTTTTCTTGTATTCATTTGAAATCAGCTGGTGACTGACTGTGTTTCAGTCATCTGTAAGCACAGCTCTGCCTGCATGATAGTGAGGGCTGAGTGGCTGAATGATTCCTAGAACTGCAAGACTCCATTAGGAGAGATATTTCAGTACAGCAACTTGAACAAGCAAATATTTAAATCTTGAGAGAAGATGCACTGAGATAAGTTTTGGTAAGCTAAGGTTGGATAAAAAGAATTTAGCTGAACAGATTTCTGACCCATGCAAAAAACCCTAAAATGAACAATCACATGAAMATCCTTGTAGCAAAATGAAATTCATTGCCTTTGTAAAAGTTCAGTTCTTGCTCAAGCTCTTCTTCAGTCTGTTTTTTTCTCTGCATAATTAAATAAGATATAAATACATGCCAGAAAACTAGCAATTTTCAAAAGCCTTGAAAACACTACTTTTAATGTGATACTATTTTTGCTAATTCTGTCTTGACATGATACTGCTAGAAATACTTTTTCCTCCTTTTTAAAGAGAAACTATCAAGAGACTTGTTCTCATTTAAATCCTGCACAAAGCTCTAGAGAATTCTTTAAACTATATTTGTTCTTGGATTGGCTACATTTTTTCCTTGTTTAATCTTGTGATAAAAAAAAAAAGAGGTTACAGGCATTTGGTATATGGCTCATTATCTGTGGCTCACTAGTACTCTGGAAGTGAAGCTATTGGGTGCACAGAACTGTATGTGACCAAATCATTAGTTTGAAGGCTTATTTTTTTGCATTTCCAAGAAGCCCTTCTGAGTTTGCTAGCTATTTAGTATAGCTATAGGTTAAACAATAACATGTTTGGTATTAAGTGGCAGGTGTCTGGACACTTCATGAGAGTGATGGTAAAACCTGAAAACATACCAAAATGAGGCTGTTGCCTCTGAGGAGGAGCTTTGGCAAACCCATCTAGAAACTGGAGGGTGGTTACTTTCTCCACATTTCACAAGGGCACTGAAACTTTCCAGCCCATTACTGTATTGCAATAGACCCTTGAAGTATGTATTTGTCCATTCTAAGTTTTTAGGAGAACAGAAGAAAGACAGAATTCAGTTTGATGGTCTCAAGGTATTAAAGGTCTGAAATGACCTCCTGAGTCCAGCCCTTTGTTAAAGCAAATCCCATGTTACAGTTCAGTGGGTGGCAATTCCTTGTTGATCTGTGTGTCTGAAATCTTCCTGTAACATCCACACATTTGTTCATGGCTAGTTAATACCCGTTTGCTTTTGTGCCAGCATTTTACGCAGCCAGCTGTGCTGTATTTTATATTAGCTTCTGACATGCACAGATGAAGTATTCAATGGCCACTGGCTGATCTAAGAGCGCAGGGACCATCGAATTGCGCTCCCATGCCAATAAAGGCGTGTTTGCAAATTCCTCTTCAGATTTCTTTACCTTCTTATGGTGTAAACAAGGACTGAGTAAAAAAAACTTAACCTAAAATTCCATTAGAGCTAGTGGAGCTACCCTCCAGGTAGTGAAGGCAAAGGAGAAAAGAGAGTCCATTATTTGAACAGCAGGCAAGTACATAATGTGATAGAAATTATGATAGTTTTAGGGAGATATTAAAACAGTATCTTTGTGCTGCTACATGATAAGACTCAATTAAGTGACACTAATTACAAATACTGATACTTATTATCATAGCTCCAGAATAATTCTTTAAGACTTGAGAAATAGAAATACTTTTGGGATAAAAACACCATCAAAAAACTGCAAAAAAAAAAAAAAAAGCTTAATTTATAATACAAGCTCAGCTGGTCCAATGATCAAAATAAAAAGTAAAAGTTTCAATATTTTATTTTAAAAAAGATTTTGCCCTTAGGTGGTAATGGTAATTTTGCCGTAATGCTGTAATGAATCAAATCTAGAAGGACTCATATTCTTGCTACATTATTTCAAGCTGCTGAGAGCCTCCCAAGCTCTACTGTGGTTGTATTAATGGATTTTTAACAAGATATGTTATACCAGATATGAGAAGTATAATATTTGGAAATAGTCTTGCATATAGTTAATTTATTATGCACCATGGACTTTGTGTCATGAGGAATTCCATTCTGATTGGGCAGGCAACTGTAGCAGCAATCTGACCGTCTTTACATTTAAAAAACATTTTTAAGTCCTCCCAGCAACTTGACATCCTTCCACTGTCACTCATTCACAACAGCAATTCAGGTAGTGTTCCTATCTTAGAGCTGCTGTCTTTGATAAATAGAATGAAAAATATTACTTCTTTTTCTGAGGCACCTCTGGGTATTTGGCCACGTATACATCAAGTCAAGTGTATATGGCTGACATACTGAACCTTAAGTTTAGCGAAGTTTGTTAACAGTTGATTTCTGATAGCTCCTTAAACTTCCAATATTTGTGAATCTTTCCAAACCATAAAGAATTTCTGAATAAACACAATATTTAACAAGCATCTCTGAATTTCTAGAAGCATTAAAGAAGACTAGTTTTCAAAGTATAAATAGTAGTGGTAACTTCTGAGCACTGAAAAAAAAATTCTAACAAAAATTAAAGGTAACTTTCTGTAACATTCTGCTACAAACTGTGCTGTTGATATTCTTGTCTTGCTATTGCAGCTAAATGTCTATTGTCCAGCTTGTTCAAACTGATAATTTCAGCTCCTTGCACTACCTTAGTACATATAGTTTCTAACTTGTTTATTTAAGTTATGAATGTTGTAACTGTAGCAAGATTACAAACAAGCGACATGTTCTGTGATCACACAGGCATTGTTCTGGGTAATAAAAGAATAACACAGGAAGACAATCAATCAGCTGTGAAATAACAGCAACATTCATACTCCTTGCTTTGACCTCATTCACTACTAAGTCAGAAATAGAAATTGCAGAGCAATACTAAGTCTTGGCTGTCTTGAATACCACCAAGCAGAAAGGACAGTGTTTACTCTAAAAATGAGCACTAGCAACAACATTTACAGTATGAAAAGAGTAATTCATCAGCTGTCATATCCAGGTATTGCTTTGATAAAACTTCACAAGTATGGATTTTTACATGGTAACTGCTGCCTCCTTATGCCATTCCTACTATCCCTTCTAATATCTGCACTGTGACTTTATCTTTTTAAAAATAACATCTTTGAAATGGCCTTTTGAGGCTGTAGTAAAAAAAAATAATACCAGATTGGCATAATATTTAAGTTGAAATAAGACTAAAAGAATCACGTTCTCAAATGTAAAGGTTTGGATAACTTASAATGACTTTTTAAGTTCACAGCCTACTTTTGTCCATTGTTACTGTACGCTATGTTCACTTGTAACATGAAAACACTAGAAAAATCTACAGTCAATGTAAAAAAAATTAAAAAATCTAAGTCAATCTGTCTGGAGCTGAGAGTGAGGTTTGTCTTCCTTTAAGAGCCTGGCTGACCAGATGAATTCCTCCTTGTGCTCTACTGAGCTGATGAGGGGCCTAGGACGCTCCATGGAGGTGTCTTGCAGCATCTGTGACACCATACAGCTCTCCAGGACATCCGTATGGCGGATGTGGCACAAGATTTAGCRATACTCATGTCCTGCAGGGTAGATGACTAGAAGCCAAATGGGATATCTGACATTTTTTTTCAGAGGTCTAAACAAAGGCATTTAATGTCCCTTGATGTGCTCCAGGGTGTCTGAGACATCCATATGGGGCTGGCAGATATGGTACCTATAAGGGACCTGTGTGCTTCTACACYAGCAGCTGGAGGCAGGATACCCTACAGCATCTAAAATTTCATTGACTGCATAGGTTACTCATAGACCATACTGTAATACTTTTTCATAGGGATCTAACAGTAGACATGTAATTTATGATGAATAATTAGCATAGACAGTTTAGGCATATTCTTCTCACAGAATATCTATGAGCAGATTAAGCTTTATTTGAATCTGTCCATTATTTAAAATTATTAGCATTTTTTTTCTTGTTGCAGTTTTTATYGATTAACTGCACTTAATTCTCTACACATTATTAATATTTGATGTTCCAGTTCTACTGWTTGTTAAGGAGAAATGGCACAGGGCAGAAATGTATGTATCTTATGTTAAAGTACAGTCTTATACTTTGATGTTGCTGGCATTTCTCACTGTTTTTCCTGAGAATAGTGTCCTATAGGTGAAACAGGGTTTCTAAATTCCATTACTGGGCTAGTGAAAAATTTCTTTAATTGGTTGTGTATTGGTTTTAAGAGTAAATTATTTGCTTTACTCTTTTAAGTCTCACAGTCATTTGTAGCTTACCAACTGCTGATGGCAGGTGAATGTTTAGCTAAGCAATAAAGACATCAGCCACCTCTCCTGATCATTGTCTCTCTCCAGCTGGAATGCTGCCTTGAGATGACCACCCTGTAGTACCTTCTGCAATCTGGTGGTGCCTTATGCCACAACAAAAGCCGCAGGAAGTCAACTGCATTTCAAGAAAACATTTCAGTCACACACAGAAAGGGAGTTGAAAATGAACAGCAATGTTTAATGTTCCAAGATGTAGAAAGATTGATTGTCTTGAAGTTGCAATTTCAGTAGGAGGAAATTAATCCACTTGCTAAGCACAGTAAACAGACTGAAACATATCTGCCCTCAAGCCTCTTTGCTTTACCTAATGGCTTAATAGAAAAAGTAAAACTCATGAAATTAGCAAAAACCTCCAACATGAACATTGTCGTCTTACATTTGTGAGGTTATCTGGGCATTTCAGAGAATTTTGGAAGCTTTTGCTATTTGCTGACATCTCTGTGGGTCACGAGAAGCAAGTTAAGAATATGCCTGATTAAATTAAGTCTTCTGTCCAAATAAATCATGGAGACCTACAGGCTTTTAGTGGTGGAGTACTGGCACCATTAAGGAGAAATATAGCGTACTTTTGAGCTGCAGAAGGAATGGTACTTTCTCCTAGAATTGATTTCTTAGCAATATTTATGTTACTGATAAGACCAGTCTCACTTGGTAGGAAAGAAATTGGTTGGTCCTTGGCTAGAAACACTATAAATGACTACATGGCTACTGCTGTGTGCTGATTTTGGCTGGGATAGAGTTAATTTTCTTCATAGTAGCTAGTATGGGGATATGTTTTGGTTTTGTGCTGGAAACATGTTGATAACACAGGGATGTTTTCGTTATTGCTCAGCAGTGCTTACACAGAGTCAAGGCCTTTTCTGCTTCTCACCCCACCCCACCAGTGAGTAGGCTGGGGGTGCACAAGAAGTTGGGAGGGGACACGACTGGGACAGCTGACCCCAACTGACCAAAGGGATATTCCATACCATATGACGTCATGCTCAGCATATAAAGCTGGGAGAAGAAGGAAGAAGTGGGGGACATTCGGAGTGATGGCATTTTGTCTTCCCAAGTAACGTTATGCGTGATGGAGCCCTGCTTTCCTGGAGATGGCTGAACACCTGCCTGCCCATGGGAAGTAGTGAAGGAATTCCTTGTTTTGCTTTGCTTGTGTGCGTGGCTTTTACTTTACCTATTAAACTGTCTTCAACTCAACCCACAAGTTTTTTCACTTTTACCCTTCCGATTCTCTCCCCCATGCCACCAGGGCAGGAGTGAACRAGCGGCTSTGTGGGGCTTAGTTGCCAGCTGGGGTTAAACCACGACAGTCCTTTTYGGCACCCAACATGGGGCTCAAAGGGTTCAAGATAATGACAGGTTTGAATGGAATGTGCTAGATCAAATTTATARCTGTTATTGCTGTTTAGCTATTAATTGGCCAGCTCCTGTGCTTGCCATGGGGCTTGTTTGCCTTACTGTATATTAGACTCTAGTGCTCGTTAGKGGCTGCTTTTTGCTTTCGCTGCTTGCTGTGCTGCTGCACTGCTGATCGTCTTACTGTGCTGTGCCTGGGAACATTTTGATAACAGCAGGGGCCATGTGCCTGGGCTGGCAGACGGCCAGAGCATTGCTGCTGTTTCTGTGCTGCTGTACTGGACAGGCTGGGACTCCAGTGTGGACTTGAGTCGAAGGGACTGTGACCTGTGGATGAGTCCATGTGGTAGCAGGACACCCAACAGCATCTGTGGCCATGGATAAGCCCATGCCAGAGCRGGTACATCTCGAGGTGTCTGTGGCCGTGATTATGTCTGTGCTGCAGCAGATATATCTCTGAAGGCATTGTGGCCCATGGAGAAGGTCATGCTGGTACAGGTGCACCTCAGAGCAACTGTGGCTGTGGATAAGTCTATGCCGCAGCAGGTATATCCCTGGGGAGACTGTGACTTATAGATAAGGCTCCACTTGAAACAGGTACAACCGTAAGGGACTGCAGTCTGTGGATAAGTCCAAGTTGGAGCAAAGGCAAGAGGAGGAGTTCATTACAATGTTAAAACCTTTGGTCTGGTCCAAAGGGACCAGGGGTGGAGATTGTAATGGAAATACCTTTAAATTGTTGCAACTCATTATTTGAGTTGCATGTTATAGGAATTATAGCAGGAACTACCTGAACCAATGGAGGACAAGCCTTACAAGAAGCAGTGCAAATGCAGCAGTGACCCGACCTGAGCTGGCTTTGGTGCCCAATAACTTCACGCAACACACCACCTCTCCTGTCCTGAGTGACCACCATAACAGATGGAGCCTAAAGTCATGGACTAAATGAACTCAGTGGACATTTTGTGGACATTTTCAAGACATTTTATAGGGGTGGTCCATAGACTAAGGGAATGATATCTGTGTATTATGTCAATGGATGGGAAGGGGGTGGTGGTTAATGGGGATGTATTGGATAGTGTGGGTCTGAGTATGACGTAAATGGTGTGGAGTAAAGGGTGGAGAATGTGCTGGTTTTGACTGGGTTAGAGATAGTTTTCTTTATAGTTGCTAGTATCGGGCTATGTTTCAGATTTGTGCTGGAAACAGTGTTGATAACACAGAGATGTTTCAGTTACTGCTGAGCAGTGCTTACACAGAGTCAAGACCTTTTCTGCTTCTCACCCCACCCCACCAGTGAGGATGCACAAGAAGTTGGGAGGGGACACAGCCGGGACAGCTGACCCCAACTGGCCAATGGGGTATTGCATACCATATGACGACATGCTCAGCATATAAAGCTGGGGGAAGAAGGAGAAACGGGGGGAAGTTCGGAGTGATGGCATTTGTCTTCCCAAGTAACCGCTATGCATGATGGAGCCCTGCTTTCCTGGAGATGGCTGAACACCTGCCTGCCGATGGGAAGGAGTGAATGAATTCCTTGTTTTGCTTTGCTTGCGTGCGCGGCTTTTGCTTTCCCTATTAAACTGTCTTTATCTCAACCCATGAATTTTCTCACTTTTAGTCTTCCGATTCTCTCCCCCATCCCACCAGGACGGGAGTGAATGAGCGGCTGTGTGGTGCTTAGTTGCTGGCTAGGGTTAAACCATGACACACTGCAGAGGCTTAAATGAGTGGTTATGAAGTTGAGTACAAAAAGGAGAGATGACAAGCCTCACCATGGATATGATCAGGAGGATAACCCAGCATGATGTATGGCACATTGGGTTTTCCTCCCAAATTAGTATGGTAAGGCAGCAAACGTGTTGAATTGCAGTGTTCATTGGCTTAATCAGCCTTCAAGATTAATCACTATGCAATCAACATGCCAATGAGTCGAGGTGCAGGACATCAAGGGCTGCTTCTCAAGTGGGGATTCAATGCTTGGGTCTTATTCCCACTAAMAGCAAAGCTAACTCATAAGGTCATAGGACCCATAACTGAGCAGTTTAAAGGACAGAACAACAACTGTGATGAAAGAAGAGCTACCTGAGTCAGGCAAACTGTCAGCTACTGTCTTAAAAGGATAACATAGCTGCCTTTGAAGAGTGCTGCTTGAAATGTCAGTCACTAGATGTCTGATTCCCTCAAGGTGTACTGCTACAGAACAAATCCCCCTCAAGCAGCAAAATGCAACTTATTATAAAAACAGGATTGCAATGCTTAGAAAGATGAAAATTCACTAAACACTCACTKAACATGGAGATATATATTCAAAGCTATTGCAGAAAAAATGCTGCTCATGCAAAAAGGCTTAACAGTTTTCAGTGTAAGACTGCCAAACAACAAGATTTAACAGCAGGAAAGCTGAAACGCATGACAGTTTATTAGAAGAGAAACCAAAATGAGCATCATGGGAATAGCTATAAAACACATGAATCTCAAAATTTGTACAAGAAAGCACAAGTAACAAGCTATCATGGAGA
The DNA here is from genome assembly GCA_030449065.1 of Oceanodroma leucorhoa. Lineage (NCBI taxonomy): Eukaryota > Metazoa > Chordata > Aves > Procellariiformes > Oceanodroma > Oceanodroma leucorhoa. The sequence goes on along the minus strand of JASVER010000004.1, from coordinate 20,702,280 downwards.
ACAGAACTGCCCAGGGACAGAACTTTTCAGCTGTAGAGCAGATTAGGAGTAACTAAAATGTTATTTTCTTCTCAAATAAATTTTCTAAATCAAATTATTTACGGGTTGTTTTCTGCAATTTCTAATGATGGGAAACTTTATGGAATGGAATCAAAAAAGACTGTCAAGAAGAATCATCATAAAATTGAACAATGACAAACGAAATTATATCATTAGACAAACAACTTCAAAAAATCCAAGAAAACAATATGTTGGGTAGACCACTGGGATTTGGAAGGCTGGAGAGAGTTTTGCCTTGCTTTGCCAGGGCTTGGGATATGGAAACCCATTTCCTTCATAAAAAAGGGATGGAGGAGAGTTTTCTTGTTATCAGGGCTTATTTGCACAGGCCTGACAGGTGAAACTGCAAGTCCTGCAGGGTGGCTGGAGAGAAGAGAGGCTTGGAGGAAGTAAGCCTTGAGAAAAACAGAGTATGTAGCTTCTGCTGTTTTAATCCCCTTCCCAGCTACAGACTTGCCAAAAAGACTTAGTAGTAGAGCAACAAGTGGAGGCTAGCTATTGATTGTATTGTGGATGACTTTGATTTCAAAAGCTTGTGATGTTACACCTTTTTCACGTATTTTTAAGACATCAGTAACTACTCCCCAATAAGGAAACAGAGAGATATTTTTTAGTGTATTTCATTCTCTCCTGTGGCCCCATAACAATAAGAACTGGGTCTTGTTATGCCCCTGTGAACCTGAAGGCTTTATATATCCTGGGGATTCATTGTCAGACAGCAGTAGCAGGAAAACAGAGGAAAAAAGGTTATAATAGACCTTCCATTCACTTCTGTCACCAACCCACTCAATCAGTTTAGAAATGTTAAAAAGAGTTCATTTCAGCTTCAGTTCAACATACCTATTTTCACCATAACCTAGGACCAGAAACCATTATAAAAATGCTTTGCACTCTATTTATAAAATCACACTTTCGGACATCATCCCTGGTCTCTGAAATGACAAGTCTAGTGGCATAATGCAATGGAGGTGATGAAAATTTGGCTGGGAGTTTTTATCTGAAAATACTTTGCAAACTAAATGAGCGTTATTCTGACAGGTCTAGCCTTGTAATAAAATATAGTTTCATCTCCTCAGCAGTGGTGGTAAGCTGAACACAGATGTGAAAAATTGGATTCTTAGAGCTGAAAAATTTTCCCAATTACAATTTTTATCACCTGTTAGACAAATCATGCTAAAACTAATGTGGCAGCAAAGATTCAGGCTCTCATTAGATTCAATGAACTTTGTTCACTTTCAAAAAGAATGCACAAATTTTGTCTTAAAAACAAAAAGTTAAGCGAAATAGCATAGCTGGGCTTATGGAGAGATTTTATAACACAGGCAGAAAAGTGAATGTCTACTGTAGGATACAAAAACACTGAGCAATACTTGTGCCATTCTTATGGACCTGAGAGATGAGAAACCTCATCTTACACTAGTGTAATATGAGACTCATGTGAAAGAAAGTGGTGTTGAAAAATGGTCTTTTTAGTGCTATGGCTTAGAAGAAATATGTCTTCCTTAGCTTCCAACTTTCCTAACTCCTTTTCCTAACCATCACATGCTTAGTCCCTCCGTCTCCCGCAAGTTAACAGGCTTCAAGTTTCCTTCAGTTCTTATGACAGATGTTGCCTCCACCTTCAGCTCTTACTGTTTTGATGGGTTAGTACATTTCCTACCTAGGTCTTGCTCATGCTTCTCTACATCTTTCTCCCAAGCTGCTTTATGCTTCCTTTTCCTATCTTTTATGTCAGCCTTTCCACATCCTCATTATTCCCTCACTTACTAACCTGCCCTTAATACCCTTTTCTGTTGGCAAGCAACTTCCTAAYTGTATTTTAGAGAATAAAAACGTACAGACAAGGAGTAAGACAAGGAAGATTATGAATTATTACAACCAAGCAGGCCCTTAAAGTGCTAAATGACCCTGCTCACTAGCACAGAGTTTGAAAGCCTGAGCAATGGAGGCCTTACAGGTAGCCTTACAGATGTTTCTAATCCATCTCAAAGCAGCAGCAGTTTTGTTTGACAGGGAACATGTACTGAGGGGTGATTTGGTAATTCTGGTATCAAAGAATGAAGAATGAATGAAAACCAAATATTAATGGTTTATCAAGTGGAAGTTTAAGCAGAGATATACTGCTTTGTACCAAGAAGCAGTGTACCAAGAACCTTTCTAGCACTAAAACAGAAACAGGAGGGACTTATTCTATTTACATAAGAAAAAACATATATTCTAGAATAGTTTCCCTTGGAAGGGACCCCTGCTCAGCCCTCAAAAACCACCACCACTGTTAAGAATACTTCATTCTCTCTAGTCAGAGCTTCCCTTGCTACAACTTGCGTCAGGAGCCTCTTGTATGTTCAGAGACACCTCTGAGAGGAGTCTGGCTCTGCCTTCTCTATTACCAGCCATTAGGTAGCTGAATAATTAGTGGTTAGATGCCTCCTGCATCTTTTTTCTTCAGGGTGAAAAAAACCAGCTTCTTCGGCCTCTCATCATATGTCATCTTCTCCAGGCTCCTAACCACGTCCATCCTACTGGATTTACTCCAGTTTGACAATGTCTTTCCTTACAGTGTCAATGCCTATTTCTACTTTCTTTGGGTAATCCGATGGCATCAMAGCCTGTGCAGTTCTGTACGCTAATATGATATAAACTGTCAAAACTGCTATTGGTAAGACATTGTTCTGCTCCATAATAGTGAAATATTAGCTAATCCAGTGAGTTGTGCTCTCAATTAAGTGTGTTTCAAAGAAACACTAACATGCATTTGTTCTTTCAAGAGTTTGCCTCTTTTCAGGAGAGTAGATTATATATATATATTATTCCTATTTTTGCTTGTTTGTCCACCTCAGACTGGATTAACATAGAAGAGTTTCCCATCACAAAATAGTTAAGCAATATTCAAGTCAGTCACCTTGCTGTGGATAACAGGCTTTCCTGTGGCCACGAAAGAGATTAGTTTCTCTGAACTTGCACAACTCTGAACCTGAGAAACCATAATCTTCCACTCTCAGAAAATACATTTCTGGAAAGGTAATATTGAGAAGATCCTCTGCAGCAGGGTATATAAAAACTGAATGGATTTACAGTAAAGGTCTTCGGTTTACCACTTTCCTCTATCTTCTCCCTGACATGATCAGTTTAATTTAACACTGCATGTGATTGGAAACATCTGAAGCAGCAAAGAGCAGTGCAGGTGGGAGAGAGTTTTGAGGTACTCTGAAAATAACAACACTCTTCATTGACTGTATTTAAACTGAGCTAAACTGAGCATCTTTCCGCTCTTTTCCCTGGATATTTTTCAGTGTGGGCAAGTGTTATGTCCCAGATTTTCTTCCTACCACTAATTCCTCCTGTCTACCAAGATTCCCAGGTTTGGTCTTTGGGCTGTGGGACATGATTGTGGCAAAGACAGACCCTTCTTCCCGCAAAAGGTTGCCTAGTATACTGGAATATATACCTTTCTTAGGGACCGTTTCCTTCCAGATGTAGCACAGAAGAAAGGAAAGAGCAAGTTTCTTTCTGACAACATGGATAGCAGCTCTTGGTGAACAGTTCTGCACATCCGTTTCTTTGCAGCCAGCCTTGCTGCGTGGAGCAGAGGAGGTATGGTAAAGGCCGCCCAGCACTCCGATAAAAGCATTTTTGTGTGCTCATATGAACTGAAGGAAAGATGCAAGATCCCATCAGAGATTTTTATAGAACAGTGCAAGTTCATGCTGCCTTCTGTGCATCTTTTTTTTGCCTTCTTGGAATGTGTTAAAAATAYCAAACAAGGAAAATGTTTGCCATATTCTTCTGATTTACTCTCTGTTTTTTTGGTAGCCCTCCTGCCCTTGGGCACCTCAAACCTATCTGACATCAGAGTGATGCACTGAGATTAGGAGCCTCCATACTGACAGGAGCTTACCAGCGTGGGCTCGTCCTGGCCCAGCTTTGCTAGCTCCTCAAAGAGCTAAGCAGTCTGACATGGGTCTTGATTTGAAGCCATATTCTTCTTGCCAACTGGATTCATTTTTGGAAAGAGCACAGTCATTTGGAAGGTCAAATACTGTAACTGTAGCCATATCACGTACATTATTTTAATCAAAAAAGGGTGAGGACTAAAAAACAAAACATTGTAATATAATATAAACCAGTATCAGGGCACTATTTAATGCTAAAAACTAGGGGAAAGTGTCAAAATGTTGGAGAAATAAAGGCACAGACCCTCGCATATGCATGCACAGAATCATTTATTGATACAATACAGGAGTATATATCCCTAACCATAGCAGGGTGGTCCCGCTGTCTCCCCCAGTCATCACCCGGATCGTGTCCCTAAGAAAAACTGAGAAAAACAGTCTCTCTTTCCCTTGACAATGATCCACACGTTTGTTCTCAGCCTTGGACTTAGCCAATCACACGATTCTCTTGATGTTTTCAGCTCCCTTACAGAATAGCAGCTGAACCAACATGTTCAGGTCTTATYTCAGGCATACGTGCACATCCGCTAGTTAAATTCCATTCCCACAGCATGCTCAGCGCGCAGGCTGTTACTCCTGACTCCACGATTCTTCTCCACATCAAAACCTAAACTGGACTTCCTGCAGAAGAAAACCATGAAAGAAGCACAAAATTCAGTTTTGTACTTTACTTAAACAGATGTAAAAACCTTGCGTATGATAACCAGATTTTGTTTCTACAATGACACATAATTTTTACAAATGGTTTCTCTAGTATGATTTATCTTATTTGTTAGAGAAAGAGGTTTGTATTGTACCACTCATCACTTAGTTTTTGCTTTTTAGCATTAAGTGTATGCCATTATCTAAACATGAAGTCGCTCTGAAGAAATGCAACTGGTGTGAAACCAGTAGAAAATTTGATAGAATGAATGCACACGAGAGGACTGAAAGAGCTCATGGAGATTCTTCTTTTATCTACAAAAATTTCAAATAATGTTTTCTTTTTCAGAAAGAAGACACAGATGACAACAGTCTATAGATCTTACTGCATTAGGCCTGCGTAATGCAAAACGTTCAGCACTGTACTCCTAATGGAACAAACATGATAAGTAAAATTTGCAAAAGTGCAAAATTACTTAGAAACTTATATTTAATTTGAAATGAAATATTTTCCTCTAAATTTATGGTTTTCTTAGTCTGAAGGGGAATCACGTTATAGGGGAAAGTTTTCCAAAAGCAGAAAATATGAAATTAATTAAATCAAGACMAATCAAAAGGTAAATCTAGAAAAAGTGAGTGCAGAGAAAGATGCACATGTATTAACTTCCACAGGCTCTACCCCTGCTAGCTCCTGTCATTTGAAAATCCATCCTCACTTCTGTGGTGGCATGTACCCACTCTCACCCAGCAAACTGGCAGGTTTGTAGCATGAACTTCTCTCCTCAGCTGACAGGCAACGATTACAGCTGTCTGTCCCAGTTTTCTGTATTGTACAATCCTTTCATAACAAAACAAAACCAAAATTGGAAAAAATAAAAAGACCAAACAATTTAAACTGCTTGATATTGAGGTCAGATATAGTTCCATCCCAAGACTCACCAGGGAGCAGAACAGAAAGCTGCTGTACATAAACATCCCCAAAGAGCAAGAACTACTTATTAAAAAATTTTATCACATGATGTTTTAAAGTGCTCCTGGGTGTAATACAAGCTTTTATTTTTTTATGTGTTCGAACAGCACTATTGCATAAGAATGCAGACGTAATATGTCATTTGTCGGTAATTCAAAAAAAAGAAAGCTCATAAAAATTAACCATCAGAAAATAACAAATAGCTTTATATCAAGAGCTGCATTATTAAAACAAGAAGGAACTCTACTGCCTGAGTATGGTGAATATCCTAAAATAACAAGACAAGAGTCATTAGGCTGTTTGAGCAGCTTACACTTTTATCAACCCGTTAGCCTCAAAGCATCAATGGAGGCAATGGTTAGCCTCTGAGCATCAATGGAGGTAGCACTGTTACCCCCACAAGTTCTTGTTCATAGTTGTTTGTTTTTACCGTATTTTACAGTGTATTCTTAACTGTTACAAGCTAGGAATAAAATAGTTGACAACAGCTCATCTTCTTGCCAACACAGGATATCATATAGCCCAAGATTAGCCATGACACATATTCATTATGTTCGTTAATCCCTCCTCCAAAAGCCATAATTCAAGATATTATAATAAAACACTGTAGACACACAGAGAGACAAAAAGGCAATGTTGTCGTCTTCTGGGTTTTTTTTCTGCAACACGTTACATACAGAATCTGATTCCAAAGTACTTAAAATTCCAATTTGCCTCCATACGTATGACCTCAAAGAAATATTCCAAATATGGAGCTACAATTTAGTGCACTATTTTTTCTTACACGAATCACACTGCAGGTGCTGCTGGGCTGTTCAGGACTCTGTGAGTAAAGTCATTTCTGTCCCTGGTTTTGATCAGAGGTATGAAGGTTCATGCAGCAAACACTCTTGTTTGCCCGTTTCTTAGAGGAAGAATTTCATGGCTGCAATGTCAAACGTGATCAGTGAAGGTTGCCATGGTAACAATATAGTCATTCATTAAATATCAGAGTTTGTCCTGAATCTTGTCCAAAGCAGGATATTGTCCTACCATAATCATGTTTCTCTRCTCTTAGTCTTTAGTGTTTTGTGCCATTGCTAACTGATTCTGAATGCAAAGAGAACTAAAGTGCAGTGGTGTCTCAGTTATGCAGGGAAAAAAGGAAAAAGGGAGAGGAAGGAAGCTCAGAGAAAGAACAAAAATAACTAAATAAGGTTGAAGGGCACACAATGCACACATCACAGGGTAGAAGAGAAAAAAGGGGGGAAAAAAGCTGTTCTAATGTTGACGATGGCGCACTGAGTCAATAAATTCACTTTATAATGCCTTAGCATAAATGTGCTCCTTCCTGAGCTGAAACCAATGTAGTTATGACATGGTGAATCCATAATCCCAATAGTTGGCTATGGAAAACATGAGACAAATATATGTTCTTCCAAGTTGCTGGCAGCAGAAATGCTTTTGTAGAAAAGCTATGGCCTAGAGGGATAAGTCTATAGAGCCCATGAACAATATAGTACCATCATTCTGACCTCTCTGTTTATGTAGTATTTGAAGAACTGTGGAGTAAGCACTGATTATAGTTGTAGAACTACCCTGTTAGTATGCACATGTCCACAGACATTTTCAAATTTCTGTTTGTTTTCTTAGCTAAATATGGAAAAAAATCAACATGTGGTAAGATTTCACAATATAAAAACAGATTTTGGTTTCTGATTTCATATGGGCTGAGTTACATAGGTTTCAATATAAAAAATATTAATTTAGTTTATGTTCAGTATTCACATTAGTACAGCTTTGATTGGAACCAAATCTACGTACATCCATGTAATAACATGAAATGTAGATATAACAATCATTAGCTGTACCAGTTTTCTTCAACTATAAGTCAGATTGTTTCTCTGGTAATTGGTAACAGTGAGGTAATTGGGAAAAGGAAATAAAATGAGGAATAAAGTATAGCACTGATGCTGTGATATCTCTGCAATCTTTTTCTATTCCTTTAACCAGAGGAAGGTCCTCCTTCTCCCTTCTCCTGATCACCAGCTGTATTTCCATTTCAAATTCACATCTAGCTTGCTAGTGAAAGGGGCACCTTCCATGAGGTCTTGTGTTATTCATTCAAAATAAACCAGTGTCCATAACATCGAAAAAGTGGTATATAGAAAAGATCGAGCATTATGGGTTTTTTTCTTGTTTTCCGATAAGCTCTCAATTCTGCCCTTCATTCTGGAAGTTACTAGATGTCCATCACAGACCAGATAACCAAGCAAAGCCTGCTACCCCTTTCGAACTTTGGTGAATTACAAAGCTGCCATCTTTTTGCATGGAATAAGCAAACAACCTTCAGGAGGCTGCACCCAAACCAGACTTCACATTATCCCTCCAGCAGACATGTCACCCAAACAAACCTGATCCTCCAATCAGTCACAAAAATCAGTCTACTGACTCCTGCCTGTCAGCAGAGCAGGAGAATTCAGTTTTAACAAACATTATGACAAATTTACTATTGCATTGACAGTAACAGGTATCCATATAGCCCCATTCTTACTTCAGTGCAGAGCTTATAAAACTGACATAAAAATTGAGCATTGCAAGTGGTTGACAAACACTGAGCACTGTAATTTTCTGAACCTCATATAAAAATCGATAGGTTGCAAAAAACAGTTCAAATACGAAATATTAAAATTCTGTTATTTAATCATCATTGCTTCAAAGATGATCCTGGTTTTCTGCTAGTGATAGTCAGCAATTTAGTGATTTATCTCTTCTTCGTATGTACACGATAGCAGATATAAGCAAAATTGTCATACATTTTGTATTTTATCCTCAAAAGCCTGTGTTGACCTCTATATGATCAGTGGAGTGTAGTGTGACCTCACAGAAAAGAAAGTTATGACCAACTGCTACAGCTATGTTTTAATGTTATCCACTTCCTTATAAGCCCTTGCATTAAATTTATGCTTTTTCTTTTCTCTTCTACTGTCATTTGGTTTGCTGGGTCACCTTTTTTCTTCTGAAGACTAGTCTGTTCTAATTTTTACCATTAGTAAAGGGCAATTCAATCACCAGCATCTCTCTGTTGAATTTCCTTATGAAGTATCTATACTTACGTGTGGTATTATACGAATATAGAGTGAAAATATTCATGTGTGTTGCCAACAAACCCTTTTTTGATTTTTTTGGCAGAGGAGTCACATGGGTTCTCTGGGAAAGCCAGATACCAGGTTTTATGCTTATCTCTCATCTCAGTCAAATAAAACTCAACTCTGCAGCCAAACACACTGCTTTACACTGTTTTATCAGCTCTCAGAAGCTGAGTAGGATCAGTCCTGGTCTGCAAGTGGGTATGAAATATCAGGAACATTGGGAAACGGTTGTACTGGAAAGGGGATTCCCTGACAAACACAAGACACTTGATCTGCTGATTTTTAACTGACTTCATAAGTGCTTGTAACACTTAGACATCCAACACTGCTGGGTTTAAGCCTCTATTTCATGACTACATTTAAGTACAGGCAACTGCACGTTTGCCCTGTATGTTCTGCCCTGTAGTGCAATGCAAGAGTACAACCTTGAGAAGGTGTGGTGGAGCCCCCTGCCTCTCCATGGTGGAGGAGGAGCGCCCGGTCCATGCTGGACCGGCTGAGGGAGGTCTGTGCCTGGCTCTGTACAACTCCTGCTTACCTGAGCTGGTGAAGACTGTGTGAAAGTAAGATCTCTTACATTACTTGATGGGCAGGAGGAGACTGTGTGAGATAAGTCGGTCATTCCATGAGAGCAAGCACCATGAGGACTTGTGTTTACTTTACTTGCCCTCTGTCCTCTTCACACTGGAGTGACTTGACCTTTTCAAGCACAAAGAGGAACATAGAACCAGAACTTCCCTGATTTATCGATGTCGCCACTCAGATGCCTTCCCCTCGGATTTCCTGTGACACTAGGTCTTCACAGCTGAAAATCCCGCAGGGGCTGGCTAGAGTACCCAGATGGACGTCACCCCAAAGCCATCCCCTGAACTCATCTGGTTAACGTTTATCAGTCTGAGTTTCCAGGAGGCACTGGGTGGGATGATAGTTTGTGAAAGGTGTCACGGTGGCAGAGCTCAGATCATGTCTCCCACATCACCCCCAGCCACTGGGAAAAACGGAACATATCTTCCTACCCCAAATGTGTCCTCCCTGGTGGTGTCTTGTGTGGGTTAGGGTGTTCCAGGGATGTCTGTGTAGCAGTGGTGATTTGACACACAAACATCAGTAATGCCACGTTGACAGAGCACAAGCGCTTCTCCACAGCCCTCAGTGAGACAGGTCCTATGGGACCAGACAGCAACTGAGGGAGTGATTTTGGGATCACAGCCCACCTGCATGTCCCTCTGAGGCAGCTAATTGCCATGACTAATTCCTTCGTAAATTAAGCTCTTAACTTTGCTTGGATGACTTATCTTTTTTGGTAAATTTCCTTTTCCATTTGAAATAAGACCTTTAAAATTTCTATAGTTAGTCTTATGAGAAGTAGCAGAGAACTGCAGAACTGCATTTGCGCAGTGATGAGTGAATACAAAATCTTCTGAGAAAACCTGGGTACAGACCCTCCCTAACAGAGAAGAGGGCAGAGGAGAAAGATCAGTGATGCAAATGTGAATACCAGCCTACATTAGTCGGCACCAACAGCTGATAGTTATTTAAAAACTTGTGAGAAAGTGTTAAAGAAGAAAAACAACGTACAAGCTTACTCATTTCTGTGTTTGCAAGGATAGACTGTATTCGGTTTTTTACATGTTGGTGAATAGCTGGGCATTTTCTAGGCCTGATCATGCCATTCTCCTGCCAGATACTTTTCACGTGTTCTCACTGGAAGAATTCTTTCAATAACATAGAAAAGACAAGGAATTTTCATTCAAAAGTTAAGGAAAATTCTTTGAAAAYCTGATCTGTATGTTTCAGCATAAAGTGAACACTGCTGAGTGTCAAGAGCTGAAACTCAGTAATCATTTTATTCAGGAGCTGTGTGGCATGGCAAGAGATAGAAGGTATCACTCTCACTTCTGAAAAACCTGCTCTGAAACACCAGGGAAGAAACAGAATTACAATTAAGCCTTGCTTAACAATGAGTTGTATATCTTAAATCCCTATTTTTTTTACCAGCCTGATCTGTAATATTGCTCACAGGGCTGAATTTAGGTCAGCTCTCCCCACAGCCATTCATCACTCTTGCCTTGAATCTTAAACATGCTCTTGTACGGAATAGCCTGTAATTTTATTACTGCTCACAAACACTGTCACAGAAAGGGTCACAGAACATGTATATGTGAGAGAGAGTGGAAATGAGATTTAGGGGTTCTGGTCACTGATCTCAGGGTGCCAGCATTCAGGGTTATGAATGAGAACCATTTCAGCATCATTTTAAGTGTGGTTTTGATTACTATTTTTTTCCCAGAATACTGACCCAGCAATTGGCATAGGTTAAGAAGGGGTCAAAGGACCTTCAGAGAGACTTTTGTCTCAATAGCCCTAATTCCAGGATGCAATGCAAACAACCCCTCTTCCATTCTGGGTGCTCGTACAGCTACATAACTTTTAGGAATGATAGATGGTGAGTGATGAATGATGGCTGCAAGTATCAAGAGGTCATTTTAATCTCTATATTTCTTGTTCTGTATTTTTTTATATATATTTCTGGACTTATCTTCAGGCAAATGATGARAAAGCAGACAAGTGATCAATGTAAACAACAATCAAAATGTAAGACTGTCCCCATAACATCTGAAAATACATCTTTCTGTTTCAGGGGCCAGACGTCTTCCTCAGTACTGTGGTTACCAGTAATTAACTCCCAATGAACCAGCACCAGTCCATTCAAAACAAACACTTTAAACATAAAAATGCCATTTCTATACTTGCACAGCATCTTCAGAAAGAAATATTTTCTGCTCTGATCATTTCGACAGCAGCAGGATGAAATGATGAGATAGAATTACTATCTACTACTGACCATTTGAACAAAAGGAGAAGATATAAATTCATTCTTACAGGATCAAATAGTTGAACATGTCTAAAATTTCTTCCATCACCACCAGGAATAATATGTGCTTTGGAAATATTCTGTCACATCACGCCAGTTTGATAGGAGTAAAATTTAGTCATCAATGAAGTTATTTATTAAATTTTATGAAAAAAAAATCTCCTACTGCAAAATAACAAATAACCCAAGCTTAAAAAGCAATTTCCACAATATTCTCTTCCAACACAATGTTATGGACTTTCACTGAATCACACATGTGCATAGGCAAACACACATAGCCTCCCAGACTGTTACTTTAGAGGAATAAAGATAACTAATGAAGGTTATTGCTGTGCTTAATGCAATTTGTTGCCATTTGAACCTTTAAGTAAATAAAGCCTAAGCAGCAATAGCCAGAAATATTCTGATCTTTAATATGTGAAGGTCAAAAATATAATTAGTCTTTTTAGTTATGTTCTACTTTGAATAAAAAGACTACTTACCATAGTTCTAAATTAGCTCTTGGAATATATGATAGGCAAAGTGCATAAAACTGTTGAAAAATATTGTTTTCTAACTGCAACTTTGARATGCAAACTGAAGGTGAGGTAATGCAAAGAGCAGAACAAAGAGGGCTGAGATGACACCATATTAAATGAAATAAGGGGTTATTGAAGTGAATAGAGAAATAAGGGATCTTAAATCTGAAGCTTTACGTCTGATTAATTAAACTGCATCCTGAATTTGCTAATTGGATGCTTTCATGATATGTTGTTGTGGGACACTGACAGATGAGATTGCACTTATGGCAATTAATCCTAGCAGCACTTTTAAAATAAGGCATAAAATTATCTGGTTATCCMTGTTTCTGCAGTCATTTCTCAGAAAACCTAGGACAGAAGTAACTGTGGGCCTCAGTATAAGGAAGACAAAAATGAGTATTCAACCAGTTCTAAATAGTATTTAATTGCTTGTTCCTGGGTAATAGCTTTTAAGTAAAGACATTTCGTGACATTTACTGGTAGTGTCTACCTTTTAGTTAACACCTTTAGTAAGGATAGGAATACACACTTAAGTTTATATCTTCTTATTGTACAAGGGAAACACATGAAATTTGAATAGCTGCTAGTGCAAAGTCAGCAAAGAAGAAGCAGRAAAAAGCTCCAATAGACCCATGACAGGAAAATCATATTTCTATTGGTTCTTGTTGTTTTTTCCCTCTCTATTTTTAATATCACAAGAGCGCATGTGCAGGAGCAGGTGTCTTTTTGGATTGACAGTGGTGTAAATTATTAACATTTAACTGCTACTGTGAGTTTCCAGGGAGTTTGCATTTTATCATATACCAAAGCATGAAATCTGTATTGATTTATCCTACTGAAAAAATCTAGGTGAGAACTTTGCTGAAACCTTACTGAACTATTCTATGAGAAAGAATTTTAYACTCACTGATTTACGTCACTTAAAAATAAACACAAGGAAAGTCAAGGTTCAGTGTTGTACATGCTGACTTGCCCGTTTTGTCTTACTTGGTAGTTTAAACTGGTGGAAAAGTCCAGGTGGTTGGCTTCCATCACTTTTAAGTCACATATGAAAACCTATTTACACATTACCATAGTCAGAAAAAACATTTTGCTAAGATTACTTTTCACATTCGCCCCCCTTATTTTTTTTACAGGCAATCAATGGTTATTTCAGTCAAAAGCCATAAAGAATGTTATGGAAATTACTCTGCTTGATCAAAATGTTTGGTTCTGCCACAGACTTCCTCAAGGCTTGGGCACATCCAGGAAGTGCTCTGCAAAATAGAGACAATAATAATAAAAATAATAACCCTTTCCTTTGTATTTCTCAGCCTGTGATGTAACCCTGCAGTGAGAGGAGTACTGAAGCAAAGAGTAACTAGGCTGCATAAGATCTTAGTTCAGGTCTTTAAGAATGCTGGGACACATCTTTTACAACAAATATGTCCAATATCTAGAATTACCTCAGTTAATGTCTCTAGAAGTTACTGTAATTGAAGTAACAAACTTATTTATGTATTGTGATGTGAAATCTCTAGGTCAGAGTAGCCTGTGCAACTGAATGAAGAATGCACATTGACCGATTGCAAAATAGATAGGAGAAAAAAATTTTTTTTGGTCTTGCTTTTTAAATAGAAGATGTACTTATAGTAGGATCAAGATTTCTTAAGAAAGAGGCTGCATTCTTTGCTCTTTGACACTGTTTGTYGTCCCACTGAAGTCTCACGCTGTATGAACCCATACATACAAATTGGATTTATGGCATAGATTTAAGAGCACAGATAAATATAGGATGGTAGTCACAGGACATAACAGTAACATTGTCTGCCATTAGAGCATAAGAAAAAAAAAGAATGAAAAGACATTTTTTCTTTAATTTAATAAGGCCCAGAGTCATAAGGTTCCAACATTAATCCAACCACCTAATTTATTGACTAGTGACCAATGCYAAAAGGTCTGAATTATCACTTCTAGGCAAAGCTGTGAAATAATTCTGATAGATCATGAAAGGGGAAGATTGTTTTTAACCTGACCATGAAAAGCATTGGCCGAAATCTGTATTTTCATTTACATTTCTTCAATCCATTTGAAATGTCAAATACTTTACTTCTTAAAAGGTAATATGAAATATGCAGTACCCTTTAACACATTTTCTTTCTTATCAACATTGCTTCTTCTAGAGGATAGAGGTAGAATTACAGCAAATCAGCATGGTATTAATCCTTTTTTGATCTCATGCATTATAAATTCAGGTCATAGGTAGCGGTTTGCACTAGAAGTCTCTTATTATCGTATTGATTAGTAACGTTTTGTAGTCTTCTACATTGTTCTATGTGGTACCTCTGAAAACAGTTGCTGTTTTACAACTATCTATACATTATCCATATGACAACAATAAATGTATTATGCAAGCAACTGGGATAAATCTGCCTGAGAAGCCTGGAACAGCTGTATTGGGACATAGAGAGAAAGATACTGCCAACTCTCAAACTGAACTGAGATCTTACTSTGCCTAGTTAATCTTTACCACTTTTGCTGGTGGATATATAGAAAATATATCTTTATTTCAACAGAAACTTAGAAAGTAAAGTTATCATTATTATTAGAACCAAARAGCACTCTTCTAAAGCAAAACATTACCAGCAGTTTCCTATTCTCTGCATAGTGGAAGGCCCTTGGACTTATAAAACAAAATTACCAACCATTCTAAAGGTGCCATCTTGGATAAGCCTGTGAAGCATTTTCCTCCAACAGCCTATTCCATAGCTGAAAATTTCAATTTATTTGTTTGCTTACATGTATTCAGTGGTGTGTTTGAGATACCTTATTCTACTGAGCTGATCTACAATGCATTTGGAATTACCTCAGTTCCACATTTACAACATATTTATGGATATAGTTACTTTACAGTATCTTATAAAAACCTTTGGTGACAAATTGGCAAAAGCCAACAAATATCTTGATGAAACATACCTCATGCCCCAGAGTCAAATCACTCTCATCATCTATCTAAACACATTCCACCCCAATGTAACACATTAACATATCATGTTTTATCACATTAACAAACAAACCCAAATATCTTCTGAATCACAGCAAATACTTTAAATTTCCATTATTCCAACTACCATTGCTAAAGCAATGAGCTAGGTTTTTCAGAAGCATGGATTTTGATTAGCACTAATACAGTTACCAAAACCATTTAGACTGTTAATATCATTCATGTTGATATTATTAGTTACTTGCCAATGGAAAGAATAAACTATTTCTCTCACCTAGCYACCATCAATAGCAAATGAAGGAAGAGCAATCACTGGAAAAGGTACATAATAAAATTTGGAACAGATGCGTTCATGACATAGACACACATTTCCATCTGGGGGTTTTCAAGTAAAAGGAAAAAAAAAAAAAAAGTAAGCCAGCAAAAGAAGTAAGGCTATCCAGTTTAAGATTGAGAAAGCTGACATAACCTAATATTTCATGGATAATCAAAGCTGCAGAAGAGGAAAAGCAGCTCTTTATATGTAATCTCTAAATGAAAGCAGTAAATATTTGTGACATTATACAAAATCTTTCAGGGAAAGATCACTAGTAGAAATAAAAAGAGCTTCGTATCACTGCAGTAAATTAGAAAATATCAAATCAAATTAAGCGTAACTTTTTTGCAGGTGAAACTTTATCTGTGGTCACATTGCATTGAAACCTTTTAATAGTTTACCTGCCCAGGCAGTTAAAAAGGATTTTTTTTAACTAAAGGTGGTGAGATATTATATGAGATGAGGACTGATGATGCAGTTCTTTCAGGAGGCCTCTGAACACTGAAAAACTTTGTTCAAGCTGTATGACTGGGGAGAAATGTTTCAGCTAAAGTAACTGTAGGGAAGAGGATTCCTTGCACAAAGTTGGGGCAGATGATCTGGGACAATAAGCTCTCTTGCCGCAGCTCTATCAACAGCAATAAGTACAATGATTTTGGACAGAGAAATGAATTATGAAGACTATAAAATAAAAATATATTAATATTACTACATACCAATACTACTATATTAAATATTTATCATACATGAGGTTGTGAAATACCTGAAAATACAGTAGTTGTCACCAAACACAATATGAGGAAAGCCCTGCTTTGGTTACTTATTATTCAGCAAGCTGAGAAGGTCTACGCAACAATAAATTACACAAGTGGAACATATGAAATAGTTATGTGCAAAACTGGAAGAAAATACTTTGCTCCCTGACCAAGTCGGGCTTGAAAGAAATTTCCTATAAATATTTTAAATCTTTTTTCTGTACATTCCATTAAAGTTTTCCTTTGTTAAGTGTACCTATTATCACCTATACTTCCCTGGTAGGTTTTTTTGAGATGATTGTTCTAAGTACATTAGTACCATCTGATCCTATAATGATATATCTTTATGCAGTAGGTGTTTGGTTGTGAAGAGTAGCAGACATGAGACACATCACTGACTTTCATTTGCTATAGAATTCATTGAAGCTGCATGAAGCTGCACGAATCCAAACAACATCTTAATGGAGTGGAAATTATATTCTGCTTCCCAAAAATCCTACCCTGAGGCAAGCACGGCCTTCAAATCAGGGAACTTTTCATTTTCCTGTCAAGGAAAGAAACAGAGACATGAGTGGACAATTTGTGTAGCATGGCTCTAGACTTTTTCATAGCAGTGGAGTTGGAAAATGTAGGTTCTGTTGATCCAACAACCAAATTCCAGGAGAGGTGAAGGTAACAGACCTTGCTCAGTAGTTATTACTGATACTTAGTGTTAGTTATGTATCAACTACAGGATGTTTGGGTCTCTAAGCCAAGAGATCATGAAAATTTACTCATATTAAAAAAATGTTTATTCAAGTTTTGAACAAATAAGTTGAATCCCATATTTAGAAATATCAGTGCCTTAACTTTGTATATAACCAGCATGATTTTAGAATTAGTACAACATAGACCTTCAGTGAAAAATATGCTTCACRAAGTCTTGCAAAAATTGCAAAATCTCTAAAAATTAATATATTGTTTTCCCTTTACAGCAAATGTAATAATTTGATGATACACTAGTTTGGTATGCTGACACCTGAAAATAATAGCAGTGTTTAATTTTTAACATAGGATCCCAGGATTTTCAGTATAATCAAGCTTACATTTCTCATTACATTTTATTTCCTAAGCACATAAATTGTTTATAAGAAAAGAAAAATGATAGCTTGACCAGATAATCAGATTTACGGGGTCTCGCAAATGTACGGACAGAAATGCTGCCTCTACTATTGGATATGTCCGAGGTTTTGGAAGCACTTGTTTTACTGCTGCATTCATATATCTCAAAGACTTTACAGCCCACTATATAAAGATGGTCCCTTGAGGGTTTGGAGGACTAGTACCTTCAGGAAGGACTGCTTATGCATGCTGTATGAGAATTTATTSAATAAAATACAAGCACCACAGGAACTGCTATCAGTGAGTTACTGAGCCCTGCTCCTTTTTTTTTTTTTCCATATGCTCTCATAAATCTTCTGTTCTTTTCAAAGCAGTAGCCTAAAGGAAGAGTTAACAAGATGGACAGCTTGGTGTTGCCCAGGGCCTGGGCTGCTCAGCTGGCAGAGGGAGCTGGGGCTGCTGCAGGGGTGCAGAGCTGAGGCCTCCGGCTCCGGGGGGGCACCCAGGAGATGCTGTTTGACAGAGGAACCTACTGCTCAGTCCCCATCAGCAGCCACAAGATGTAGGCATGTTACGYTGAGCTTGGGAGCGCACTGAACTGCCTTAGGAAGGTGCCTTGTTTCCCTCTTCCCATTGACTCTTTGGAGCTGAATTACTTTTATGGGCCATTTATTAGATATTATTTCGTCTAAATGGCAGTCCATTATGTTTTATTGGCTATTGACTGTTAGCTATCCTCAAACAAACATTTAGTTCAACTGCATATTGCACTCGGGAAGTGCCTCCCACCCCATAAAATACAAACCCCAATCCTGGGGGTGGTGGTGGAGTGGTGTGTGCACCGGGGTTGTATAGCTTTCTACTGAGAAAAGATAATTGATTAAGGTCCTAGGGCTATCCCAAGTGTTACAGAGAATCCTGATTAATGAGCAGCTTACTAAAAAATAGACTCTTCCTGAGGAGCTGTCAAGCCCTGAAGAATTGTGCCAGCACTCCCTAGCTGTGCCCTCCACACCTCAGTGAGCCCAAATTGTTCAATTACTCTTGTAGCTTTTTGGAGACATGGAAGGTTTTTTCATTTTTCACAGTGGATCTGTCAAGATGTTTGGCTGTCAAAAAAAAAAAAAAAGCCTTTCCCTATCCCAGAGTATTTATTTTTTCAGATRAAGTTATATAAGAAATGGCCTTCCTTTCCATTTTGGGTCATAGCTGCTGGCTGTGTGTTGACCACAGACTTTGATAAGGAGCCCACATCCAGAGTCTGGTACAGGTGTCCAGCTAAGCCTACCTGGAACAAGACTGCAATGGAGGAAAAAGTCATTTTTCTTTCTCATTGTTTCTCCAGYCTGGTAGAAGGTGAAGGGACAACCATTTTCCCCTCACGGTAGTTTATAACAATGCCAAGCCTGCTTTCGTCTATATTATCTAGCAGAACTTCTTTGAGGTGATTATATTGATGAGGAACAGGTGAGCTCTAATATAATCCATTTCTTCTAGCATTCCCCTTTGCTAAGGTATAGAGTCGGCTAAAGCCAAAGTTTCCCTAAGGCCAAGGAAAATCTCACTGTCCTTTAGGATATTTTTAGGACACATTGTAGAAGTGGTTGCACAGGCTAGAGACAAGTCAGAGCTTTAAGGGACTTCTTTATATCAGCAGCCATCAGCCTTTATGAGCATAGAAGTCCTGTGTCAAAAACGTTCCCATAGCCAAGATCCAAAACGTAAAACCCCGTTCCTCAGATAATGGAGAGGAACTGCTGTGGGATAATGCTTGTCCAGGGATTCACAGTGATGCAACCCTGCCCTGTCCTGCAGTGCAGCATGGAAACAGGAAGGTTAACGAGAGATACTGCTTTAGCCTTCGTCTCTCTCAGAATAGGAGGGGTTGCTTGCTAACGCAGTGAAATGATAAAAGTGAAGTGTATATACTCTAAACTACTCAGATTGCATAGTAACTAATGAGTTTAGATATTGACTACTAGTTTAAAAAAAATTAAAGATGGGGTACTGCAACTAGCCCAGGCTATTATAATACTAAATAAATTTWAAAAAAAGGAAAAATTCAGGGTTCATTGGATTTTGGTCTTTATTTCAACTGCTGTTACTCTTGTTTAGCCTCTCTACTGGGGTGCTGGCCCGAGACTTCATTCTGAAATTAACGGCCTATGGCCATAGGCTTCAGAAGATGAAAAAATTGCCTTTCTCTGTGACTGGGCGCTCAATTCAGTTCACAGTTACACCTGTACAATTCAATTAGCATGGTGATAATCAAGAAAAAAACATCAACAAAGCCTCTACAACCTTCGGTCTTTTTGCTTTTAATATGCTATACTGAAATTACTTCAATGTAGGGGAAACGAAACCCATGTAAATATTAACTATCTATTTTGAGGTATGCAGTACTCTGAATACATGGTATTCAGCAGATAGTGCATTTTTTCCCAGATTTTGAAGAACTTCTAAGCTATATGAATGTTTTTATGTGTGACTATCCTATGAAGGCAGCTCARACCAGTTTCTGTAAGATGATCTTCATAACCACTCAAAGGAATCAGTTAATGATTCCAGTGTCGTCTTGCATTTTCAGCGCACTTTGTAATAAAGAAAAATCTAAGGTCAGGACAAGAGTGAGTCTCAACTCACAAACAGCCTATGATATTTTGAAAAATAGGTTTACTAGCAAGGAGCTTTGCTGCTGAAATTGGGTCTTTCCACTGTGCAGTATCTCTGTCACTGGTGGGCCTAGCCATTTCATGCAGAGGTCAGACAGACTGTTCAAATATCTRACAAAACACTGCACAATTTTAGTTTTTTTCTGTAAAGAGGAGAGAGAGAAAAGAAGAGAGAGTGAAAAGATATAGGCAACATACTCATGATTGATACTGCATTTGAAGAAAAATAATGCAATCATTAGATTTGTCAGAGGCATCAAGATTAACACATACTTCTGTGATAACAGTAGTAAAATATGCTCCTTATCCTGATACAAAACATATGTTTTCCATCCCATCCTACAACTTTCTGATTAAAATAATGGTCTCAGGAAGCCTTAGTTGACTTTTAGCTGTCTGCTTCTCCTCTCCTGTTGTCTTTTTTTGATTAGGTAACCAAATTTGTAACCAAAACAGATATTTAATTTGGACCCCATATTGGCTCTGAACACACAGGGAGGAAAAAAAACCCATGCATACTGAGTCAGTGCTTTCTCATATAGAATGGAAGAATCCCAAAAATGCTGTTTCGTAATAGGAAATGAAATTATTTTTAAGCTACCACCCACAATTAAATTATGAAGTTCAACAAGATTAAAAGAATGGCAAAACAAAGAAGCCGTGTATGCTTTTCACTGTCTGCATTTTCCATCAGACCATAATAATTATGCAGCCCTGTGAACACAGTTAATATAACCTCTGCTCAGAAGCTATACTCCATGGCTATGGATTGTAATTGCTCTATAATAAAACTAACATTAGGTCCATCACTGGATTTTAGAAAGCAATAATTGTACCAGAACATTTGAGGTTTCTTCCCCTTCATAAAGCTACCTTTCTTTAAAGGATTATCCTGACAGACAACACGCTCGTCTTTTTAAAGCAACAATATAATTAGCTCCTTCCCACCCCACTGCTGCTTGTTTCTCTTATCTCTGGGTTGATCTGAGAAATACAGAGCAGTGGAAATGTTTGCTCTAAGTTAGCGCAATAGCAGCAGAGGCAAAACTGCTGCCATGATTTAGTGGGTCAGGCGGGTCCCTACGGATGCAGGAACCCCAGGCACGTAGCCCGGTTGCTAGGGAACTGTATCGATCCTTTCCAGCATCTTCACTGACACCCTCTCTGCTCCACTGCCGTGATTGAACACCATCCTTTACAGGAGTGGGAGAGTTAGAAGCTTTGGCTTGGCTTTAATATTGATGAGGTAAATGTTTTAACCATTGAAGCTTTAAATGTCTAATGCTGTTTTCTTTTTCCAGAGCAGTAGCTTACCTTTGGGAATATCTCGATCACTCTAGTAGGGCAAATTACTTCACATTGGAGGCATATAGCTTATTTTCTCTGAGTTAAATGCAACAGTAGGAGGTTTACAATGCACACAAAAATAATTAAAGTATATTTTTCCTCATTCACTTTAATTCTCTTATTATTTCAAGATAATTTACATTTAAAATATATCATGCCACAGGTTTAACTGAAAATCATTAAAATCAGATTGAAAGGTAGATTAGGATATTTTGAATATTTTTATGCAGACTAAAAAAATAAGGCATGAAAATGTAGTGAGTACATACAGAGAATGCTGTTACACAGAAAGTGTCAGCATAGCCCAGTGGGGCACTGTGGGAAATGCCCACTACCCTTACCCAGCGGGATGAGGATTGCAGGTTATATATCTTTAGCTAGCTAATTTAGAGGTTCGTCTCTGTGCACGTACAATGGGAGGTTTTTAACGTCAAGCTTTTTAAGAAGGTTCCACAATGGCTCTCCTCAGCCAGTGCTGCAGCCCCCACCGCTCTGGTCAGCACCTGCGCTAGCTGACTGGTAGCTGTGTTCCCGCATGTCTGGCCCATGTGCAGCCTGGAGGCACCATGCTCAGGACATCAATCCTCTCTGGAGGAAGGGTAGGCCATGCAGATACCTCAGCTGTTGCAGGCAGTGTGCAAACATACTGTATCAAACGATGTAATTGCAGGAGATGATAGAGCACCTGAGTCCTGTCCCAGTAGATTCTCAGGGAATATGTATTTATAGACAGGCGATGCCATGAAGYCTCACAGATTAGGAGGATTATCAGATGATATGAAGCCAAAATGAAACAATATTAAACCATTCCATACCACCTCTCCTACAGTAATGAGCAGAAGCTGAAGAGCTGGTAGTTCTCCAGTTTAAATATGGAAAATTCTCCATCTGAATTTTAGAAGTCTCCATTAGAAGTAAATAAAAACTATATACTTAAATAAACTCCTGTTGATTTTACTTATATATAAAAATTAATAATTTAAAATGTATGTGAGATGATTAAGCTCTTGGGATCCTTCTTATAAGTACTCAACGCTGGCAGAAAATGTCTAGAAGTAGCCTTAGAGATTGAAATAATGGCTTTAATGAGATATCAGATGCCTGATATGGAYCTGCATGACGGATCCCAGAGTGACCCGAGGGAAGTAAATGTAACATGGACTCGATGATCTTAAAAGGTTTTTTCCAACCTAAATGATTCTATGATTCTATAAGGAGAAGGTATCTCTGAGAGCAGGAATAAATTGATCAGAAAAGCTATGGGGACAGTGACTTCCTACCAGCATTATCCTGCGTGTCACATACTCGAGTCACATGATAGGAAATGCTGCTGTGTGCCATTTTGCTGTCCTCCTAATTATTGGGAAGGCCACATCTGGCCCTGCATCCAGTCCTATCTATCTATTAGGAAGCCCACACTGACAACATCCCCCACTGCAACCCCTGGACAGTAATGCAGAAAGTCAGGCTTGTGAAAGATGTAAGGGTTCCCTGCAAGGTAGCTGCAGCTCACACCACGTTAGCCCAGGCAAAAATTTTTTCATATTGATATCATGTGGGTGTGCACAATTGGGTCTGGCTTATAAACAAAACTCTGTATCTTCAACCTAAATCATGCTGCGTATCCTATAGTTAACTAAATTTCTCTGATTGGAATACAAAATGAATAAACACAGGAGTCAATTTATTTAAAAATTAAAATCAAAATATTCAACATGCTTGCGCTTTGTAAAAGATGTCAGCAAGTTCTAGAGGATCTGCCTTCAGTCTTTCTACAGTCTTTCTTCTTCATCTAAAATATATTCTCATTCTTCCCCATTTCAAAGCTAATCTTCTCCCACTCACTCTAATATACAGTGTTATTACATTAGAGACCATGAATTAGGAAATGGCTGTTAACACAGTGCTGAAGTTCTTTTTTCTTATGCCCTTATAAATAACGATATTATATCATTTTCTATAGCATGCAACATAATGGTCTTCAAAGAAACTCTTCTAACTAAACTGCTAGCACTCAAACTAGCATTCTTTCCTAATACAGCACTGACATGATAATAGCATAATACCTCAGGCCGTTAAGTCTATTGAAAGTAAATTATTACCATCAGACACGATAAAACCTAGTCAGATGCATTAACAACCTTACATTCTGTCTTGATAACACTACTAAAATAGTGATTGCCTCTGTTTAGCCTTGCATAATATTTGTTATCCATTTCTTCTTGAAATGCATTGGACAAATGTCCTGCCTGAGTCACTGCTCACAAAACATTTAGGTAAAAAGGCAGCAGTACAATACTTTGGGTCCTGATCTAAAGTCCGGTGAACTCAATGGGGAGCCTGCTGTTAGCTGCAATGTCTTCAGCTCTCTACGTGCTATCTCATGTACTAATAACAGAGATATTAAAAATTCTAYTTCCCATAAAAGCTGCTGATTTATGTGTAAATGTTATATATATATGCATGTATATACCTGTGTGCATGTATTATACATAGACACACACACATTTGTTTTACTTATTATCCCATGAATAACATGATTTCCCATGGATCCCCTCTGACAGCTAAAAACTGTTTGCCCGCTGTTGTTTTTTTAAATTTCTCTAGTGACTTATTTAGACAAACGTTATAAAAATGTTGTTAGAAGTATCTGAGAAACATGTACAAGGTTGAAAGACTTCCAGTGAGACGTGTCTCTCTTTCTTCGCTGAGAATTTTGCCTTTCTGTTTTTAACTTGAGGTGGGTATAAGTGAGCAAAGTTATTGCATTTTCTACAAGTGGCCGTCAGTTTCCTAGCATTTTTTAGTATCTATTTCCTGAGCAGAACATGTAAGTTGTCTGACAGGTATCTAAGTAGTATCATTTACTTGTAGAAACATAAAAAGCCATAACAAAAAATAACTTTAGAATTTACTAGATTTTTATCTAGGACTCTGGACCAAGGAATGGCAGACCTGTCTCTGATGTGTCAATCTAGGCACCACTGCGTGTAGGATAGAGAAGTAACACCAAAAAAGATCACTTCCAGTAGCTGTGAACTCTGTTCCCAGACACAATCAATTAAGCAAACTGTAACAGTATAGTCTGTGGACAATTACTCACCAGTAGATTTGACAAGACCCACAACTACTTGTGGAGGTTGATAAATCCATCTTAGCAAACAAGTCTAGGTCACACTTAGCTCTGGCTGCTACAAAAACTTCAGTCACACATACCTGCCACCCTGATGGGGTCACGCGCTGTTAGTCTGCGCGTAATAAAATAAAGGCAGTTTCCCACCTCCACTACTGTGTCAGAGTTTGCAGCTGTTCCTGTAAGTAAATAGATTCTTTCTTGATCAAAGCAATTAACTGAGCTGTTCTCCACATCTCTGTCTACTGCTTTATTCTCATTCAGAACTGCAGGGTTTCACTGGGGATGTTAGTGTCAAATGCAYTGTGAAGTGATGATGCTCACTGCTTAGCATTCAGCTCTGAAGCCTCTCAGAGTGGAAGTGTGAAGGTACCTGGTTGCCTGTCAAAAACACTGGCCTGGATGAATTGCAACTGCCTGGAACCGTATGGTAAATAAGACCAAAAACTTCTACGGAGGGTTTACAGGCTCTGGGCAAACATGTTCACTCATAGTCATTACAACTGACAGCTTGTAGCCCTCAAGTGATCCCTGTGATTTTTAACAAAACTTTAACTCATTTCCTTTCAATGAGTTTAGCTACATTAAATCTTTCTCAGGAAGATGGGGTTTCTTTTTCATTAAGATTTTTTCTGTATGCATTTAGTGGGAGGTGGTGGCAGCAACCCAGCCTCTCACACGTGGTTTCCCTTGACCAGGTAACTAACTTTTTTTGTTCCCTTTTCCCTCCAAATACTGTAGTGTACTAGCCAGACAGAGGTTCAGAAGTAACACAGCCTCTGCAGCTTCCTGCAGCCATGATGCTGGGTAGAAGTTCAAGTTAAGTGGCGTGTGGGAAGAGGGAACAGGACACAGACGCCTTAGCCTCTGCTTGCAGCCCTCGGGGGTCAGCACTAGCAGTAAGCATATATGACAGTGAAAACATGATGTGGGTCAAGCTTTAAGTCTCTAGTGATCTTTTCTCACATTTTACTCATTTGCAGACACCTCTGATTTTAAATATTCGGAGTTACCATCTCTTAAGTGTCATTAGCATAATTGCTGATTTTATCATTTGCCCACTGGATAGGTTCAACATATTCTTATTAGTTCTTTTGCATATGGAATAAGTTGGGYATTGCACATCACAAGTACATTTTAGGAGTGAGAAATTTAGTATGCAATAGAAAAGAGTGAACTATTTAAAGGTATTCCTTTACTCAACTCATGACTAAGTGCACAGGGAACTTAACAGTATTGGGATATTAAAGACTGAAGACGAACATCTTCTAAGAATGCCCTATGTGTCCAATCACTGGTAAAAGCTTTTGCAAGCCATTTAAGATGACATTGACCCCCATTTTCTGACAAACTGGAAGCATTACGTACAACTTAATAAGAGAAAAAGGAGGAAAACTAATTGACATAGAAAGGTCAAAGCAATGTAAGTGTGATGTTTTCATGATGGGAAATATCTTCATGGCTGAAAAAGAAATGAGGCGGGTTATTGCAGATATTAATATTAAAAAAGCATGCTGTTAACATGAACATCTGATTTGCCTAATATAGAGTTCATTACTGCGCAACATTTCATCTAAATCATTTTCTTATTAATACTCAACCGATACCAAATAACTCCCCCGCACTTGCCTCAGACATCTCTATGAATACTGAGCAAATTTATTATACTTGGTCCTGTTGTAATGAAGCTGCAGTAGATCCATAATGATCAGATACTTAGAATAAGCAGTGAGCATTGAGAAGGCTCTTCTTTCTGCTTGTGTGAGCACAGTAAAATACCAGAGGTACACTAGAGACCTTCTCAAAACTGGACAGATAGTAAGGCTGGGGGAAAAAGATCTACTTTTTCTACTTGTAAGGAGCCACAATTGTGAACATGTGCAAAAATGCTAACTTGAATTCATCTCGCAGYTCCAGAGTATTGTACCAGGACTGATTTGGTGTACCAACTCTTCAGCCAGCGTTTAGCCAGGGAGAGGGTAGCCTGTTGACTATTTAACATGCTGGACTGCATACTTCACCATGGGAGGAGAAAATTTTAAGAACTCCTTCCCTCACTTGGCTTTTCATTTCAAAACATTTGCCAATGGAAAAAAAATTAATAAAGTTCAAGGGTTCTAACAATTCGGACTCTAAGAAATAAAGAAATCAGTGCCTCACCAAGGGAAGAGGTGTGTGATGACAAAATGTGTAATATCTAGATACTGACAACAGTCTTTAGAAGATGTTATTCTTGACAGAACTTCATGGGAAAGGATCACTAGAGATTGATTCAACCATTATGATCATAGTGTCTGTATTGTAATTAACATACAAGAAAGTATGCATACCTAACTTTGTAAGAAAATTGTATTACAGCACCTTTTTCCGAGCACACATCGCAATTGTTAGATGTATCATTAGAAAACTGTGTATTACCTACACTAAAAAGAAAGGCAGATGGGAACATACATTTTTTACAGTGGCATTTTCTAACTTTGATGTTCAGCTGACTGCACTGCATTCCAAGTATAATATTTGTTTGGAATTTAATTTATTCAATATTTTATAACAGCAAATCTCAATGTCACAGTCAGTAGCTGAAACGGCTTCTATAATGTGACACATGATATGTCACAGGTGAGAATCTGTGTACTGAGGACTCACCCTGGGCCATTTAAAATGCTGGTCACAGCGAATACCGATGTACAGTAGATGGTATCCATGGAAACCAGTCAGAACTTACCTTCATAATATTTTTTCTTAACAAAACTAGATTTCAAAGGGTGATTTTTCTCTTACTTTGGGGGCACAGTGTGCTATAGTATCTTGCAAACCATCCATTAGATGTTTTTAAAAGGAATTAAATCTTAAAATCCCTTGCAAATGTTGCACAGCACTCATTTCTGAACGCTAAAGAACAGGTGTGTTATTAAAGCATACTAAAGGTCCCAAAACCTCCCTGGGGAATGCAGCAAATGTGAGGAGCAGAATCAGAGCACACCACGGGCTGCACCAAGAGTAGGGAGGTCTGCTGCTGCCAGCTTCTTCTCATTTCCAACCACTTCTGGAGAGACCAAATTGTTGGGTAGAGTGAGCAAAGCAACAGGGAAGAGAGGCAGCCAGGCAGCTGGGGAATGCGTGCAGGGCAGGAGGTAAGGGGTGGAGTCCTGGCGCTTGCAAAGGCAAGATGCAAGGTGGGATTTAATGCTTGGAGCCTGGAAGCAGGGCAGACAGCAGCTCTTGGTAAATAGGGGTTTTGTTGTGAAACTTGCAGTGTGGAAAGTGAAGTTTTCTGGGAGGAAATATAATTTAGAAGATACCTTTCATAGGAAGCAAAAATACCTTAAAAAGCTTTTTGACAGGACATTAAAATCAGGTACTGAAAAGCAAAAAGAAGATCTCCCCAGGTAGAGGACAGCTGTCTGGTTGGTAGTGGTCCCTGGGGAGGTGTGTTGTCCAACTCAAATTCTCTGATGACAAAGACTTGGCAGTTCCCTTGGCTGCAAAAAGTGAGCAGGGAGATCTGACCAAGGACGTGTTTGTAGATCAGGTTAAGTATAAGCCCTGTAGCTGCGGGAAGCATAGGGATGGAGAAAAGGTAGGAGAAAAACCTCCCTTCCTTTAGCAGGGAGCCTGCTCCTGCCTCTACCCTGACCTGTGAGGCAGCACACCTCCACTTTGGCTACTCTGGTGAGAAGGTTTGAGCCAGCTCTGCAGGTAGCAGAAAAAGCAAGGAAAAAGGTATCAAATGCACAGAAGGCGAAAATCAAATGGAGAGCAAAAGCAGAGCATAAGACATTTTCCACTGCTTTGAAAGAACAAGACACCTATCAGTGGGTGATAAAATACACTTAGCTGTGATATGACCTAATGAATGTTTCCCTGTTGGCAGTTCCTGGAACTTCTGCGGAGTTATTGCATTTTTCAAAGTTAAGATGGCAGATGAGGAGTTTGGAAAGGCTGGCTTATCTCCTAGTCACTGGGAACTACACAGATCTGGGTTTATAGCATAGGAAAACCTGAAAACATCCCCACAGTACAGCAATGTACTCACATGGCATGCTGATTTGTTTGTAGCTTTATTTAGAGAAGAGTTAGAGCTGGAGCTACTACAAAGGCTTGAGAAACTCAAAGCTCTGTCTAACCCACTTACTGGACTGAAATCAAGAGTTCCCTGAAAAACAGAGGGGTTACACAGAACACCCCAATGAAGAGTAAAATGAATGTAAGATAAAAGTATTTGTAAGAGCAAAATTGGTTTGCATAATGCACGCAAAAATACCATTGACCATTTTGAATCCAAAGGCCCTGTCAGAAAAATGTGTGGAAAAGCAGTGGTGCCTTTTCTAGCCTATGCATTGAGTAGATGGAGGCATGAGGCTGCTTTACCACTCTCCTATCAGATGTAATGTGGTGAACCCAGTATCTTCTATCCTGCAAAGTACAAAATGCAATTACTTACGCTTTTCGAGTGTGGAAGGCAGTGTGGATAATTCAAGCCAAAACAAATAGAAGATTTTAAACTTTAACTACTGGCTTGTGAAGGCATAGATCTGTTTCATCTGGAGAAAGAGTCTAAATATTGTGGATTATCAAAAAAATATTGTGCTTTCCTGATGCGTGGACCCTGTGTAATACACAATGCTACAATTTGCTATGGCCAGTGCAGGCCAGATCTGCTTGGCTCATACAAAAGTGAAAAGCACTTTGGAGTTATCAAAACAGTCTTCTTGTACAACTCATATTTATAACGTGAAGGCATTTAACTATTGCATGGAATGAAGACAAAGCAGCATGTCATTTCAGTAAATATGTGAATAATGAAAACTGAATTTAATCACTGAATAGTGATAGACAAATCACCTCAAGGACTTGACATGTAGTTTTGCAGTTCAACTGTTGAAGACACAGCTTTTGTCAAGAAGAGCTGACACCAGTGTTTGCCAATAACAGCAGGAAGACAATATATAGAAATAAGATGGATTTCTTTCACTCTTTAAAATTTCTCTACATTCAAGTTTGCCCATGAATGTTCACTTTGATACAATTCCCCAGTCCCATTAATTGTGGTTTTGTAAGAGCATATGACCTCTGCAACAGGCGTTTCACCTTACTGGACTTCTGTGGGCAAGCTAACAAAAAACAATATCCAAGTGAGGGCCTGAATTCACCCTTGTCACATTTTTCATTACTTTCCATGAAAGAAAAAAAAAAAAAAAACAAACAGAAAAAATCCAAAACCTTATGAATGCTAGATACATGCCAACCTAGTTAGAAAATAACACCACTACATAAAAATATCTCTGCCTTGTAGCGTATAGGGCATCCACAGTATTAATTTCAATTCACCTTCAAATTCAGCAGGGGAGGACGCAACATCCTGCAAAGTTTGAGTGAAATCTGTAGCTGAAACCGGATCAAGGTCCAAATTTCACAGTACAGCAAACAGCAGTTAACTGCAAAGAGCTGATAGATTACTATGCAGGCTACCTCATAAACCAAATATAAAGCTGACTTACTACAAGATTATTTCCTGGCAAATTAAGAACCAGTTTTTTCCTGTCTGGTTGGCAGTTGTACAACACTTACATAACAAGCTAGCTGTCTAATCTCAAATTAAACCACCAGATTTGTGACATTATAACTGTTCTCTCAAAAATTCTAGTGCATGGAGAGGACAGCAAAATCAACAGCAATGAATTTAATGARATTTTTCCATCTAGGCCCTGAAATTATTCCCTAGTAAGATACTAGTTTACCTCTACTTGAATAAAATGAAAATATAACAGATTCTATCATGATACCTGAACAGCCTGCAGAGACAGTGGAAAATCAAAAGCTTTAATAGCATTCATATTCCTCAAAGGAATAACTTACCATTGAATTTCTATGAAAATATGACTCATGATAACCAAAAGCACAGATGACTAACTTACAGTTCCAAGAAAATGTCCTCTGCTGTTAAATATCAATCACAAAGTGCAGCATAGCCATTAATATTTAAGACTGTCACCACTGGGAAACAGAGCCACTTGAATACCTTTGCTTAAAATTTGTCACATTTCAAAATGATAAATGAGAGATTTTCTGAAGTTTTGTTTCATGGAGTTGTTTTGATTGTCTTCTGAAGTGCATGAAATAATGCATTCTAAGACAGAAGCTTTCTGATGCTAAGGAAAAAAGGGAACTACACTTATGAAAGAGCTTTTTTGCCCTCTCAGTGTCAATATGCTGGAATCAAATTCATGAGGCCTTTGAATCCAGTGCAGGAAGAAACATTTCAATGTGTCACTGTGGTCCATGTGCCCGATTCCACCTGTCCCCATGAATAAGAATTCATTCCATTGCTCACAGGAGGTGTCTTAAGGGATGGTCCCAACTTTTGGCCTTTCCTGTGTTCTTCCTTATTCAACATGAGCTTCTTCCTGTTGCACACATGATGCAGTTGAAAGAAAGCTGTAGGTTATCTGCAAAATTGTGCGGTTTTGATTTTTTGCTATTAATTGGGTGTTACTTTCATAAAGGCACCACCTTTTCTTCTGCACCTCTCTTCTGATAAACTTCTTTAATGCAGAGAGCTTTTCATGACTTTCTGTGGCAAATGTTAATCATATTTATTGAGAAATTACAGAAGGAGAGCAATTATTCACAAACTGTGTAATTTAAGTATTATCATATTATTGATTTATAGGGACTCTCAAAATGAAGTGAAGGTTTATAATGAAGTTACCATCCCTTCTCTCCCTTCCCCTTCTTTCCATTCAAGGAGCTAAGACCAAGAAACCTACTAGGGAACTCAAAACTTACTRAGGAGTAAGCAAGATCTAACGAGCATATGGCTTAGTGAAAGTACAGTAACAAACACTTAAAAGGTTCAGTAATATTATGCTGAACTTGAAAAGGAATGATCTGTATTCATTTCAAATCCCAAAATAAAACTCAGCAGAGGTCCATCCTTAATATAGAAGTGTGACATTTCTCTTAAAAATGCAATTTAGACTGAATTTTAGATCTATATTTGAGAATTTGAATTGGATTTTAAAGTGCACAGGCCTTTTTATCATGAAGCAGAGTCTGATTTCAGAAGATTGGGAAAAGCTGTTATAGGGCAACAGGTCAAATGGCTGAGTAAGGAAGAAGGCTTATCCAGAAGAAAACCGTATGCTCCAATGACTGTAAATCACATTAAAGAGGTTAAAAGACAACTGTCGTCTTTTGATCTGATTTAGCATAGAGATAGGGGTAACCAAACACTAAAGAAAAGGAAAAGCCTATTTTGCTTTTCTAGAAACAAGCATGTGAATCCTGGGAGCTCCAGGGATGTTAAAAGCACATTAAAATGAAAATTAAAATACCACTCACATATATCATAAACCCAAACTGAATAATATATTGACTCTAAGCATAGCATTTAAAACTAACTTTTTGACATCTTCTGTCAGATACAAATAAATAATGTGTAAAAATGCAAATTATTCGTTACAATAGGACTAACAAAAAAATGTACTTATTCAGCTGGGACCAACCTGTGTACAACCTTTCTCCTCTCAACTCCTGGAATTTGCTGCAGACTTCTCAGGCCATTGCATTATATTCCTTCCCTCCACTCCTCCAGTTCAACTTTCTCGCTTTTACAAGCTGGAGTAACGTAGTTTATTGCATATAAAATCAATCAATCAGTCTCCTTGGAATTCCCATCATTTCACCAAGATCTTTTTCGCAGCTTCTCCTGCAGTCTGTTCTATAGCATTTCAGCAAATGTTACTGTCAAACACCTTATTAGTATGCTCACGACAGGTGACATAAACAAGCATTAGTATTAATTAGCCGATACCATTCAGTTTTCTTGTCAAATGAGCTGTGTTACTTCTCCTGGCAAATTTCCTTTTTCTTGTATCTCAAGCACTAGATGTAATTCCATCATACTGTGGTTGGTGCATTCTGCAYAACATCATCAGGACACTGTACGTTTAATGGTGTGTCTCCATCTTTCTTTGGCAGAGAGAGGTATTTGGTTTTGTGGTTGCTATGGTCTAACTTGTTGGCCTATGAAGTATGCTGCAGATTTTACACAGTTCTGAGTACATGCAACCAGAAATGTCAAACCTTCTTAAGCAAAAAGAAAAGATCCCTGAAAATATGCAAATAATGTCTGCTGTGTCATACTAGTCATAGCAGTACCACCACTTTTTGCAGAATGGTTTATTTGACTCACTTTTGTTGTTACAATCCAACTGGGGATGAACAGGCTTTACTCCCAGTTAGAGGATACCACCCAAATAGCAGACAAATACTTTATGCGTAAGTTTCACAGTGACACGTTATGTGTAGAATTCATGTGCACAAATAAATTGGGGATCAGAAGGAGGAACAGTTTGTGTGTTGGATGCCAATGGCAGAAACAGTCAAATTCAGTCTGTGAGAAGAACCTTTTCTAGAATAAATAAAAGAATGATTCAGATCTTCACTGAGCATATTATCCCTGGACCTGAAAAACTAAATTTGAACCTTTCCAAACATTTTCTTTCTCACTTACCAAACAGTCAGCAGCTCCTGGGAAACTGGAAAACCCGAGCAACTATATGTCAAGAAAGAGGGAAGAGAAAGAGAGAGAGAGCACTATACACCTAAGAGAGCACTATGCATTCCAGGTCAAGTTAGACTGGGAAAATCATCTTTTTTCCACCCACATATTCTTCAGTCTAGAGAATTCCGTGTTAAGTCCAGTTTGGATATGCACCTAACCTGCCATCCAGTCCAAGGCTGTCAGCGTCATGAAAGCTATAGATCACATTGTTCTTTGCTATAAAATCTGTTCTCTTCTACTCATTGCAGATATTACTCTTGTGACATTGCCCATCTGCCCTGGCTGCAGATGGCATCATCTTTGGGCTACTACTCACACCATCCAATTCAACTCATAAAATCACTGCACATAGGACTCAGAATTTTCAGGTGTAGAAAAAAGAAAAAAAAGTTCTATTTTGCACAATTCTATTTCTTAGAGTATTCTGTACTTGTTATCGCTCTTGATCTATAGGTTACAAGCTTAAACTTGCCTTTGT
Source organism: Oceanodroma leucorhoa (assembly GCA_030449065.1). NCBI lineage: Eukaryota > Metazoa > Chordata > Aves > Procellariiformes > Oceanodroma > Oceanodroma leucorhoa. The sequence continues at coordinate 20,668,774 of JASVER010000004.1, read as the reverse complement.
TTTACCTAAATCCTAGGGTCTATGATGCTTTGAAATATCAGGATGACTCACTTATTCCAGAGTATGTCTTGCATAATGCTTATAACTATTTTTTAATACAGTGGTGGTAATAATCTAGTCCTCATATAAATGTAAACAAATTATAATACATAAATGTAAACAAATTATAATTTTAAATAAATTATAATTAAAGCAATAAAAAAATTTGGTGTCCTAATTCATGTACATAAGACTGGTCATAGAATTTTTTATCTTCTAGTGATTTCCCAGCCAAGGTTCTGGGCTTGAAACTTGTACTTCCTGCTCAGACAAGAATTTGGACTTTAGGCAACCATAGAAATGAATATATTTGTTATCCATGTGGTTTGGTGTAATCCTTGCACACTGTCTTGGTATCTTCTTTGTATCTGTGTAAGTATCTTCTCAGTAAACTGGCATGTTATGAAACAGATGCTTTTCTGTATTTCTCAATTCTCCTGATCAACAGTAAAAGTTTTGACATGCAGATCCCTCTGCCTTTTGGACTTGGATCTTCTCCTGCCTTTGAATGTGGTAGAACTTTATGTTTAGAGCTGCAAAGACACATACTGCCCTCTGACATATTCTGCAGATGAAAGTATATATTTGTTCTTGTAACTCTAGGCCATAACCCTCTGCCACTCAGATGAAGAACAGCCCCCTGGGACAGCTTTCTCAACAAACGTAGCAGCGAGCCATCCATCTCCTCTTCTGAACAATTGTTGCATTTCATCCCACAGAGGTAGGGACAGCAACAGAGAGGCCCCAGAAGCTTTAGCAAGTGAATTGCACTGGGTGTGTGGGAGAGCCGGGCCCGCTGCACTCTGCATTGCCAAACACACACAAAGTCCCCCTTTTTGTATCTCCTTCAGAAATGTGTCTTGCAGTTAATGTTGTACTGAGCTGCCTGGGGCATGTTGTCAGTGTCAGGGTTATTATTTCAGTCTCTGTGGACTCAGGCAAGTGACATCCCATTTATTATGCTTGATTCACATTTTCAAACATTTCTTTGAAAAATGAGGAGTGGAAATATGCCTCTGTTTAATGAAAACAGGGATTACTTCTTTAATCATTAATGATAGGCTTATATGTTTTAGAGGGAATGCACTACTAAAGCCTAATACTGTTATAAATATTCAGTACCTAGAAATAYATGCTCTTCAATTTCCTTTTACTTACTCATTTGCAAGAATTTGTAATCAAGTGTCTCTGGAATCTTCCTTCATGTAAGAGTATAATCTGGACCTTTTCCAGGTGTGTCAATAATTGAGTCTGTGTAAAGTCCATTGCAGATGTCTTATTGTGGGGCAGCCAAGGCAGGAGTGATAATAGTAAGGTGCAGTTATGGAAGGAGTATAACATCCTGATTGCAAGTAAACCATGAAGAATGTTAACAACTAATTGCCGTCACTGAGGGAACATTACAGTCAYGGTCTGTTAACTCTCGTAAATCTGTCATTACTAACTGAATAGTGGCTAAGGAAGTCTAAGGCAGGTAATGAGGAGGACATATAAAGTAGCAGCACACAGAAGACACCAAAAGCTATGTCTCCATACTAATCTTTGGACCTGTATACTTGCTACAGAAGAAGTGGCAGGAGGACATCTTCAATGGCCAGCATAGGAACATGACTTCAAGTGGGTTCTAGCTATGGTCTGATTAAGTGTTGTCAATAATATCAGTCATGCTTCCAGGTGTACATTACCCGTTCTGTCGCTGTTTTTGTTACTTCCTGCATAACTGCAATTCACTCCTTCCAGTTGCTCCAGAACTATCTCCAAAACTTCTYGTGACTTCTTCTGGCAGCAGCACGTGAAGGTACACAAAACCCCAGCTTGTCTGAGATAAAAGGCAACTCGAAGCCTGGGGAAGAATCAGGAGCACCCTATCCCCAAAAAACACATCAGCACCCTGGTAAGTGAAGTACTGCTCAACAAAAATTTGGTGAGGTTAGAAAATTTCTTCTCTCAGGTCCAAGAAGGAACAGATAAATTACTGTACAATGAGAGCATAGAGTTCTCTGTGTAGTTGTGAACTGTGAAACAAAGGCACGCTTATTTCTGTTGTCAGACAGGCACCGGGCAAATGAAAAGAGCTTGATCATTAAGACAGTGCAATATCACAGGTAGGTAGGATGCCTTGCACTGGTAAGCATATAATTATCCGCTCTGAAGTTATCACACACCAAAGAAAACACCCAAAAGCGAAAAGGAACCCAAAGTGTTGAACACTCTAAGAGCCAGACTCTTAGAGAATTGAAACCTTGAAAGATGAGACAGAATAAAGGCAGAGGAAAGGAGGAATCCGTTATTAATAGCTGCCTTTAACAATTGCAAATTGAGATAGAGCATGGTTAAATGGCAAAAGAGGAATGGCCAGAATAAAAATAATTATGAATCAGCAGGTATATGAGTGTTTACAGTAAGGGTGGGTTAGCAGGTATTTACACAGGGTTTTGGACGAAGTTTTTCAGATTAATCAAATACAAATACTTCAAAATGCTTCTCACATTTTAGTACCGTAGTTTCACGTACTTCCTTGACCCTCTACATTCTTCTCCATACTTCAGCTCTTTAGATATATGTTGCAAAGTATATATCAAAATGTTTAGGTCTATGATTTATTCTATTTATCAAATGACTTTTTTTTGAATAAATGCCTTCTTTTGAAAATGGTTATGAGTCTTTCCAGTTCCTGTTTTCATTTCAGAGATTGGAAATTCATTTCTAAATCTCTCTTGGATGTTCCTTATGACAACTGTTCACTTTTATGAATAATTGACCCACTTTACCCTGACAAGCACTACATTTCTGAGAACTGTTTATTCAGAAGTTTGAGAAGTTTTTTACGTTGATGCAACATATGCTTTACCAGATGTTTCACTGGGAAGACAACCATGCTGATGAAAACAAATTGCCCTATGAGTGAAACTTTAGTGAATTGGTTTGGATTTTAGTTTAACCTTGGGATGGATTGATTCTATCACTCTTTGGTAGTGGGTATCTGAATTTGTTTTTCATGATTGGGGTTGTAATGAGGTGTGCAAGAAATTGTCCACCCTCTGCCCCTTCAGTTGTCAAGAACAGTAAATGCTTTAGAATGAAGCATTTATAAAGACACAATGATGTCTTTATGGAGGGGAAAATATATTGCAATTGCAATTGTTTTTTAAGCCATCCTATTAGCTTCAGTTCATGTTAATTAGATCTACAATGAAATTTTCACTGTGGTGATGAACCGTGGCAAAGAAAGCTCATAAAACCTGCAGAGTTATTTTCATTTGCCCAGTACCATTAGACTGTGTTACAAATGTGACTAAGTTCTTTTGGAAMCTCTCAGTTACACTTATTCACTGAAAACATTCTTGTACACAAATCAAGATTCAGAGGAAAATAATTAGGTTAATTTGATTTCTACTTTCAATTTCTCTCTTTTCCTATATACAGTAGTGACTAGTTGTCTTCTTTATGAAGTGTCTTGCTTTTCATCATATTTTATTGCTCAGTAATTCGTCATTGTAAGACCCTTTTTTAACTTTGCTTTATCAGTGCTATATTTTGTCCAGCAATTTAATAATGTTTTCAATTTTATTATAATATTTTAAAAATCATTGATAAGTAATTTGTATTTTGATGCCACTGTGGCACTATTTCAGTAAAAAAGAATTAAGCATCAGAACATTTATACTACACTATTATGAAGGGATGGAATAACTATTATGGAGCATGGCTGCTACAAAAAAAACCTGAACAGACCTCCTTTATAATTTATGGTAGAAATGGAGACAATAGTGTGTGTTTTTTCCCACCTTTTTCACAATCGATATCCATAGTCTCCCAATAATATGGCTGAAGAAGGGAATTGGACCCTGTTGATGGAAGAGAATTTATATGCAGACACACTGGAATTTTCCAAGCCACAGGATGAGAAAGCATTATAGTAGGATAACCTGTGCAAAAGGGGAGCCATGTGTTTTGAGTGCTATTGATTTTTCTTCTTTAAATTTGGTATTGATTGCTCCTGCCCATTGATTACTAAAAGACTCCATTTTTCACTTTGAGGAGAATCATTTTCATTGCTTTGCTGCCCTTTATTCCTAAGCAAAATCCCTATAGATGCCACACTTCAGGAATTTGCAGGCATACGTGACCTTTTAATTATTTATGATTTGAATGTCTATCAGCTGAAAACTTTGGCAGGAACTGAGATTAAATTGCTCTGAAAGAAGAATCAGGTTTTTCAAGTTGTATTCCTCACCAAAGCATAGCATCCAAAGGCAACCTATTGTTCTRCAGAGATACCGCCTTATAATTTGAAGATTACATGTCCAAAATTCTACAGTTTTTTGCTTCATTTCTCAGCAGATAGGAAATATCATCAACATATTTAAGAAGAAAAAGTAGGAGCTGTTCCTCTGTCAAGGTCTGGTCTTCTAACTCACCAGCCCAGCAGTACTGGCAGCCTACTTTGGTCTTTCCCAAAGGAATACAACTGCTTCTCCACTCTGCAGAAGAAACAGCCCTAGACCTTCCCCTGCAGAGACACAGTCCAGCAGCCCCCCAGCACAGAGATGGACATCAAGAACATGATCAAGCCCTTACAGGATTTTGTTCTCTTATGTAGACATCATTATTTGAATTCATTACAAAAGCCAGAAAACAAATATTAACTGTTATTTGGGAGTTTATAATTGTGGCTGTGGGGGTTAGATGACCTTCTTATTTTGTTGATTAACATTACGTTGCTACAGCAAAAATAAATGGCCAGTTAAATCTACAATGTGCTCATACTCCAGAGAGGCACAAAGGCTAGCCTGATAAAAATGGGGATTGTGGAAGGGGGAAAGTGCTTTCTTCTTTTTTAAATTCCCCTGCAAGGGTTTTATTGATTTAACTTCAGTCATGCAAATTTGATATTTATTTTCCAGAAGAAGCAAAAGAAAATTTAACATTGCTAATGTCTTTACCACTTCAGAAATGTATTTGAAACATGATAAAAAAAACCAACTGCTTTTAAGTATGTTTTCTCCGAAGTCAGTAATAGGTCTTAATGGCTCAGAAAGAATATCATAATACAACATCATCAAACCTAATCYACCGTAAGGAGAACAATAATATCAAATGGCCTCTCCTATAGAAATGAATTGTAATTAATTACCTAATCTGTTGGAGCATTTGTAATATATATTTAATGGCACTGCTGTCTAGCATAGCCTTCCAGACGGTTTTCTTAAGAAACATGATCTAAGCATAGCCTCAAGCTGATACTATCAAATAACTCACCGTGCTGTGTAAAAATCCAAATAGAACAAGCAGCTAATGTTTCCGCTTCTAGGGCCTTAGGAAAGCCTGTTTCCACCCTAACATTTATCTCTGGCAGCCCCATCTCCTGTGCCTTTATATCTGGAACATGCAGTAAATAAGTATTCAGCACTGGCCTCATTGTAGGTAGCACCAAGCAAACAATAGCCCATTACTATATATCACGCTCCAATTACTAAAGATCTTGCCATATGTCTAATAGTGTGATATAAACAGCCCATTAGGCTTTCTAATRGTGGTGTTAAATAAAGGGTGAACGAATAGTACTAGAACAGTTAGAAGMCCCTGGGCAGCTTTGCATCTTCCCATGCCACTCCTTTTAATGAGATTATGCTATTGCTTTGGTTGATAGAAACTGTCATTTGAAGGTTTCTAGTTCTCCGGCTCTTTTGTGTTGAACTGACAAGGCAGATGTACCTAAATCTCTACTTTTTGTCTATTTTCTTCAACAGTTGTAAAGTTCTTGCCTTTTATTCCCCACTTACATTGCTGCCTCTTTTTGCCAGATGAAACAATGCATCTCTCCTAATCAGGTGACGGATCTTTGGTGCAGACGCTTTCTGGAATCTAATGTAGCCGCTGAATCTCTCAGCATCTTTGAGAGACAACGTTAGTCATCCAAATGACCCCTGTATCGGTGTTCTGGCAAGGCGTTGTAAGAGTTTATTCAATAATGGTATAATATTCTTTCCAATTAGAGGAACGTCCATTATTTTTCTTTATTTGCATTACAAATAGCAGAGCCTTTCAAACTCAGAATAACTACAACAAAAAGCTCATTAAGACTTGGAAATGTAAGTTCAAAAGACAATATATCAGAAAAGTAAAATAATTGAAGGAGAAGTATTAGGTTAGAATAGAAATGCTTACAGAACTATAAAACTAAGTTGCCTCTAGAAATGCTATAGCATATATGGTATGTGTTATACAGAGGATTAGCAGTGAAACACCAGAGAATAACATTGAGTAATGTCCTGCGTCATAGACTGAAACTGCATTAACTGCTGACTTATAGTATAAATATATAAATGTAAATTTGATACAAGCATTTGTGCAGCCTGATTTGATACCTTAATACTGAAGAGAATGACAAAGCTGATTTTAAACCTCTGAATCTCACAGACTGATTATTGTTTAGTTTAGGCTATAATGAACTGTGAAGCTATGGATATGGTCTGTTTACTTTTAGAGATGCTAGTATGCCAGAAGATGAGAGCAACTAAGCAGCCATCCCAGCTCTATGGTTTTGATATATCTAAGCGAACCTGTTAAATTATTGTAAAAATTCAACTTTGATATCATCCACTAACAAACTCCAGAATGATGGTGTGTGCACTTCATATATAAAATACAAGAAAATGTTACGCGCAACATTTCACCATTTATCATTTGCTTCAACAGTGTTTCTTTCTCTGTTAAATCCTGTTGATTTAGTAGTCACAAAAATTTGTTAAATAACAAGCCTTCTGTCCAGATGTCCTCTATGCAGCTAATGGATACAGCACGAACAAAGACATAAACCAGTATTGTAGTACTGCACTATTGCAGTACTGCACCAAAAGGACCACCTTTCAAGACCAGAAAATAAGTTGGTATCTTGCTTCCCCCAGTTTTGGAGAACCTGCCTAGCATAACACTATGGGTGTCAGCTAGGAATGACTGCGACAATGGTTTACGATGTGGGGACTCTACCATATAGATGAAGAAATTTTCCAAATCATTTTACAGTTATCATCAAACAGGCTTTGGAATAATGTCAACCAAAGACTATATGATACCTTTTGCTATACATTTTAATGATCAGTGCAAGCAGGGTTTCACTAGGAGGATTTGGGTCCTTAGTGAAACATTGTTCTTATGGTTTTAACTTTGAGTTGTGAGGCTCTCAACAGAAAGGATTTCCTCTTCATTTGTGATGAAAGTATTAATTGTGTCCCAAAACCCCATGAAATTTCTGTGAGCAAATATTATGCAAGATGGCTTCAAAACTACCACTGTACAAAAGTCTTGGGGACTCAAGACGATAAGGCTGAAATATGGGAACATATGGCAGATTTTAACTACCACCCTCTTGGGAGTGATGACACTGCAGTAAAGTCATCAGTGTTTTTCAGCAGAGATGTCCAAGCCTCTCACCAGAAACTTTCCATCATGGTTCATGGATGTYCCAGTCAGTTGTGTAAGTAAGTCCAAGCATTAAAAGCAAAGGGTGGCATGCCAGGAAGCAGCAGAAAGGGGAATTTCTGAACCGTCATTGATTTGTACAGTTTGGTACAGTTTGATACAGTTTCCCTAAAGACTCAAGTGAAGTGCAACCAAGAATGCTGAACAGGGAATAAAAAGAGACACCTTAGACCAGCATTAAGCCATGACACAGCCTCAGACAGAAGACAGTTTTTAAACAAGTGGGTGGTGCTCCAGAACCTCCTGGTGAGGGAATGTCATCTCTTGGAAGCCTTCGTGGGCCACAGTTACACATGTGGGAGCAGAAACTGTAATTTCCTCCAGTCTATCAGCTGCTAGTTCTCAGTGTGCAGGAGCTTTCTTTATCCTCCTGAGCTGTAAGAAAAGAGTGGCTAAAAATGTGAAAAGGACAAAATGCAAATTGATCACAGAAGTCCCAGGATGAAGGGAAAAGTTCTTTCCCTTGAATAAGACGAGGCCTGATGTCATTTGTCGGTAAGAAAAAAGCAAAAGCTCTTGGAAAGGAGACTGCACACCCAGATGGAAGCCACACCCAGGTATGTCAGAAGTTTCTGGTGGAATTGAGAGGCATTAGGGCAACCTATGTATTAAGCTTCCCAGATACGTGTTATATGTGGTTTAGACTGACCTCACTTTAGATATCTAAACTGTAGATTTCTACCTCTGACCTTGTCGCCAGAGGTTCTTCTTGTAATTAACAGTATGAAATAGGTACATAAGTAGTTTAGGGCATGTTTCATCTTAGCTGCTTTAGTCTGAGATGAATCTCATTTTACAAGTGCATATTTCTTTTCACTCATATTAAAAATTAATTTTAGGCCACTAGTTCAGACACAAAGGCAGATCTACATTTTAGATAGTTACATCAGATCAGATATGCAGCTGGAAATGTCAGGGTCCCAAACCACAAAGTTCTTAGACCAAAGAATCTGAAAAACATCTAGTTCRCGGGAAAAAAAGGAAAGAAGAACAACGTGTGTCCTGCTGGATTTCAGCTACGAGCTAAAAATCATCACCCACTTAGTGTGCTATGAGAAAGCCAACAGATACTGAATTTGGACTTTTTGTTACTATGACTTCATATAACATCAAATAATGATTAAACCAGGGTGTGAGGCAGCTGTTATGCTGTATTACCATGGCTTATCACTTAGATGTAAAAGAGATAATAAATCACAAAACATTGACTGGTCTACTTGAACAACCTTCACCACCTAAGATACTGTAAGAAAGCCAAGTGGTGATGTGAGGCTGCACACTGATGTTAAGAAACAGTTCATAAATACTCTCTCTCATGTTCACAACACAATGGCTAAATAACAGGAGAAAAACTGTAGCAGTTTAAACTTGATTTCCATAAATTATCATTTTCAATGCACCTGAGGTTGARAAGAAATGCCTCCTGATTGTCCCAGTTCTACAAAAGCCTTTTAGATTCATTAAAATATTAAGGACTTTTCAGAGTTAATAAATGGCCCTTATTTAAGACATGAGAATTAAAGACATGCACTCAGGTAAGTGTCTTTAATTCCATAGAACAAAGAAGAAATATTTGGTGGGAGGGTAAATATTTGTTTAAAACAGCAGCTGCATAACCAAACAGGACTGGGAAGGGCAGTCTGGGCCACCACATCCAGTCCCATTCTAAACTATTTTTGTGAATTTACAAATTTCCATCTAAAGAAAAGATTATTTTTTTTTATCCTAACCTCTGATTCAAAGTCTATTGCAGAACCATCACTGAACCTTTAAACCGAAGATCGGATATTTTTTTGGTCTTAATTCCAACAGGAACTTCTGCAGTTTATTTACAGGCTAGGCTAATTGAAGAGCATGCCACCTTTTTTATAATCTTTACCTATATTGTTTTCCATATCAGCCCTTCTGCTGAGCAGTAGAACCATTTTCAACCTACTCATATTTCACGGTAAACGTTTCATTCCACTGTGACCTCCTCTTCAGAATGCTTCTTTGTACCCCATTCTTTCCTTGGTTTAAAGAGGATACATGTAATAAAAAAATGCACTTTTTTTTTTCCCTCATCAACACTAGCTTTATCTAAAGAAACAGGTATGGAAAGATGCTTGAAGGGGGAAATTAAAATCCCCTTGGCCTTTCATCACACTAAATAAACATACATCTCTAATCCCAGTAATACTCCTTTTGAAACAAGAATAGCCATGCTTGCACTTAAACCTGGGTACATGCATAAGTCTTTGTGGTATCAACTCTAAGGTAACAATTGAACCAGCAACTTGTCAGATATTTTCAGCCATGAATTTTCCATCTCTGAATAAAAGTAACATCATAGCTTTATAAATAACCTATGGAATAAAAAGTTTGATCATGGACTCTAGCATTGTTAAACAGTGTCCTTACCATCTGTCTCAGAAATAAAATAGGTTTTATGGGTCTCTACCGTCACTGACAGATGAAGCCTACTTATTTCAGTTCCTGCAACATTTCTGCAAGATCATCCCACACTGTAATCATACAGTACAGCTTTTATCACTAATGCACATTAATGAAGGAAAAAATGAGCATACTAAAGAAGAGCAAGACAGACTGATACAAGGTGGATGTTATTGCTTCTTATTCCCCCAGTATTGGTTATAAAACATTTACAGTAATCTTGTGATATCTCATTTAAAGCAAGTAACCTTAAAGTTTTTCATGCTAAACTAAGCATCTGTTGGTTTGGGATTTCCTTCTGAAAAAAATTAATAACTTAAGGTCTTAGACATAAAAAAATCCAAAGACCAAAACTGACAACCCTGCTCTCAAATTATTCAAAGAAGAGTAATCTGAAAAAGTGAAAATGTGTAGTCCATTTTTTAATCCTACATGTTCTGGTTAGTCTAGGGGTATATTATTGAGATTGCTTTACTGAATATCACTGTAAAATAAGTTTATTTCTTTGAAAAAAATACACCAAAGGAATATGTGATGAGATGCATATTATGAATAATTGTTACTGTTATAATTAATATCTAACTTATCAGAAATGATAACTGTTTGTTCATTGATGTTTTACAATCTTCCATGACACTGTATTGTTTCCTTTTGAATACTTGGAGTCATACCAAGCAAAATCTCCCTGGCTGCCAGAATTCTGCCAAGAGTTAACTTTCATATTCTGTGAATACTCAGTTCCATTTAACTAGCTGTATTTTCATTATATTTCCAGAAGTGTTTATTGGTCATTTTTTGTTGTAGTTCCGTTGAAAATTCTGTAGATAACCACTAGGGAAAAGAAATGACACTGTGTGAGTTAGATGTGCAATCACACTTTAGAGAGACAGAGTAACAACCAGCAGACAGTTGAGATGAGTAATTAGGTCTTGAAGTGAAAAAGTTGAGTGTTGGAGGGGGGAGGGTGTAAAGGTTTAATGTTGCACAGAAGATGGAAAACCATATTAGAAAAGATTTCTCTGCAGTAGTTCACCGAAGAAATGTGTTAGCATTTCCTTCACATAACGTAGTAAAGGAAAATTGCAAAGAATGGAGTGAGACATAAACACTGATGTTTGAACACAAACAAAAGGCAAATGCTTGTCATGGCTTAACTCTAGCCAGCAACTAAGCACCACACAGTCGCTCGCTCAATCCCCCTCTCCGGTGGGATGGGGGAGAGGATTGGAAGAGTAAAAGTAAGAAAACTCAACAGGTTGAGATAGGAACAGTTTAATAATTAAAACAAAATAAAGTAAAATAGTAGTAATAATAATAATAATAATAAATATATTTCACTTTACAAAGCAAGTGATGCACAATGCCATTGGTCACCACCTGGCGACCGATGCCCAGCCAGTCCCCGAGCAGCGATCCCTGCCCCCTGGCCAACTCCCCCCAGCTCATATACTGAGCATGACGTCATATGATATGGAATATCCCTTTGGCCAGTATGGGTCAGCTCTCCTGGCTATGCTCCCTAACAGCTTCTTGTGCACCTGGCAGAGCATGGGAAAATGAAAACTCCTTGATTTAGTGTAAACACTACTTAGCAACAATTAAAACATTATTGTATTATCAAYGTTATTCTCATCTTAAATCCAAAACACAGCACTACACCAGCTACTAGGAAGAAAATTAACTCTATCCCAGCCAAAACCAGGACAATGCCCAATCAATATTTATTTACAAAGACATATTGGCAGAAGCGATTGTYACCCTTAGTGTAGCGTTAAGTGTAAAAGACCTCTTGCAGTAATAGGTGTTTTGTCATTGTCCTGATCAAACTCAAGGGAAATTCTGGAAAACAGCTGAACTTAAACACGTGTGTGTGCAGTGAGGTCAGTTCCCAAACCCAGAGAAGCACAGAGGAAAAGCCGCCTGCAGGCTGTGTCTGTGCTCTAACCAAATCTCCACAAAGAAATTCAACTCCCAAACCACACTCAGACAAAATCTAAGTGAAAGAAGTATCCGAAAAATAAACAGACATTTAAGAGCATGAACTCTGCTCTGACATTTGAGCCCATTCTACTCAGGACCTGGACTTTACTTCTCATTTGAAAGACCTCCAGCAAGGTTCACTTGGCCTAGGTGAATTCAGAGAGAGAAGAACTTTGGTGGAGACACCCACGCTGGTCGATATGAGAACTCCTTGCAGGTCTCCTTCACATAAAACATACATGACCAAAAAGACTCTTTGGTTGCTGCTACTGAGCATTGTATCCCAAGTTTAACGTGTTGGCTATCTTCATTATTTCCTACTGTATGATTTACTTCATAAAAGAAACTGTTAAAAACTTATACTGGGTGAAAGTCCACCTAGAATTTGTAGATGTAAAAAACCTCCGGAGAAAAAAATGTGAGCAGAAAATACAGAAGCAATGATTTTAGGAAAGGCAAAAGCAGATTCTGAGAGACAAATTTACTTACTACTTTTTTCTCCTCTGAATAATTCAGCAACTGGGAGATTTCATGTCAGCGATTTCATTATAGGGATGAAATTATTTCACAAACCCTTCTCCTTTCACATTTGACACAGGTTCAGCTCCTCGGAGAGCCTCTTGAATTCTTAAATGGCAATACTATTGCTAATAGCCATCAGCCCTCTCGCTTTCTTGCTTACATTTCCCCAGCACATGGAAGAATGGATCCTTTACTATGTGGTTTACTGCATTTCTGGACAGGATGGAAAGAGAGCTACACTGTAACTAACTGGGCGTAATGAGCTTTCAGTGGGATTTAGAAGCTGTTAATAATCACAACCTGTCTCCATAAGATAAAAACAATACACGGCTTCTTATAGTTTTCCCTCACTTGGTATCTGTCTGTCTTGCTCATGTTTTGTGGTGGCTGTTATTGCATTTATTGTATTACAGTTTAAGATTTCCCAAATGGAAGATATATTTCTAGGAAAAACTGCCAGCACTATACAGGCGAGATAAATACCGTCCTTTAATAAATATGAGAAAGGCAAGCACTTTGACAGAATGTTTTAATCTTTGCACAAAATATTGAAAACTATCTTCCTGAAGCAAGGAGGAAATATTAAACCAGCAGGACAGTTAATGCATTTCCTGGGACTAATATAAAAAAATAAGTACAGAAAAACAGATAAATGATATTAAAGGCAGGATATGAAAATGCAGGCATTATAGAACACCTGCAATAGCTAACAACAGGGAAATAAGAGCAAATGCTGGCCTGTAGCACAGCCCATTGGCATTAGCATGCAGAGAGCACGTCTTTACCCTGTTAATCTTTTCCAATCTGTCTTTTAAAAGTATATCTATTCTCCCTGAAAAGTCTATTTCCAGATTCTGACACAGTTATATTTCCTCTAAGTGCTGCAGGAGCTGTCTTGTTCTTTCAGTATTTCTGTATCGCAGTGGCACGTGCTCCCTTCCCTTCTCAATCCAGCCACGCACATGTGTGGGCTCCAGAAACATGGACGTCTCCTCTGCTCCTCTCCTGACCGGTGGGAGGACAGGCTGTGAAAAGCTGTATGCAAGCACAAAAAGGAGTAAGGTGCTGGAGGACTGGAAGCTATTTTCCCGTTCCAATCACCCTGCATTAGGTACCCCACCCCCCATTTAGTAATGCTGAGGATTGCGAGATGCTAACACCTAAGGACACCTGTATTAAACAGGCTGTGAAGACAAGGGACATTGAAGATGTCTGAAGACAGGCCATTCCCTGTTCTTACTCCCTGTTCTTACTCCCAGCTACTTTCCTTCTGAAATGACCTCTTGCAGATGCTGCAGAATTTCAAAATGCTGCAGCGTGTTCCGAGGCCCCTGGGTCTCCCCAAGGGACCACGGAGACCTGAGTCTCCAGCCTGGATCTCCCCTCACAGCTCCAATGGAGATTAGGTTTCAAAACTCTTGGTTTTATAATCTTTGAAAGATACAACTATTTAAATTGCTGAATCTTTCTTTATAATATTTTAATCTGGTCCAGTGAAAGGGATTCCTATAGCTGTGGGAAAAATCCAGTTCAGATTATTTGAGGGTTTTATTTTCTTTCATTATGTATATCATTTTTCAAAGAAAATTCACTGTGAAACGTGTAGTTTACTAAGGGAAGACATTATATCTTTAAAATATGTGAACTGCTAATGGAAAAAAAAAAAATCTCTTTTGTAAATAATATGGCTGCCTCTCTAGATATCTTGGAAATTCAATGTTTTCTTGAACCAGTAACCTGCCAGTGTTAATGATGCTTGACTGCGACTCAGTGCTTTAATCATGATCAGTCATTATTCTCTTCCTATTGTCTCATTCTGTCACTGGTAATTAATGCCTTAAATGATGCATCCACCAGATTATAGAAAAAAAAACTCCAGTTGACCACTTGGGTTTTTTATCTTTTTCAGATTCTTTCCCAGAACTCACTTCTGACAAGTATCTTTCTTCCAACTAATTATTACTTTTTATACTTTTTTCCTCTCTTTCTCTCTCTCTCACACACAAACACACATACACATGCACATACACACACAAAGTTTTTTCCCCAGGAAGTAAGAAAAGGGAATGGAAAAGGCGACATACGAAGCCCAGTTCTCGTGAGGAAAATAACCTTCTTTAAGCCCAGTTCTAATCCTCTATCAAGCAATACTAGATGGTTCCAAGTATCATGACTAATAATGGTGATACTCTCCCCTTTACTGGCATTGCACACACCACAGTACCTTTTAGAAGACCGAGTCCATCACCGGTAAAAGCTATCCATTGCCATATTTGTCTGTATGAATTCATGCTTTCCAAAAATGAAAAACTTCTGCCAACAAATTAGTCAGAAAAACACTACTTGATTTCAAAATGTTGGTAAATAGAGGAGGAAATCAGGTCAGTGGTGCATAGCATTGGTTTCTTGGAGGCACTTTGTCCTTCATGAATTGCAAAAGCCTGAGCTTTCATGGAACAGGACAAATTACATTTTTTTGGTCTCTTAACATACAAAATTCATTGCTTTCCCCGTAATGTAAATGAGAGAAAAATTATGCAGTTGTTATTACAAGAACAGGTGAAATTTCTACTTTAATACCTCCTAGCAATTTCTGCAATCTTTGGAATTCTTCTGATATCTTGTTGCATGAAATATATATGGGTCACTTCAGAAAGAGTAAATCTGAGCTCTAAGAGCTACACTTACTAATTAGATTTTCAATAAATAATTTAGCAAGCCTGTTTCATATGAGAGTTTTCATTAAATACTTGAAAATATTTAACAATTTTGCTTCTTTTCACATCTGACACAGGTTCATCTCCCCAAAGATGTCTTTAGGTTTTTAAATACAATAGCACTGTTATTCTAATAAACCATTTGCAGCTATCCTGCATACATTTGCTTTGGCATATTGATTATTTTAGTTCTTTTTTTTTAGAGTTCATTGGTATTCATCCTCTAAAGCAGGAAGCCTTAACCTGAGACTAATAAAGGTCTGTCTTGCCTCTGGAAATTTTTCTGCTATGGGATTAACAGAAGTTACATAGAAAATAATTCAAGAAGAATAAAATATTTTACTATGTTGCCCTGTTTCACAAATTGGATTGACTGTCTTAATTTGAAATCACTTTTGCTTAATAATTGAGCGGTTGTTGTGTTCAATATTTTTCTTCCTTGTCACAAACAAGGCTTTAGTCTGTTAAATCTGCATGGGAATATAACTGAATGTTCCTGTTTTGTGGGTGGTGTTTGACGTCATTACAGTGTCTTATTAATGGCTCTGTTGTACTTATCTGAATAATTAAATTGTGCTAATGGCTGTAGTATTTTACGAGCAATGTTATCCTTTTTTTATTATTACTGCCAATGAAGGATAGTAAGATGCCAACCACTAAAATGCAGCTTTTGTGGAACCCAAGGAAATATTTTTAGCATAAATCAATGCAATCAGAATGAACTACAGAACAAGGCAGAGAGTTTTTCTGGAAGACTTTCAAAACATCATCAATAAAGTGATGCTACAATTGATTACTTCTCAGCGTGCATTCTAAGATAAATGACCTATGATTCCATTTAAAAGTTAATGCTGTAAAAATCTTCAAATGTTAATAGCGAAGAGCAATACACAAACACTACAAAAAGAACTGAGCAGATATTTGGGGTAAAATAAAACAGGCATGCAGATATGCCACAAAAATGCACACAAAGACCTCTTTCAATACCCAAAAATGTTAATTTCACAGCTATTCACAAGATAAAAGACAATCACTAGGCAAACAGATAGAACAATGAAACTTTGAAGGTATAGTTCAGGTAATACACAAGTTAAAATTCTCACAGCAACATAAAGTTTGTTGCTGAATTTAGTTATTGATATATTGTATCAGTTACTGTTTAAACTCTTAAATTCCTCTTTTAATAACTATTTGAGGGTTAAATCATGCCATTAAAGCAACAGCATGCACTAGGTTTGTCTCAGAGGCAGCTTAGGGCAGGGACTGGTCCACAATAAAAATGGAAAATACATATACCTCTGTCCTCCATGAACCTTGACAGTTCTGTACATGTGCACAGATGTCAGACAAACAAATAGTATGAGACAGACAAACAAACAAACAGACTGTCAGCCCTTTTTTGGCATTTGCAATGTGGAAAGATACTTTGTTCATGATGTTATGACACTAGCCAGCTCAGCCAAACACACAACATCGCCAGGATCATTTAGAAGCCAATTGTCCTGATGGGGTCATTTCTGGGAATATCAATAATATGCATGCATTGCATTTGGACTGGCAGCTAGAGAAAAATTTCTATGCATCATAGAAGGGAGGTACTGAAATACTTTTCCACATAGAAATAGTGGATGGGAACAAACAGTGATTTTAAGAACAAGGTTTATGAACAATTTATGGGAAGTGACATTATGGAAAAGCATATAATATAGTCACCTCAGATAACCAGCAACTGGACATCATAACTCAGTTTGCTCCTTTCAATCTTTCTCCCAACTTGTATGTTTATTTGCAAACTGGCTTCTGTCTACACGTGCCAAGACAGCTTGGTTATAAGGAAGATGTTTATATTCAGAATAGATGCACAGCATCATTTTTTTCCCAAAGGATTATGAATTAATCTGAAGAACTATGAAAAGCTGCTTTGTTTTTTTGATGTCTTATTAAAAGACCATCTCATAAAAAATGCTGGCTCATTCCAGTGTGTTTAGTTTGGATCGTTAAACAACATACACTTGCAAATATGTCTGGTGACTTATGTAAAATCAGAAATTATTTCACTTATGTACAATTTTCCTACATCACTGGAGAAAATACGTGTGATGGGCACATGGATTCCTCCATTGTCAAAGATGGTATCCATTGTCAAGAGCTGAACTCACTTCTTACACACACAAAGCAGTTATAATCACCTGTATAACTGTCAGCCAAACTTGGTGGGTAATTGTTTTTCTGAAGTGCATTATCTATGTTCTGTTAATAGAAATAATAAAAGCTTTAATGTTCGCACAGCTTCTAAAGCAGAACGGTGATAAGTATGCAATTTTTAAAAACAGATTATTCTACTGCACATAATGCTTCTTTTGGCAAGAAAATGAGCATATCACTCTTTATAACATAGAGAAAAGAGAAAACACTGGCATTTCATTTTATGACCAGAATAAAAGTGCATTGCCTATTTTCTCTTTAAAAATCTCATTTTTTTCCCAAAGAGGAAAGCTTAACACAGTAGACATGTAGTTTGTCTGAAACCATAGTGCTGAACCAAGAGTGATGACAGGATATGAGTTCACCTTGAGCAGTGAAAAGAAACAATCTCTTCCAGTTGAAAGAGTTCAGAAGAATTGACTGCCCTATCTTAGTTGGGATATTCTGAATCAAAAGCTAGCAGTTTTAGAACATGTCCAGTTTGAAAACACAGGGACAAATTCCTTGTTGCCAGATAAGATTTGATGGTGGTGTGCCATTTGAGATCACTAGAAAATCCAACTCCTTCATTACAAAATAAATGTTTGACATAATATCAACAAACAAGTTTCCAGCTCATCAATACTTCAAACATCCCCTTTAATTTCTTGTTCTGCATAAGCAAACAGATAACCTTTGAACCTCATTCAGAGCCATGTTGTACCTTGGGATAATTACATGTGTTCAGGATCAAATGTCCTTCAGTGATATCAGTCATTGTCTCCATGCTTATTGTGCTGAAACATTGGCCATAGGTATTCAGATATATTACCTATATTACCTTTAAGGATATGGTAACTACTAGCAAAAAAAAATCATGTAACAGTGCTAAAGTGTACATTGATATTGAAATTACAGGATGTTTCTTGCATATTAGATAAATAGCTTTCAATTTGAAAAACATTATTTAACAATGAATTGCTTATTCACTTCTGTACCTCTAACACAGATTATTAAAGTACATCAAATATTTGCAACAATCATCAATATCTAGCTGGCTGAGAAGAAATCTCTAATGATACCATGATTAAACCAAAAATATTGAGTGTGGTTAATTAACCTTCATAGAATAATTTCTGTTGTACCTTTCCTTATAGCTTAAAATAAATCCTCTGGTGTATCTTATAAAAAATATTTTCTTCTAGCTGTAAAATATTAGTGTTGTGAAGAAACAAGATGGAGGATCACTTTCAGCAATAACTCTGATTTAAATCTACTCACTACCACATGCACTTACTATCCTCCAAACAGTTCTTTATATGTCTGCTTAAACAAAGGCCTCATCCTAATTTCATCTGATTTCCCTTCCTACCCCTGCCCTCCCACCAGGGGGTTCACAGGATGATCTGACATGCACTGGACATTATCATAAAGGATGATGAATAGTTCTAAACACCCACCTCCATAAAAATCAGGTGTGGAGAAGACCTCGATTTGGTGAGCAGATCTACTCTGAGCTCAGTGCCGATTCTGTTGGGCCATGAGCAGACAATGGGACTCCACCACAAAAAGTCCAAGGCCTCCCTGACAGGTCATTTGAAAGAAATCCAGAGGAAGACAATGAAGAAGGCCATACTCACCTTTTGCCAAACAGAATGGTGGTCTGAGTTGAAAGATTTAAATGACACTGTTTGTTTGCTTTTGGATGGTAAAACTGAGAGAAAATATAAAAAGAGCTGCAAAAAGGAAAAGCATAACTTCTTTTTCTTATACACTGGGGAAAGAAAAAGTGATGGCCTTGCATGATAGCAAGGGAAACATTATAAATGTTGAGAAAAACTTTCTAATCACAGGGGTTACTAAGCACTGGAGCAGATTGTCCATACACATTACACAACCTCTACCACTGGCAATTTTCAAGAGTAGGTTAGACAAAATCTGCCTATTTAAGGTGTGGTTGCTACTGGTTTGGGGCAAGAGATAGACTCAATGACCTCCTGAGGTCACTCCAGACCTATTTTCTTTGATTTTCTCTGAAGTGTACGAGACTTCGTACAGGAATAGCAATTTACATGGAATTTCCAATATTATCAGAGCTATAACATATAATGACAAATAACTCCTTTGTAAAATCTGAAAGGAGGGATTTTCCATCAGCACTTACTGTTGTCTTATAGCAGTCCTATACTATCATTTACCTAAATGTATTTCTTTTGTTTAACAGCTATATAATGCACCACATAGATACCTTCTATAGATACTTTCCTAGGTAATTGTTAGACCTCAGAACCATATTTAAAACCATCAGAAGAATTTCCTGCACTTGGTAGATGACTACAGAAAGTTACTCAAGAGTTTTCTTCTCTCTCAGTGTGTGTGTTTGTGTGTGTGTGTGTGTGTGTGCATGTGTGTCTATGAATGTGTGTGTACATATAAAGACACAGGGAGAGATGAAACTGCACATACTGTGGTTTTTTGTAACAAACATTTCTTTCCTTCTTGATGTATACAATTATTATTTGTGGATCACACTCAGAAGTCCAAGTTCAATTTCTAGTCAGGTAGGAGCCCAGCATATGTTAATGGGAGTACTATTCATTTCAAGGATGAATAAAAAAATTGAATTAGGCCCTCAGGTAACAAAATAGCCTACTGCAGGGACACGTTATTATAAAGACCCTATAATGGTTTCCTCCAAAACTTTATGAAGCAACAGGCAGGGCCTTAGCTTCAAGCAAAGATCCTTCCAGCTGAAACGGTCCCATGTACAAACTCGCTTCTGGGCAAGTGTTTCTGACCTGAGGGGAAACACAGGAAACTGCCTTGACTTGCAATCAAGTTCTGGTATTAAAAGCTTTGTTATGGAAGTCCGTGGGCAAAAGGACTAGCAGCACACTGTCTGGCCTTGCTTTTTTGGCAACCAAGCTCTCCATCCTCATACCACGGGTATCCTGAAATTGTAAATGGTTGTTGTAAGAGGGTTATGCTTCCATCATCAGTTTTCAAAGCTGTCAGTGAAGCATCTTCTAGGAAACCACATGGGCTTGATTTCTGCACGACTGAGGTTAGATCTCCCTCTGCCACCTCCCTCTTCTCCTCTGCAAGGAAGGCAGAATACACCTCTACACAGAGGAGGCAACAAGAGTAACGAAGACCTCTCCTACCTGTGAATGAAATACAAGGGAGCTCTTCCTTGGATAGCTGGAGATCACAGATGAGCTTTTCCCACTGCTGGTGTTTTACCTTACAAAGGGCGATTAGACACTTGCCATCCTGATACATTTGCATCTAAAACATCTACTTTAGGCTCCCAGAACCCCTGCAAATCCTACTAAAGTTTTCAAAACGGTCTTGCAATGAAAGTTAAACTTGCTGGTGATTTGTTAGAATGTGTATGGGCCATTTTATGCATAATAGCATTATGCTAAATGTCCTGCGGTTAAGGAATCCTTCCTGTACTGAGTGAGCTGCTGCACACATTTCTCTAATGTCCGTTCCTGCTTAGATTTATGGTGCCTGCTCATTGTCCTTTATTAAATGCTTCTATTAATTTTTACTGTTACATTTTTGCCCAACTTACAGCTCTATAAAATTGAGTTACTAGCCATGCAAATTCATACCATTTGCATTTGTAGAAGTCTTGCTTCAAATAAATGTGTTATATCTTTACATATTTGGTATATTTAGATGCAAACCTCTGCCTAGTGTTTCAAGATGTACCGACTTTTCATATTTCTCCAGATCTGGTTAAAATAAGATTCTGTACCATCTTGTGATGATGTGGGAGAAGGATGCAAGGTCAGAGGCAGACCTGACCAGTACCCATCAGTGACAATGATTCTTTGAGTCATTAGCCTTACTGAGTCATGAACTACCAAAGTTGCTTCTATTTTCTGTCTGAGGACTAGATGCACAAAAACATTGCATTAAAATTACTTGAGGATCTATTTTGAAAGATCTTGCATGCTTACCCTCAGCACAGATTCAAATTTCTGAATTTTCAGTAGTGCTGTGTCAGGTGCCTAGAATATCACCATATGCAAGGATTTAAGACCTTCCTTTGTTCTTAGTGTTTCCTGTTGAATGGTTTAGGCAACTTCCACCCCAGCCTGTTGTTCTTTGTTGATCACATTTCCAAGCCCCTTTTGCTCTGTGTACACAGCTTGGAGGCCTCACTTATGGCTGTACAAAGTCCCTCCAGGGCTCAAGGTATCAATAAATGGGTAGTTCACAATCAAGCCAATTAAAATGCACTTCTTCCTCTTATGCCTTGTAGAGCACACTCATGATGCCTGCCAGTTTCTTGCACCGAAAGGGAGTGGAGTTAAAACTTCCATCTTTATTGACCTTTGCCTAATTAATCTTAATGTAATCATGGAGAAAATAATTTCACCTTTTTTAAATTTTTTCCCTCTTTTTGGTGTTCCTGATACTCAGATACCTACAGAGAGTTCTGCTAAAATGTTCAAGCTTCTGCTATCTATTCACTGGTCTATTTATTAAGAGTATTTTTTTTTTCAGAAGTCATATCCTTCACTTCTTTTGTGTTGCAACATCATACAACCTCTCATACATCTAATATCCTAGTCCTCCACATTCACTGATAGTTCTTACATTTTCAGTGTACTTTGTCTCACCTTTTTACTTCCTTTTGTTACTCTGGTAGAAAATCACACCCTTGGCTTATCATTTGGTTAAGATAGAATAATTACTTCTATCCGTATACCCCAGATATGAAACCTCCATGCTGTTTTAGGAAGATTACTTCTCCTGACAGCATAACACCAACAGTAGTGCCATGCCTATATTTCTAGAGTGCAGCATCCCTGGACTAAGTACCGCAGAGTGTTCACTCCAGGGACATTCCTGTTGACTGGGGCATTTTAAATACAGATTTTTTTTATCCTCTGTGTTAAACAAGAAATGTTTAACATATAGCCATGTTCTATAGCTGTGCCTGAAAAAATGTTTTTAAGTCTTTGGGGAAAATACCTTTCCTGAGAAACATGATCAATATTAGCCTAGTTGACAGATTGGAAAGAGGAATTTCCCAGGCCCCCTTGACAAATTACCAATTCTGAATTGCTCTCACTGAAAAAAACCAAAACCATTAAAAAAACCAGCAAATCTCTAGTATACCTTAAGAATGATCCAGGTCACTGTGCGAGTGACTGCAATACTTCACAATTTTATGTTACTATTTTTAATCTCCTTCAATGTTCTTCAGGAAGAAGAGAACCTTGCCGAGTATTTCATAAAACGAATGAATCCTGAATCTACCATATAGCCACCAAAAACCAGTCTGCAGAGTTGTTTGGTTTGGTGTTACTTTTTTTGGAATAAATAGGACCAAAGAATCAAAGAGGGTAGTGCAACCATGTTGCTTCACAACGTCAGCCAGTGAAACATCACTGAGGGCTTTGAATACAGAGATCTGGAACCATTCTGCTACCATGGAAAAAATGTAGAAAATTCACAGAAGAAGGTTAGAAATAAGAAAAAAACTTAGTATTTTGAGATTAGTTAGATAGTTGAGATTTGTCTGTAGTTACGCAGACAAAAATTAATCAAAAGCTACAAACTGCTTTTTTTCCAGAGGCGTTTTCTGTTAAAGTCCTTAACTTGCCAAAAAATCTTTCCAAAGGGAAGAAAGAGCTACTTCTATTCTCAAATTCTGTTCTGTGAGTGATACTGACTTATACCATCCTTTGATGAAACAGAGAAACACAAAGGGGAAAGAATACTGAGTATGATAAATAAAAATGTGAAAATACACCCTTGTGATCAACGTTCTCAGGATTCAGGTGTTTATTCATGTTGGTCAGTAAGTAGAATGGTCAGATCCATGACCTATTTTATTCCTTACCTAAATCTAACTTCCATACCAAGAGTTTTGGCATATTGATTTCTTGATTGATCATACCCAAGATCAACACATTCTCTGGGATTCACAGCTCTGTGCTATTTTACCTATATCTTTTTTGTATCTTTCCAAACAATGGCTCTTGTTGTAAGTAAATAGAATATTTTCTACACCTTGTTTACTTTCCTGTGCTCAAATTCAAGATTTATCAATACCTGGTAGAATCTGATTATGAAAATACACTTGCCATGTGTCGGAGAGCAATAGACGTGACTCCCTTTTGTTTATCAGAAGTAGAAGTATCCCAAGATCCTCGGATTAAAGATGTGATAGAAATAAAAATGCAATTACTGTTGAAAACATTTTCACGCAATCGACACTCTTTTTTTTGGCTTACTTTTACAGTAGCTTCAGTTTTACATTCATAGTTTCTAAATTCTAAAAACTGTATCACCAGACTATATAAAGAATACTTTTGAATGGATGGACCGATGTTGCACTGGTACTGTGTGTTTTGAGAGAAAACGTAAGGGAGATAAAAAGAAAGAAATCAATCAAATGAAAGCCTGAAGGCAAGATTAGCTCTCCTGATAAAACTTCCATTGATTCTAATGGTAAAGGGGTTTGTGCTAAGTTTGAAGCTGCTCACGAAGTGAAATCACAAAGGGAGGGATACAGAGGTCATTGGGGAACGGCTTATGCATCTATCGGGTATTGGAGTATTCTAAAACTAGTGTATTTCTGTCTGGTACACTTCCTATCTGCCCAGGATGTGATCTTCCTGTTCAATCTGTGAAGACAGTTCTTGATAATTCTTGTTTATCACACTTTGGGCTGTCTTATGCTCCGGAATTTTAAAGATCTAATTTTGCCACTCAAGTCAGTTTTGTTAACAAGAGGCTGGTTATACTGAGATAGTATCCTGGACCTCTGTTACTATGAGATTTATTTTTTTTTTCCTTGAAGTCCTTTGCTGATGGAGGCTGGGAATTACAGATACACTTTTTCTCAAGAGCCTTTTTTGAAAAAAGGCTCAAATGCTAAGGCTGTGGAATTACGGTGGCTCTGAATACGAAAGACCTTTTATCTGCTTCTGACAAAACTGCTTAAGGTAAAAGCAAATTTATGGAAGTGAACATTTTGTGGCATGCTCACGCTGCATTGGAAATCTAGGTCCTGCAAATGGGATTGCAAAGGTCCAGTACCAGCCGCTGTGCAGTGAATTTCAGGGTCAGAACTCTGCAGCTCCTTGCTCTTGTATAACTGAGTGGAGACTTGGATCTGCTGGTAACCCCCATGTGACTTTCACCTTGCTTTCTTGAACGGCTGCAGACAATGGGCGGGCTGGGAGGAGGAGTGGGTTACACTGCACCACAGCCAAGAAAAGTTCTTGTCTAAAATGTTTGAAATAATGTAAGAGACACAGTCATGCATCTGCAATTAGTTTTAAAAGTGTTCTTGAAATATTAACTCATTTATTTTTAGTTAAGATTAAAGGTTACCTTTAACAATACAGACAATAAATACTTGCAGAATTGTATTTCCTGAAAAGTTACAGACACTGTCTTTCTTCATAATTTTGCCATTGTACCTCTTTTAAAGAAATACCTTTAGAAGTCTTATTCAAAATCACAAGAAAATCTGGCATATTTATTCTAATGATTAAGAGATCTATGAGAATAACTGGGTTTTTCAAAAACAAAGTATGTCTACTGGTACATATATAAGTGCTCCCTGCTGCCTCATACCTTTTAATTTTCCTTTTTCAGGTCAAGTGATAAGTTATGTGGTCAGCTGTGTCTTCCTTTTGTCTTTAGATCTTTTATTTTCCTAGCACCATCTGTCTTTCTGTTTCTTTACCTGGGGTTGGACACATTCAATACTGTGGAACTCTTATCAGGTGTCTGGGAAATAGATGCCTTAATGGATCACTGCCTAGCTGTAAATAGTATGACAAAAGCAGGATCTCATATCAGATGGATATAATCTTAAAATGGCTCAGGACATCAGTCACCAAACAGAGTTTAAAGCAGCAAAATTCGGTCTTCCCTAGGCAGAGGATAAACAGAATTGAAAACAGACTTCTGGAACCTTCTCCAAAATTAAATCAAAAAAGGAGGAAAAGAAAAATTGATGTAATCCTGGACTCTAAGCACACACATGCTTTGACTATAAATCTCTTAATTATCACTTGTCACTGGCAAATTACTGAAACATTTGTAGATGTTAGTCATTTCATCTGAGCTCCTTTCCCCTGAAGTGTACTTCATAAAATATTTTTATGCTATTCCCTGTTGAGAGACCATCTTTTCTCTGACTTACAGTGTGATCACTTGTTCTTAAGCACTCATGGGTAAACAGTCTCTCTTTTTCCAAACTTGTATCTTTCCCTAGGATTCAGTTCAGTTCTGAAGTTCAGATTTCTAGCAGTGTAGGAATAGTGAAAAATCCCCTTGATCAGTGTATTCTAACTTTTTTACAGGCCTCTTTTGTCTGTACAAATATGGCTTAGAATGTGCTTTCTTCCCTTAGAGGCCAGCAACAGATCCTAGTAAACATTTTTTTTAGTGAGGTCATATCCTTTGTCCCAATTACCCGGCTGCTAAAGTTTTTTTCTTTTCTTTTCTTTTCTTTTCTTTTCTTTTCTTTTCTTTTCTTTTCTTTTCTTTTCT
This sequence comes from Oceanodroma leucorhoa, assembly GCA_030449065.1. Taxonomy (NCBI): domain Eukaryota; kingdom Metazoa; phylum Chordata; class Aves; order Procellariiformes; genus Oceanodroma; species Oceanodroma leucorhoa. Next base: position 20,642,879 of record JASVER010000004.1, on the reverse strand, counting down.
TTTCTTTTCTTTTCTTTTCTTTTCTTTTCTTTTC
>JASVER010000004.1:20484498-20642300 GCA_030449065.1 Oceanodroma leucorhoa | reverse complement strand
TTTCCTTTCCTTTCCTTTCCTTTCCTTTCCTTTCCTTTCCTTTCCTTTCCTTTCCTTTCCTTTCCTTTCCTTTCCTTTCCTTTCCTTTCCTTTCCTTTTTCCTTCCCTTCCCTTCCCTTCCCTTTTTCCTTCCCTTCCCTTCCCTTCCCTTTTATTTTCCTCTTTTTTTTTTCCCCTGGAAAGTTTATATTTGATATAACCCAAGGCCAGCGATCACATTTTTCAGACCACTCCTGTTTTGCACTAAGGGTCGCTGAATTGTTTTGGATTAAGCATCAGCTCCCTTCCTGCCATTGCTTTGTCTATAGAAGAGATCTTCCCAGGCATTTTAATGATTCAGTTATGCCTAGATAAGGATTTTTTATTGCTTTGTATCCAAATGCCTCAAACACCATGCAGACCTACCCAACTGTCATGGTTTAACCCTAGCGAGCAACTAAGCACCATACAGCTGCTCGATCACTCCCAGCGGCTCCGGAGGGATGGGGGAGAGAATCGGGAGAGTAAAAGTAAGAAAACTCATGGTTTGAGGTAAGAACAGTTTAATAATTGAAATAAAATAAAGTAAAGTAGTAGTAGTAGTAGCAGCAGCAGCAGCAGCAGCAGTAGTAGTACTAGTACTAGCACCAGTATTAGTACTAAAAATAATAATAATAGAATATACAAAATAAGTGATGCACGATGCAATTGCTCACCACCTGGCGACCGATGCCCAGCCAGTCCCCGAGCAGCAGTCACTGTCCCCTGGCCAACTCCCCCCAGCTTATATACTTACCGTGATGTCGTATGATATGGAATATCCCTTTGGCCAGTCTGGGTCAACTGTCCTGGCTATGCTCCCTAACAGCTTCTTGTGCACCTGACAGAGCATGGGAAAATGAAAACTCCTTCATTTAGTGTAAACACTACTTAGCAACAATTAAAACATTATTGTGTTATCAACATTATTCTCATCTTAAATCCAAAACATGGCACTACACCAGCTACTAGGAAGAAAATTAACTCTATCCCAGCTGAAATTAGGACATAATCCACCCCTTATTCTATACCATCTATGTCATGCCCAGGTCTCACACTTTCCAATACCTTCCAATTAATCACCACCACTTTTCCCGTCTTTTGATATATACGCACAGATATCATGCCCTAAGGCTATGGGCCATCCTTCTAAAACATCCATTGAGTTCATTTAGTCCATGACTTTGGGCTCCATCTATCATAACAGTCCTTCAGGGCAAGAGAGATGGTGTGTGGTGTTGGATTGTTGCATGCTGAAGCCAGTTCTGGTTCCATCACTTCTGCACTTTGCTCGGTTTCATCAAAGGTCTTTCTTCATTAATCTGGGTGATTCTTACTGTAGTATCGTTGATATGGCATATAGCAACCATAGAAGTGATGACATGCAGTATTATATAGCAATCAACAACATACAATTCAGTTCATTGGTTATTCTCACCCAAAATCAAATCCCCTTGAGGTACACATCTGGCTTCCCCATCCTCCCACAATACGCACCAAGTGCACCCAGGTCCTTGAGCAAAAGCAATCCCACGAATCAGTTTACAATTGCCCGAGGCAGGAATAACCCAGACTGTCTTCCCCAGCATATTTTTTATGTGCACTAGAGGGACTCTATCCCCCTCTACAGTATGGAAAAGTTTTGACTGGGCAGCACCAGCTCGATTGGCAGATCCCCTAGTGTTGACTAACCAGGTGGCCTTTGCTAAATGTGTATGCCAATGTTTGAATGTCCCACCACCCAGTGCTCTCCGTGTAGCCTTTAGCAGTCCATTGTATCGTTTGATTTTCCCAGAGGCTGGTGCATGATAGAGGATGTGATATATCCACTCAGTGCCATGCTCTTTGGAGGTGTCTGTGAGGTTGTTTCAGAAATGAGTCCCATTGTCTGACTCAATTCTTTCTGGGGTGCCATGTCACCATAGGACTTGCTTTTCAAGGCCCAGGATAATGTTCCGGGTGGTGGCATGGGGCATGGGATAGTTTCCAGCCATCCAGTGGTTGCTTCCACCATTGCAAGCACATGGCGCTTGCCTTGGCGAGTTTGTGGGAGTGTGATATAATCATGTGCCAGGCCTCCCCATATTTCTATTTCAGCCATTGTCCTCCATACCAGAGAGCTTTTAAACACTTGCCTTGCTTGGTTGCAGCACATGTTTCACATTCATGGATAACCTGTGCAATAGTGTCCATGGTCAAATCCACCCCTTGATCATGCGCCCATCTATATGTTGCATCTCTTCCTTGATGGCCTGAGATGTCATGGACCCATCAGGCTATAAATAATTCACCCTTATGTTGCCAGCCCAGATCCACCTGAGCCACTTCAATCTTAGCAGCCTGATCTACCTGCTGGTTGTTTTGATGTTCTTCAGTGGCCCAACTCTTGGGTATGTGAGCATCTACATGACGTACTTCTACAACCAGGTTTTCAACCTGGGCAGCAATATCTTGCCACAATGCGGCAGCCCAGATGGGTTTACCTCTGTGCTGCCAGTTGTCCTGCTTCCATTGCTGCAGCCACCCCCACACCCTGGCCGAAACCAGGACACCAACATCTGCTACAACTGTCTGTATTTGAGAACAAGTTTTATGCTCTGTGAGATATCTCAATGCAGACCAAGGGTGAAGCAAGTGTTAAGGCCATGTGGAGAAAAGTGAGAGAAGGAACTGTGGAAAAGAAGGGAAAAGGAGAAAGGAAAGCCAGTACGCATCTTTTTTTCTCCGTCAGTGTTGTCTAAATCACCTTTGTTGTTCCTCTGACCAAAGCACAATCATTCACTCCTCTGGGTTTTATTCACTAGCAAATGATCTGGACTGCATCTGTCACAGAGACATTGACCCAGTCACTCCTCTACAGGACATATTTTAAGGAATAAATAAGTCATCACCTCTAGCTTCTTCATAATAGGGCCATATGCACTATTCTGAAAAAGTGAAATTTTTTCAGATGCCTCTTACAAGTAGTAACCCATTGGAAGTAAAAAATGGTATATAGTAAAAAGATGCTGTCCACACCTATCCTCCAAATTTTTCTCATATTTTGCTTCAAATACTAAATGTTAACTCAAACAGGCCTGAATTAAGAGAAAACATATTAGCTATCAACAGCATCGATAGCACTCCACAGCTGTTACGTATACGTATTGTAAAGCCTTTCATGTTAGAATTCCAGTTACTGTACCAGAACAAAATCATATTCTTGTCTGATTAAAACAAAAAGCTCTAAAAAAAAAAAAGCCTACCAAAACCAGCTCAACATCCAGAAAAGCCAGATAAGTATGGTAAGTCTGACCACTTTGTAAATGATGAGCTAGCTATGGCAAGCTAACAAAAAACTGTTCCTCTATTTGTTTTGGATAACAATGATTCTGAAGAAAACCACACAGATATTATAGTCTCCACAAACTCATATAGCTTGAGTTGTATGTCATTCAGAGATTCATCACTCCAACTCACCCTTAGAACATCTAGCACTATTTTTCACACGTGATTTCGTAACACAATGTGATATTCTGTGAAGCTATTCCATGAAGTTATTCCCAGAATGGAATAAGCAGTCAGCAATTTTCAACTGCTGTAAGCATAATGGATTAGAGGAAACAATATCTTGTTCATCTCCACAGTGATGCAAAAAATGTGGCTTTCACACTCCACCTTGAAAGAGTCCAGCTGATTCCAGAGTCCAACACATCTCATTAATTTCCATCTCTTATTCAGTCTGTCTTGCCTAAAATTGTAAATTTTCTCTTCCCCTCTTTTTGCCTTATTCCATTTATGGCTGGACAGGCATAGCCTTCAGTCTGATGCACAGAGCACTCTCCAGAAAGGTGGAGGATGTGATCTGAATCCACTCAGGCTCAGGAAGGACAGGAAAATGTAGGGAAGGAGAAAAAGAGCAGCACCATGACGACAGTCCTTAAAGGAAAGTTATGGGGTACTAACTTTGAAAGAGGCTGCTGGACTTAGGACCTGCAGTAGAAAGAAGAGCCTGCTAAAGTCTCAAACTCCAGAGAAGGACAAGATATTGGTTACAAGCTTATTCTCAGCTAGCAGAGGAGCTGCCTACCTTGTCAGCAGTCTGCCCTAGGTGGCTCCCATCCAAACATGCTACTTCTCTGGATCCTACGGAGCACAGATCTATTGGGGTTTATACCTGGGGTGGGCACTGAAAAAAAACAACAAATACTGAAACACTGCGGGCCATGGTATTCATATCATGATGTTAAACATCCCCTAACTTTTCTTTTAGGCTCTGATTTACAAGGTTTTATGTACTCCAACTCTCTCTGATTTGCTCCTCTGGAGACGAAACATCTGCCTACAGCAATTGTTTACTGAGTCAAGTCCCAGAGGTGCTGAAGGAGGGTGCCTTGACTGCACCCAAGGTAGTGAGGAACCTACTGAATTCCTCTAGATCCCCAAAGCAGACATTTTCCCACCTAGTTTTCCCTCATGGGTATTTCCCACCTAGTATTCCCTCCCTCCTAATCCATGGGTATTTTCAGAGCAGAGTACCAAAGGAAATATGGCTGTGGCCGCATGCTGGCTTCTCTAGTAGCTCTTTCTTTAGAGTGCACTCATGGTATGCAGAAATACTAGTTTCCTCTCCCATCCTGTGCCTATTTCTGTTGTTTGGCTTCATAACTGGGGAATGGTGTTCACTCTCCATTGAGCCAAAGAGAAAGCAAGAGCCTGTAGTGCAGAGGTTGGAGAGCTGCCTGGGAGGCTCTGGAGGACACCTTACTGTGATGTTGCTTTAACTCCTATGCTAATCAATCCCATTCTCTTCCCAGCCCATTGCACATGAAAAGTTTGGTTGGTCAGTCAAGCAGAAGTGAGAGCTAACCATGCAACTGAGAGCTGACTGAGATCTTGCCTTCCAGGCTTTCCCCCATTTCTGGTGTAAAACCCTTAAATACCCCACAGAGGGGCACTGAGTGGGCAGAAAGGCTTCATCAACTGAAATCTGAGAAATGACCAACTGTTGCTTCTGCTTATTAGCACGGGAGCAATCTGGTGCATCCATTTGTCCTTGGCTAGCCAACTAACCATGAACCCAGGCATAACACTAAAAATTTCTCCTGAGGTGAGAATGAAACTTTTAATTCCAATTTACTTCATAGCAAAACAATTGAAAAATAACTGTTTGAGTGAACATTTTTAGTTCACTCTATGAAAAACAATTCCATTGCCCGAGGAGCATTTCCCATACCATCAAAAATCACCATTTAGCAGATAGAAAACAGCTTGATGTAGGCACTGATGCAAGAATGACTGTAATCTCAGTTATGTTTGCTCTGATAATTATGTTTGCCACATCAATCTTCCTATTTTCTGAGCATTTCTTTCCACATTGTAGAGATCAGACCTCATTTTTCCAATCAAATCCACATTAGTACATGTATTTCAGAAATTCATATTGAGACTACTTGCAAAAATCTTGTTAAAAAATAACAGAGCTTATATGAGAATCACCCAAGAACAAACTGAAGCATTATTCCCAAAGCAGAAGGTAACATCCTTGACTCTGGACTGGTCTTCCACATTGCAAAGGGGAAAAGAAAGTCACTATGTTTCCCTTAAAAATCACCCCTAGAGCAGAGAATTGTCTTTGATTGTGCATACCTCTGCAACTCCAGTACAGGTGTATACATCTTAAAATAAATTACAGAAGAATTCTGAATACACTAAAGAAATATTTAAATAGGAACTAAACAAAACAGAACCACCTGTAACTGGGGTGTAGTACACGTTGATTATTTTGGGTTGCTGAATTTCTTTTTGGGATCTCTTGGAGCCAAAAATTCAATTCCAGGAACCCTTTGTGGGCTATTTTTTAGCTTAAGCTCAAAGGTCAAACTTGGCACAAAGTTTGCCCTTGGCCCTTCCACTCCCAAAGTGTTTTAAGGAAAGGGAGGATTAGCCAAATAAACCTTGTCAAATATTCACTGATGCTTAGCAGCATGCTGCAGTCTTTGCAATTCTCCTGCATCCCTTCCAACAAGGCATAATTTTCACACTCTCAACAGAGAGCTGTGCAATTCTATCTTCGGACATGCTGATTAATTTTGCTGAATTGACTCCACAGCCCATGGAAGGCAAACAACAATAAGAAAAGAAGGAAAAAAATATTTTCAATAGAGCCGAAAGCAGATGGTACATTATCTTGTCTAACTTCTTTGTCATATGGACCTGCGTCAGGATATTATACTGGAGGTTATCCCATTATCCAGGCTTGTCCTATAGGAGTGCACAGTGGGTGCTAATCTCATAGTCTTCTCACGGATATCTCTTATTTACTAAGCCTGTAAGATCCAAACCTTAGAGTAAATCTTGACTCAATAATTGTGAAGTATAAAATCCAGAAGTGTTAAATGCACTGGAACTACTGAAAAGCATTTTAACTATGTACAACTGTACTAATTTTAAACACATTTAAGGTGATCATATTCATTGGACACACTTCCACTCAAAAACAAAACCTGTCTCTGGTTGGATCTTAATGTACATCACTTACTGTTGAAATCACTGCTCCATTGAGCAGCCTGCTAATGGCTTCATTTGGGAATTAACATGCCTTAAGAGTTGCAGGGTAGTTCACACACTGATGTCTACACTTTATTATAGAGTCCTTATTGATCCTATTCCTAAGATAGCAGTAATCAGCACAAGCTAAAATAAATCATGATAAACTTTAATGGCAAATTTGAAGTTCTATGATCAGGATAGTTTGTATATTAAAGCAGAGCAGCCCAGCAAACTTCTGACATATGATGAGGATGCATTTCAGTTCTCTGAACCTATATTTCTTTACTCAATAACCTGGTGATGCTGTTATACTTAGTTGTCCTTGCAAGCACAAGCCGGCTCCCACATGCTCTCTGCCTTTCTTCACACTCAATTTCTATCAGTATTCTCCCTCACAGAGATACAAAACAAGATCTGCAGAGAGGTTACATAATGGATAAAAGTATTTGTTAAAAAATAATAGCAATTGCTAAGAACAGAATGGCAAAATGAAAAGGAGAACCTTTTGGGGCTGAAGAGGAAGTAATCACAAAGCAAACAAAGCTAAACCTAATCACACTATTATAACACTTCCATAGAAATACACTCCCATAATAACAATTTTTAAATGGATCTCTCTGAAATCTCATTTCTGTTCTAGTTCGCATTGAGAATTCATTCCTTCAACCCTAACACATTTATAAAATGAAAGGCTATCCAATACTGTGGTAATGGGTATCCTTCATGCCGGTCCTCCAGGATGGATGGATACCATAGTCCCTGAACTGAATGATCTTTAGACGTTTCCTCCGAAATCTTCATTTATCATGAGAGTTATCCAAGCAATATGAATAATTATAGAATAACAGCTATAGATCCGCTGGTGAAAAGAGGATCCATGTTCTGGAAAAGAAAACATGTATGGAGAAGAGAGACAGAAGAGGACAAGGGTTTCTTCAAGATTTTTGTCACAAGCCGGAAATCACTCCAGTGGGATAAAAAAAATCTTTACAAAGAGTATATTGTTTGTGTAGACATGTTCCGTAGTCAATATGGATCTGTATTTTTCTCCTAATACCTAAGGAATAATTGCTTTTAGAAGGTTTGCAAATTGCTTTGTCTGTCACACATCCTTAAGGAGTAAACTTGCACTCAAAGTAGAGCTCTGTCAGCCAGAACACTCACCAGAGTAGAGCTCTAGGCATGGGCATGTTTAAGACCCTAGGAAACATAAGGATGTCAACACAGGTTATATGATGGCACAAAGCTCACTCACAGCTTCTCAGAGGCAAAACCATACCTTGCCACCTCAAGGGTGAGGGCAAAAGAATTTTTACCTCCAATACCAAAAAAGAAATTCTGCAGCACTGACATAACCAGGCCGCAGGTATGATCCCTGAGAAGGATCAGAAAGGTTTCACGAGAAGCTATTGACAGAGGACTAGCCTGAGAGGGCTCAGAGAGCTGTTGTGGGGCTGGGGAAACTCCAAGGAGTTTTGAGATAGGTGGGAGGTACAAAGGGAAGGAGGTGTCTCCATAACTTTTCAGCTGCCTCCTGCCCTCGGGAGCCAACCTGATTTCCCAGGGAGTTCAGGGGCCACCTCAGGAGGATTTCAGCCTGGATGGTGGCTGCAGTGTCAGGGAAGGTTGGCCCAGAGGCATCTGGTTGTGAGGCAGAGGCAATGCTGCTGGGCTAGGATGCGAATACACTCAGACCGCAGACTTCACCCCAAGTGCTGCTGCTTGCATAGGAACATAGTAGAGGAGCAAAGGCAGCCACTGCATTCATTGGTGAGTCAGGGAGAGCCAGTGCCAAACAGGGAAGGTAGAGGCAGCGAGATGCATCCTCTAACGTGGATCTGCTGAGCCTGGCATGCTTATGTTTCATTGTCAACATGTGACACAAGCTCTTGTGCTCCAAAAGCAGATAGGAAGTAGTGTTAAGAAACCTAAAGACCCCCAAACTGATTTTCCTATTGCTTTTTTTTCTTAGTGTCCTACAGAGAAAGCCAGCTCTTGGAGGGCCTTTTGGTCGGACTGAGAAATGCCAGTTCTCCAAAGAGATGCTAGGTGACGCTGGAGCCTTGGGGCATGGGGCAACCATCAAGACAACCAAAGCCAGAAATGTCTACTAAAGCTTGTCTCAGGCTACGTCAGCCTTAAAACATTGGTGCCTGCTGGCTGGGAAGTGTCAAGTGGGGGAACTCTACCAGAATGCTCATCAAGTGCTAGCTGAAAGAAAAAGTACACTCCCCACTTTAATTTCAGAAAAGTAAAGAATAACAAATAAGAAGAGCAAATGTCATAACTCGTCTTTATAAAAGGCTGCTTTCCTGACTTTTCCGCTCTTTAGTGGGCAGCCTCAAAATAACAAGATTTTGCTAACACTGATATATCTATACTTATGGCCTTCCAAATGGATGGATAACTAAAACTGCATGTTATGTTCAGCACGGGGTGTTTTAAAAGTACTCCACAGATCATCTATAAGACATGATGTTCTGCAAAACAAAAGGAAGAAAAAAGACTTCAACAGGGGAAGAACCATTTTCTCAAGGCTAAATATAAGAGGGAAAACGTCGCAGAAATGTCTATGTACATAAATGCAGTTGCCTTGGACTTGCAAAAGCTCTGAAAAAGCACAATTCAAAGCTCACATGATATTGAATGCGTGTAAGGGAGCCCAATGTCAGCCCCAATGGATCCAAAATGGTCAGATTGATTCTGTAACACACTGAATGCTGGCAGTTTTCAAGGGGAAGACTATCCTCAATAAATTATTCACGGTGTCATTTGATGAAACTTTTAGATACTGGTTGTTAAAGCCATGCACTCTGTCAAACAGGACTGAGAAGGCACACGGCATCTGATTCGAGGATGTCAGCTCTGAGAGAACAGGATACATGTTGAGGGAAGACAGTAAGTTCTGCTCGAGAGCTTATAACTGCATAATCCTGTGATGGCATTGCAGCTGTAGCCGGGGATGGATTAGTGGCTTCAGGTGGGAAATCAATGGGGAGAAACCTGAAATCCATTTTGTGCGCTGCTGTGCTAATGTGCCAAACATCAATGTCTGTCTTCTGGTTGGCTGCCTCAGGGAGGGGCACTTGCATTTTTCTATCAATTCCCTGTAGATTGCCAATTTGGAAGATCTTAAGTAAAGCAAACCTATGTTACTTCACTGAAGCAACAATGCAGAATGAAAACTGTCATGAGCTGCAGCACTGTGATAGTGATTTTAATCACAAACTGATAGTATCATTTGAGAATACAGAACTGTTGAAACAGAGTTCACTTGAAATTGTAATCTACACACAAGAGCCTGGTGACAGATTATGGAGATCAAGCACCAGGAAAAATTATTTTCAAACTCCCTCTTTTCTGCATGATCTTTGCCATTGTAATTAATATTGGGGTGCAGACCAAGCTATGGGGAACACACACATATTAGGGAATGTATGCAAATGTAGCAACCACCCTAGAGTCCTCACAATCTAGACAAGCTAGAAATGGAGGTAGAATCACACCTCCCATCTCCCTGATGAATGGAGCAGTTAAATGACTTGCTTACAGCTACATGGGAAGCCTGTGGCAGAAGGCAGGACCTCTTCTTGCAGGTGTCCATTCAGTATGCCATCCAGAACACCCTTCCGTATAGCTAATTGTCAGCTATTTGCTTTTGTATGATTCTACCAAACTGTAGAAAATGTCCATTTAGGAAAAAAGACATCTGCAAAAATGGAAGGAAAACAAAAGGTCTGCAAAAGAAAAAGTGAAGACGTTTCTCAATGGCAAAAGTTTTCGCCTCACAGGCCAAGGTGAGTTTACCCAGGAGAGTTTCAGAGGATAAAAAATGTGAATGCAAAGAAAGAATCAATGCCTGATGAATCACTTACAGTGGATAAAAACTGTGAAGCTGATTGATGGTATTTACGTTTAGCTAGAGTAATAGCCCTGCACTAACCTGTTCAAACCTGTAAAATCCAGGTCTGTTTTCACAAACAGTTAAGGTCAGTGGAAAGCTTCCCTTAGTTTTGTCTATAAGGAATGGAAAGAGAGGGGAGTTAAGCATGCTGTAAGTTATGTGGAAGCAGTGTTTGCATGATATAATGGCAAATTATTAAGTCCTGGCATGAAAGAACATGATCACTCACATTTAAAGCRTGGCAATAAAGACGACAGTAGTCATATGAGATAGAAGGGCAGGGAGGGGGAGAAAGAGGGAGGAAGAGAACAGATTGCAAACCAACCAAATTCAGTATGCAAAATGGGTATTTTAGATATGGGAACAGTACTGACTTCCAAGCCTGGGATTGAAAGCTCTTCTGACATTTTCCAATGAAATAGCTTGCCATCTGAAAATGCCAACTGATTGAAATCAAAAGTGTTTATGAAAACAATTTTTTCCCCATGATTTTCATCATTCCAGGGGTTTTAGGGTAGAATTTTTATTACAGCGAAAGAGAAAGAGACAAGTTCACTGTGGAATAGCTAATAGCCTAGTGATCTTTGCACTCTACCTGCTTACAGGTAGGTAGTGCTATATTCTAAGAGAATACCCTCAGTACTACACTGCTTCACAATGAGCATATTCTCGCTCTGATTTTTTTTTTCCTTTTAACTCACAAAAAATACTTTGGAAGATCTTTTCCTTTTGAATGTGGAAAAGAAAGTATATCTATAAAATATTCACAAGTATAAAAAAGTGTGCTTTCTTCAGTGGGCCATATCTAGCATTAAGGTCATTTTCCTATCACATTAATTGAGTGTCACTATGCATTAAGAACTGGTGGCACTTTTGGGAGGAGGGAAGGGGAGCAGTTCATTTAAAGTTGTTACACCATGAAAGGCCGCCTACCAGGGCAGGCTGAGTGATTCACAATGAATAATTTATTCTCTCCCTTCTCTTGTGGAATAGCGACAAACAGATTGTGAAGGGGTTTTTTTCCACTGCACTTCTATATTGTGTCTTTAAGCCTGGTCAAAAGCTGGCCCGAGTCAATGGAGGACTTTGAACTGAGACATGCTCCATGGTTCATAATGAATGTCAGTAGGTAGCAACCCAGGGAAAATTATTCTTCTGGGATTTTTTGCTATATAGAAAGGAAAAATCAATGATCTTCCTTTAAGAAAGAGGTTATAATATACAATCCAAGATGGAAATATCTTAAGTAGCAGCTCTGAACTCCCTCCACAAGGCTTTTTGCAGGGACAAAAGAGGCAAACACAAATACTCCAGTTTCTCCCAACAACACATGACGAGATCATAACAAGAAATTCCTTACTAGCTCTTCTGTATGCAGTAGACCATAACTGCTCTGTGAGAAATGGGATGGACTATACAAAAAGATGACTGCTTATTATCTGAATGTTATTACTTAATTATAAGTGATAAAAAATGACAGCATGTTTTCTGTTTCTTGGTTGGTTTATACATGAGCACTACTACAAGTATGAATTAAAACAATTTTCCTCTATATTGTTCATATTTTCTGTGAGCATTAGACAATCACAGCCACTTGATCCTCAGATTTTAATGGAAGCTATAAACAAAAAGGCCAGTGAAGCAAAATACATTACTATCTCAGTAAATATTAGAAAATGATTTAAAATATTCAGGCAGCTTCCCTAGTTTAGTTGTATTTCATGTCCTACCTCAAAATTGAAAAAAATAAACTGGACCACAGTTTGAAAAGCTGCACAGAACCTTTTTAAACTAATCACACCATTTTTTCTGAGTCTCTGCTTGATAAATTCAGGAGATTAGCAGTTTCCTTGTACAGAGACATTTTTAGGCTATATTTCTCCTTGGGAATTTAGCAGTAATAAGCAACATCCCCAAGCAAGGAAACAAAATCATCTGAATTTTTAAAAATGCTAAAACAAACCCTAGCAGGGGCCACACAGCACTCCCCCACCCACAGCTCAGGAACTGGTATGGGTTAGGGCCCATTTCCAGTTAAAATTGTGGAGGTGGCCACCCAGTTTTGCTTGTTTAATGGTATGAGTGTAGGCACTTCTGTGCCATTTTGATATACTGGCATAGACATGGCCTTAGAAACCTCAGCCAGCTGTTTTTTGTCTCATGATCAAACTAATTAAATGCCATTTGCTGGGGGAAGAAGAAGGAAGGGGGGGAAGTTCGGAGTTATGGTGTTTGTCTTCCCAAGTAACTGTTAGGCGTGATGGAGCCCTGCTGTCCTGGGGATGGCTGAACACCTGCCTGCCAGTGGGAAGTAGTGAAGGAATTCCTTGTTTTGCTTTGCTTGCATGTGCGGCTTTTGCTTTACCTATTAAACTGCCTTTATCTCAACCCACGAGTTTTCTCACTTTTACCCTTCCGATTCTCTTCCCGTCTCACCCGGGGGAGAATGAGCGAGCGGCTGTGTGGGGCTTAGTTGCCAGCTGGGGTTAAACCACGACAGTCCTTTTTGGCACCCAACATGGGGCTCAAAGGGTTCAAGATAATGACAGGTTTGAACAGAATGTGTTAGATCGAATTTATTGCTGTTATTGCTGTTTAGCTATTAATTGGCTGGCTCCTGTGCTTGCCATGGGGCTTGTTTGCCTTACTGTATATTAGAGTCTGGTGCTCGTTAGTGGCTGCTTTTTGCTTTCGCTGCTTGCTGTGCTGCTGCACTGCTGATCGTCTTACTGTGCTGTGCCTGGGAACATCTTGATAACAGCAATGGCCTTACGCCCGGGCTGGCAGATGGCCAGGGCATCGCTGCTGTTTCTGTGCTGCTGTACTGGACAGGCTGGGACTCCAGTGTGGACTGGAGTCAAAGGGACTGTGACCTGTGGATGAGTCCACGCGGGAGCAGGACACCCCGAAGCATCTGTGGCCGTGGATAAGACCATGCCAGAGCAGGGACATGTTGAGGTGGCTGTGGCTGTGGTTATGTCTGTGCCACGGCAGGTGTACCTCTGAAGGGATTGTGGCCCAATGATAACTCCACGCTGGAGAAGGTACACCTTGAAGCGTCTGTGGCTGTGGATAAGTCCATGCTGCAACAGGTACACCCTGAAGCATCAGTAGCTGTACATGAGGTCATGCTGGAGCACCTCAAAGCGTCTGGCCATGGATAAGCCCACAACACATATTACACATGACAGTGTTCCTTAAATAAGATTAATCTCTGCAAGGAAGTACCACACAATATTTTGTCAAATGAAAATGGTCTATAACATTTCAGTGATTCTGTAGATAATTATCCATATCAAAAGAAAAGCTCAAGAAAATAGTATGAAATACTATAGCTGGATTCAGTTTCAGTACAAAGAAAAGAGTAGGAAACATGGGCCTCATTTATGATTCAAGTACAACCACTATGCACCTCTTCCTAGGTGCAAAAATCTGCACAAAACCATGACACCCAGCACAGGGGCTATTCCTCTGTGTTACAGAGGAATCACTCACTCACGTTTCTGGTCCTCACTGTAAAAGTAAAGATTGCAGGGCTGAGATGTCTGTGAACTAAACTTCGATAGTTACTAAGTGAATTATTAAATTAACTTTTGTCAAAATAACCACACCAAAAATCAGCACAGAAAACTGCTATCAGATGTTTCTAGGGGATTAATCTTCTCATAAGACTCACACCATCCACCCATTTCCTTCCCATTTCCTTCTGACAACCCTGTCACTGTAGTGTCCTCCAAGCTTCTAGCTTTTTCCAGTTAGACTAACCAAAGTGAGGTGCGTCTTTTTTTTTCCCTACACAAATATTCTTTCTCTGTGCTTCTGGGCCCCAGCAACAAGTCAAGCACTCAAGATACAGAACATGATATTATTTGCTGTTCTTACACCCAATCCTAAAGTAGTCTGCAGCAGACCAGGGAAAAAGTACTGACTTGCCTGACCTGGAGCATGAAAAATGAAGCTGGATCAGTAGAGATAGTTGGAAGACTTGGGATGTTTAGCAATAAAGTACTGGCAAATCTCTACTACCCATATGCAAAGAGAATCAATTCAAGGGTCAATAACAAAGCCAATTTGGATAGATACATGGACAGGAGATTGTAAAAATATATACTCCTTTGTTAACATTTGTGTCTTGTTTATTCCTTTGAAGCCTCTTGCAATTTGTGTGCATTAAAGCATTCTTTGGTTTATTATTTTTACTGGGTAGAGTTTGAAATTTGCTCTGTTTTGGAGGACTGAGATGGCAAGTAAATGATTGATATTAAAACAAAAGTCTGGAGACCATAATACAATTTTTAATCATGCTGCTCAATTTCTCTTGTCTGTTTTTCTAGATTGTACATTATTTATTCACATCTGTTTCTACTGTAGATAAATCTGAGTCTCCACTACTGCCCAGAGTTTGTACTATGGATCTGTCATAACGTTTATTTTTGACCCTTAACAAGGCAGTATACTGAATAATGTGGATATTGCCTATTTGGATATTAATTTGTTTTTTAAAAACAGCAGAATTTAGACACATTTCTCTAGGAATAAAAAATAATTGCATGCTTCTACTAATTAACAGCTTCTCATTTTAGGTAAATTCCCAAAGACAATATCAGGCACATTATTTGAACCTTTAAAACCTAAAAAAAGGTAAATTGTTACAGAGCTCTTCCTGAGTAACTTCAAGTAACAAACAAAAAAGAAGATTGTCTCACATTCTGACTACTTAAAAATACAGAGCAACCCAGTCCTAAAAGGTGATTAGACAGAATCTTCTGTGTTTGAAAGGTAGAACTTATGAAAAGAGGTAGAAAATTCTTGGACTGCAAGAGCATTCTCAGAAAAGAAACAGTCCTCAAATTTGGAAGACTGCTTCCACATCAATACATTTGTTTCATTTATTTTGTCCATTGTTTTTTGTTATTAAACAAGACAGGGATGATTTCTCTTGTTCTGTATTTCAAACAGCATCGAGGTCTGGGACTGTCACAGTTAAAGTAATTGAACTTCCTGGGGGATTTAGCTATGTTTCCTTTTCTTTCTTCCCCCTGTGATGAAGGAGCTTCACAAATTGATATAGGGGCCAGAGTGGTGTTGACTTTGACCTCTATGAAGCATATTTTACTTTTCTAATTTCATCAAGAAATTGCTTGCCAAAGAAAGCCTACTGTCACTCCTCTCTGGCCTCCTCCTTTGCGGACTTCCTGAAAAGAGGTCTGGCAGTGAGGAAAGGATGTGCTCCAGTGAAGTGAGAAATTTTTTTTACAAGTCCATGGGTTATTGTCAAAACCACACTTTCAAGTGCTTTCACCAACTCTAGAGCTTGCTAAAGCAAGATGAACAGTTTGATGAGCTCTTCCAGGTTTTCTCTGGTCTCCCAGGAATGGAGGAGGATATGGAAAGAGATGAATCATTTGCCTCTGGTTTCTCCCTTTTCTCATTTGTTCTCATGCTCTTACCATATATGTTTGTTGCACAGGAGAAAGAGACACAGCACACCTTTTGTTTGTAAGGGTCTCTATCACATCATCTCCTTGCTAAAGCTGGAATCAGAAGCTAGGTGAGCATACTACAGAAAGGCTCTTGATGTCCTGGACTTCTTTCCTTAACCATACCAATAGACACTACTGGAGATGGGTCACTAGGTTACAAGGTAACCTGTACAGTTGTTGTTGGGTTGTAATCACTGATCCAAAGTCCTCACTGCCACAGTTTTCATTATTCTCCATAAATCTCAAAGATAAAATCATGTCAAAATATTTTAGAAAACAGTCGTGATTGTTCAGGGACCATCAGTTTCAGGATGGTTTAAGGCATTCTTCTCAATATTGCTAATTTTTCTTGGCAACAATTTTTTTTCATTATTCCATTCAAGTGCACAAATTAGATATCTTAAATCCAGTTTTCATTATTCTCTATAAATCTCAAAGATGAAATCACTTCAAAATATTTTAGAAAACAGTCTTGATTGTTCAGGGACCATTTGTTTCAGGATATGTTTAAGGCATTCTTCTCAACATTGCTAATTTTTCTTGGCAACAATTTTCTTTCATTATTCCATTCAAGTGCACAAATTAGACATCTTAAATCCATTTTTCAGCCTGGTTTCCTAAAGAGGTAGTGCCTTCTATAGACATTTTTATCTAATAGGCAATTTTAATGAAATATGAAAGAGGGACAGAAGCCTCCAAGCCTATTAAGTTCCTAAAAGTGTGTGAAAATAAATGGCTGGGTAAAAGGAGAGAATTGCAAGTCGCTATTTCTTCTGAAGAGCTTCTTGTGTTCTGCCCCCTGGAACAACACATCATTGCAACATATCATAGTTTTTCTTACTTACTTCAGTTCCACGTACTCTAAAGCTGGTATTACTGCCTTTTTGACTCTATATTTCAGACCATGCCTGTCTTCTCAAAAGAAGGAGGCAATGCCTTGCTTCTGTGCATTAGCCTATATGTATACATATACAAACACACGAATGCTTACATGCATAGGCAAAAATGGGGGGAGGGGGGGTATGTACATATATGTATACACACACAAAGGTAAAAAATTTCTTAAATTTCTTTCCAATTTCCTGTGCTTTTTTTTTTTTTTAATGTCCTTTACTGATGATGGGATATTCTATGCCATCTTTTATTAAACCTTCATTTTCTCAGCCAATAGAATTCAGGTCTTTGCTTCAGAAAGTGTGCTTGGTGAGCAACAGAAGTAATTTCCTCTTAGTAGACCTTCTGTCATTTCCCAGTTCACCTCAGTCTTCAGCCCATTGCAAAATACTGATTTTTATTTCCATCACAAATCTTTAGGGTCTTTGAGAGATTTAGAAAGACCATTTCCATACTCAAAGATCATTTAAATGGTGTCATTAACAAAAATAAAGGAAGGTTTCATTTCTGTATAGTGTTTTAGAGATATTTGGCTGACTTTCTCTAGCAGAGTGTTATGAAACTGCAGCATATACTCACAGTCATCATGAATCTGAGAATAGTTCTGTTTAATTTCCAAAATGTAAGTCAGAACTCCCCAGTGGCTGGATAACCGTTTTTCAAACTTAGGGAATTAAATTCAACTTGCTTTCTGTACTTCATTCTTAAACAGCAACACATTCATAAAATTGTCTAATTGCAACATAACAAATATTTTTTTGCTTCATTTCAGAGGTATGTGACCTGGCACTTTAACTGGAGTTATTTGGAAGCAAACATGCAGTATTATTTTTAAAAATCATGTGAACATTGATGTCAGTTCTATTTGCAAACCGATGGGAGCAAATTTTTTATTTCTGGATCATGTCTGTCCTGGTTTGGGCTGGGATAGAGTTAATTTTCTTCCTAGTAGCTGGTACAGTGCTATGTTTTGGATTTAGCATGAGAATAATGTCGAKAACACACTGATGATTTAGTTGTTGCTAAGCAGTGTTTATACTAAGTCAAGGACTTTTCAGCTTCCCATGCTCTGCCAGTAGGGAGATGTACAAGAAGTTGGGAGGGGACACAGCTGGGACAGCTGACCCCGACTGACCAAAGGGACATTCCATACCATATGATGTCATGCTCAGCATATAAACCTGGGGA
Source organism: Oceanodroma leucorhoa (assembly GCA_030449065.1). Classification (NCBI taxonomy): domain Eukaryota; kingdom Metazoa; phylum Chordata; class Aves; order Procellariiformes; genus Oceanodroma; species Oceanodroma leucorhoa. Next base: position 20,624,282 of record JASVER010000004.1, on the reverse strand, counting down.
AAGAAGAAGGAAGGGGGGACATTTGGAGTGATGGCGTTTGTCTTCCCAAGTAACCGTTACGCGTGATGGAGCCCTGCTGTCCTGGGGATGGCTGAACACCTGCCTGCCGACGGGAAGTAGTGAATGAATTCCTTGTTTTGCTTTGCTTGTGCGCGTGGCTTTTGCTTTACCTATTAAACTGTTTTTATCTCAACCCATGAGTTTTCTCACTTCTACTCTTCTGATTCTCTCCCCCATCGCACTGGGGGGAGTGAGCAAGCGGCTGTGTGGTGCTTAGTTGCCATCTAGGGTTAAACCATGACATGTCCCATTAGGGTTGCTTATGCATATTTCTCTTTTTTCCCCTGCTGAAAGCATGATATAACATAAAACATAGATAATTTCCAGTATTGTTATATACTTCTCTCATATGGAGTTTGGGGAGGGTGATTTTTGATTTTTTTTCCAGTGAAATATCTCATTTGTGAATTGTATAGTCAGCGGTAGATTCGTCTCAAGAGGACAAAACAGTATAATGAATTATGCCGATGCACTCTGAACAAAACATTTCTTAGAATAGCAGTAAATCTCATGACCTGCCATTAAATGCTTCAAAATACAGTGTTTCTGGATATCATTAGCATATCCTACAGATGATGATTCTCGAGRAAGATGCGAATTATTGTTACTAGATGTTTCATCAGTGGAAAAAATGCTGTACTCTCTGAAAGGAGAAAAATTTATAAAGGACATGAGACCATCATGGTTGTGGTTCAGTCCATGGAGGTCTAGCACATACCACCAGGGTCTGAGTCCATTAAAAAGAAGTCACATGACTACTGATTGTAATGAACAGTAGATACTGTGTTAGGCACTTCCAGAGAATGATGTGTTCTCAGCTTCATCACATGCAAAACTTGACAGGACAACTTAAAAAAACCCTTATACATCTTTAAATATGTATCTTTTGAAGAAGGATTTCATATCCTATACTATTATATCACTTAAACCTATTTTCATTCTCAGTTTCATAAAAAGGTTATGCATTTCAGTAGTTCCTGCCTCAAATAATATCTATTCTCTATATTGAGGGCAGATAAAAGGAAGGTGTTTCTAAGTGGTGAGCAGTTGCCAGTGCTGTCAGGCCTGGAGCAGGCACGGACACAGGGATACAGGGATGCTCGATCCATCCACCTAGGTCTTCGCTTGCTGTCACTGAAAGGACCCCCTCCATCTCTGGATTGGCTGTTAATGTCAGGCAATGAATTTGCCAGACACAAATCTGGGAAACAAGCGTATTCCGCTCTTTCTGTGAGTGATGGAACCGATTTGGCTTTCTCTCACCCACCAAGAAACAAAAAAAAGCAGTAGAAAACTTCAAATTAAATGACCAGCTTCCTCGAAATGCATAAGAAAGACTATGAGGCCTATTGTGAAGTTAAATGGTTTCAGCCATGGTACTTGCAGCAAATCACTTCAAAGTAAACACCAGAAGAAAGAGGAAGCAAACAACTTGCCAGTTTTAAAACACGTTAGTTTTTTCAATGATGGGTCCAAATGATGTCAAACAGCAAAGTATTGACACAAACTACTTCCTGAGGTTTCCTCCTGTCTAGACTAATAAAAACGCCTTCCCCTACCCATGTCCGCACAACTGCAACTATCGTCTCTTTCAGTCACCCAGAGTCTCACCCAGCCACTCCGAATCTCCTAAGTAAGGATCCTCATTTCAAGGGCGGATTTGAAGTGCCTGTTCGTCTATGTAGAAATTTTTGCAACCTATCCTATGAAGTGGAGAATCTACCTCATGAATGTAGATCTACATAATGTGATTATGGCTGAAAATATGAGCAGCAAAAGTAATTTATTCTCCATTCCTACTCCAGAAAAGGATGATCATCGTCCATCAATAACATGTACTGGAGTAAAACATCTCAGAGAGGACAAACACAGAAGAACAAAAGAGACAACATTGTGATCAATGTGAGAAGACTATCAAACACTATTTGAGATAATCGTTAAAAACAGCCAACAAGGCTCAGTATCATTAGCAAACTGTTTGGTGCAGACCAATTTGATGGACCACATTGGCAGCTTCAATAAATTATGGTGTTTCAGAGCGGCTGCACTGGAAGTCAGCTTGAGGGCAAGAGGAAGGACAAATCAATTCCCTTTAAAAGGCAGTTGCTACTAAAATTATAGTTTAGTCCATTCAACTTACACTGGCTTCAGGGACAAAATCTGAGATGTAAAGTAAGAAGAGTTGAATAGGCCTTCTTTCTAGTTGCTTTAGTAAAGAAGTAGACCATGTCTACATAGATATTACTTGATGCCTAGTCATGAGTTCTATTATAACTATCTTTTTTGATTACAACAATTTTTCAGCAATTTTTTTGTTTGTTCGTAAAGTCATCTTAGAACCTATCTACCATTTTGTGCTTAAGGCACTGCACATTCTGCTCTACTTCAGTTTGCAGGTAGAGAATGGATCAAATCAGTGTATCATCACATTGTATGGGATCTGACATAAAATATTTTTCCACTAATTAAGACACGGTACCTGAGATTATTATTGCGCTTGTTCTTTTGCTCTTTAACTAACCTAGATTTATCTCCAAGATAGCACTTATCCAGCAACAGTATAAAACTGTTCAGAATGAAAACATAATGGACAACTATGTAACCTCAAACTTCTCCATTTCTCAGTCATTTACTGGTTCCTGTAACATTCACCACAAAGACTGCAAATACTTTTTCGCTATATGCAGAAGCAGTTAGTTTCAACAATGATAAAATAAATTACCATTGTAAAATGAACATAGCCATCTCTAATTTTCACACAGGTTCATCTGAAGTCCACTCTGTGAGTATACACATAAATGGATATATGAATGAGTATACGTGAATGAAGACACATTAAAGGCCCAGAGTAAAAGAGTAGGCATATTGCAGCACAACCAGGAGCGCAACTCTTCCAGACATAACATAGCCTCAGTCATTTGAATGGACCTCTACATGATAAAAGGAAAAGTTAATGAACTTAATCACATTCCACTGATGCATGTCTTTCTGTCACAGGGGTTTTATTAGAGTTTCATTCTGAAGTAAAATCATAGAGGAAAGAAATATTGGACCATGTCAGAATAACTTTGATATTTTCTGATTGACAGATGCTTTCATTTTGTTTTGAAATGTCATTTCATTTTATTTTTCTAAATTCTGCATTATACTAGGACATACTGATAAAAATATATACATTTCAATATTCTTTTTTATTAAAAAAGGACTGTAAGGAATACATTGTGTAATTGCCATGAAATCACTTTACTATCTACAAATATATGGAAAGTTCACAATATCTGGCACTTGAAGTGGTCCTTTGTGCTCACTACTTGTACACATTCAACAGATTTTTTTCTCCAATGTACTGTTAAGTGAGATGACCAAGTGAGACACATTAAGCCAAATTAGTAACTTGTTTTGCTTCCATTCTTCACATAAAACATCATTTGGATTTCCCCATTTTTTAATTCATAAACTCTTTTATCTCCTTGCATATTGCTTTATCTCTTGACAACAAGAGATGAAAGATGGATAGACACCACTCTCATGAGCAGTGATGGTTTGTTGGCCATCTAACTAAGGCTGTTAGTTTTGTCAAAACATAATTTTGGTGACTCTCAAGGGAAAGTAACACAAGAAGTAATTACTATGCAAAATGAAACAAATAAATGTATTTATGTAAGATACAGCTCGATTCGATGYATTATATCATGACTTTTTAGTGAAACACGTTAACAGTCAAAAAGAAACACTCAGTGCTGCAATACTCTGTGACTCCTGAATGTGGCTTGTAGTCAGCGGAGCTGTCACTGTCCTGTGACTCCCAGCAACATTGCACATGCAGTCTGAAGGAGCCATTAGCACATTTTCTATGGACAAATTCCTGTGTTTTCATCAATATGTAATGTTACCAGAAGATGAAATTGAAATCCCCAGATAATAATGCAATCATATTTTCTACCTTGTATTTTTTTTTGAGGTCTGTGGGGTTCTTGCAGTTTTTCTGGTATCTTCCACATGTACAGAAGATTACTGAATGAAATGTATTGGTGAATACTTCTCTATTCTGTGCATTTTCTTCTGGATATTCTTATTGAACTTGATTTTTTTCCTCCTCTTCCTAAAGAGATTTTTTAACAAATTTAAAACTAAATTCTAGTTTTAGCTATGGTAAATGTCATCACTAAATTGTCCACATAAACCTTGCACTGTGGACATAAGTCTATTACTATGTGAAAGTTTGGTTACCTATGAACTCCAATACACTTAGAAGTGGATTTTGGCAGTTCGGTTTGGCACACATGAAAGTGATATCACAGTGACACATCAGGAAAGTTTCTCCATGGTAGCTGCTGGTGTGACTGAAATCTCTCATGACTTTCTAGCAAAGGTCCATTCTGAGACTCAAATAGTGAATATTTTCAAATGATCCTAAAGTTCTGAAATTACTCCAAGGTGCTTTTGACCATGTCAACCATCATTATTTGCTTCAACATCTTAACTCAGCCAGAGAAATTGTGGTATGTAAAACAAGTTTGTTTGCCCCCATATATGCTGAAAATGGTCAAGACTCTGTCTGTGCTGTAACCATTATGAGCATTTCCATTGAATCAGCCTTTCTATCCTGCCTCATGCTACATCTGAAGTCAACATCTCCGCAGGAACACTTTTTATGTTATAGAGACTGTGGATAACTCCTGCTTCTGGGTTCCTCAGTAAAAAAGAGACATGAACATACTGGAGAGAGTCCAGCAAAGGGCCACAAAGATCATTAAGCGACTGGAGGATCTTTCCTATGAGGAGAAGGCCCGCTGGTGATTTTATTAATGTCTATAAATACCTGAAGGGAGGGTGCAAAGAGGACAGAGCCAGACTCTTCTCGATCGTGCCCAGTGACAGGACCTGGGGCAATGGGCACAAACTGAAACACAGGAGGTTCCCTCTGAACATCAGGAAACACTTTTTTGCTTGAGGGTGACCGAGCACTGGCACAGGTTGCCCAGAGAGATTGTGGAGTCTGCCTCCTTAGAAATATTCAAAAGCCATTTGGACATGGTCCTGGGCAACCTGCTCTAGGTGGACCTGCTTGAGCAGGGGGCTTGGACCAGATGACCTCCAGAGGTCTTTTCCAACCTCGATCATTCTGTGATTCTGTGTGATTCTGCCTACAGACACAAACTCTGGTTTGTGGAGTTAACTGAAAAGTCTTCCATTACTGTACTAGAATTCAAAACATGGGACTGAAACATTCTACCCCAGGCTTTATATGGTGTGTTAATGATACAACTAAGGGCAGCATTTGTAAAGGAAAGCTTTAGTTCAGGGACCTTGTCTCCGGTAAACACTGTCGAGAAGGAGGCTCCTCCAGAGAGCATTAAAGAGCAGAAAACTACTGTAGCCATCTAGCATCTTCTTCCCTCTCTCTCCTTTGACTACTTAGCTTAGGAAGAAAAGTCTCCTAACATTAAGGCAGCATTTGGGACTATGCCCCTAAAATTTACAAACAGCTGTCCCATTGCAATGCTATACAGGATACCACATATTGCAGTAAGAAACCTTGGCTTTTCTATATAGCTCATTAAAACATAGCTTTTGGGGTCAGAGCATGAAATGTTTGTTTATTCTCCAGGAGTGCACATGCAAGCAAGTCACCGCTGTCGAGCAGATGACTCACACAGGAGAAGGTTCACCAAGCTCAGAAGAGACATTCTGTTAAAGCATACACGGTGCACTGCTGGTTTGCAACTGGCAGGACCATGCCCTTCCTAGCACAGTCACACAGGATCTGCACAGGGCCGTGGTCACAGTGGTAGGGAGAGGTTTGGTTAACAGTCCCAGACGAGGCAAGGTAATGAATAAGGATGAGAGTCCATCCAGGGACTCCCACAAGCAGCTGCAGGAGGTGGAGATAGACACAGGGCTGGAGGCAAGCCTACCACGCAGGTACAACATCCATCCAGGGAACAAGGACTAGGCACAGGTTAACCTAAAATATAGCTCAGGAAAAGATTTGGTGCCCAGGCCTGTGCTGAAATGGGGTTCCTGGGCCCATGGGCAGGGCTGAGGGAGACTGGGCAGGGCTAGTAGGACCTGGTAGAGCCCTCAGGGTCTGGACATCTTTTGATCCTATGGATAAAAAATGATGGATCTTCCTTGGTCACATGGTGGCCTATGAGGATTGGCTTTGTATTTTCACAGCTACAATTTCACAATTTCACTTGTGTCTACTAACGACACCCCTCCAGGTGTGGAATGACGTCTGAATGCAATCTTCTCCAGCCATTCCCACAGAGAAGATTCTGCTGAGAATCACTGCAGGCAACTTACAAAAATGTGAACAACACGACAAAATGCGCTGGTTTCCTTAGTGGGGATTTACATCCACCAGCCCTTCTGTTGGATAAAAATTGGACTCAAACAACTTACAGCCTTTTGATTTCTTAATTTACTAGAAAATTTGTCACAGTCAGTAATTGAATCATCTCATTAACCTTTAATCTATCCTTTATGTTTTTCACTCTTTTTCATTTTTACCACCATTTACCATCTTAAAACTTTAGGTACCTTTTATATAGAAAAATAATCAGGAAATAACTGGGGAATCAGAAATATTCTTGTTTATCCTTTATTTAAAGGTAATCCCTGATTACTTCCTACTTTCAGTTAGTAATATGGTATTTCTTCAACATGATCTTAAAAAAAGTTTGGCATTAGGATACAAACAAATCTATACTCCTTATAATTCCTTCCAAACTTTATTTAAAAAGTCTAAATAAACAAGTAGCAATTACACAAATAGTGTTATAAAGAAGTTAGTCTAGAAACATATAGAAATGTTCTTGTTTTATGAACTACTTCATAAAAGACAGATAATTTTCTCTTATATTCTTGAGGGCTTTCTGACCAGGGCAGAAAGGCTGTGCATTGGTGAAAGCCTGTGTATTTATAAAAAAAGGGGTAAAAAAAAAATACCTTGAAGAGGTGAGATCTTTGCAGTATTGTCACGGCACTGTGCCCCATGATATTGAGCACACAGGAGGTGACCAGCTGCTCCCTTGGAGCTGAATATTGCCTGGAGAAGGGCAGAGCAGTCAACAAGGCAGGAGGGAGCAGCAGGGGCCTGGGCTCAATGTGGAATTGTCTGTCACTTCGCCAAAAGAGCAAACCTGATAGATGTGCAAATAGTCACTAGTAGATGCAGACTAATCAATCACACCAGCTCAGATGATATCCTGACTTTCTACAACTGTGCCAGGAGATGCACAAGATTTCAGTCCAGCCCAGATTTAAGCATTTCTGGAGACTGCATTCATCCCATACTGTTCATTTTGATTTCTTTAAATTTTCCTTTGCCGCTTTATTTACTGTATTCATACTTTGCAGCATCCAAAATAGGAACCTCACATGAGCAGAATGCGTAACTGCCACCCTGAACAGCAACAAAATCCAAAATACAATCAGTTGGGCCTTCCATAAGTCAGACAGAAATTTATAGAGTGCCATTATTGTCTATTTACATCACTGCAGAATACACCCAGCACTGCTATATTGCTCCCAAAGTATTTTATTCCACAAATTCAAAGAAACTAACAATGCTCTCCTTTGCCCTAGCCCACATTTTCTACTCTTCTGGAGTCTATTCCAGCATTCGGTATATAGAGTAAATCACAGAGGTCACACCGGGCTGTCAGAAGACAAATGTGTTCTTGTTCTGTAATATGATGGGCTGCCTGAACATATTTAGAGGTGCTAGATAATTTTCATTCTCCAGGCCTTCAGCTTCCCTTTGATCTCCATATATCACTTTCCACATCCTTTGAATTCTATTCACATGTGCATAGATGCAGCTATGCAAAAACAGAGGTTATTTGTAATTAACCCCGAATGCAAGACATGACCTTCTTGCTGAGCACCAGCACTAGAGCAGAGCCTTCTCTGCCTTTCCTGCTTGTATGGTTAATTGCTGCTGTGCCCATGGCATTCCCCAGGAAGTGTCTGCACGCAGCTGAAAGAGCAAGGGTGGCAATTAGGGACCTACATATGCCAATGCAAAGACTACGTGGCTGATTACACCAAAATTACAGCTTGCTTAACACCCTGATTCACCCAGATACTTACCCACACACTTAAAAATAAATATACATGGTCTCCATTTGAATTCAGTGGGACAGAAATACATCTTACTGACCAAAGTGCGTGTTTGACAAATTCTATACTGAATCAAAGCTCTCTACCATAAGGTCTTTGTCGTGGTTTAATCCCAGCCAGCAACTAAACACCACGCAGCCTCCTGCTCGTCCCCCGCCTCTGGCAGGACACRGGGGAGAATCGGGAGGGCACAAGTAGGAAAACTCGCRGGTTGAGATAAAAACAGTTTAATAATTGAAATAAAACAAAGTAGAACAGTGATAATAATAATGATAACAACAGCAATAATAGAATGTACAAAGCAGGCGATGCACAATGCAACTGCTCCCCACCCGCCGACCGACGCCCAGCCCATCCTGAGCCACAAGACCCCCCTCTTCCTAGAACACCACTCCTAGTGTATATACTCAGCATGACATCACATGATATGGAATACCCCATTGGCCAGCTGGGTCAACCGCCCTGGCTATGCTCCCCCTCCCCAGCTTCCCATGCACCTGGCAGAGCATGGGAGGCTGAAAAGTCCCCGGTGCAAGCTTCACTCAGCAACAACCAAAACATCAATGGGCCATCAACTCTCCTCTCATACCAAACCCAAAATACAGCATCCCCCAGCTACTAGAAGGACAATTAACTCTATCCCAGCCAAAACCAGGACAGTCTTAAATATCTAAGCTCATGAGTACTAGTCACATGTCTATTCTTACAAGTTACTATTACCATGGTGCTCAGGAGTCACGGACCAGGATCCCATTTTGTTTGGCACTGTACAAGGTCAGAGGGAAAATAAAGGACAAAAACCTGACAACATGAGAGGTTTGGGAGGAGACGAGAGTGATGAGACACAGGGTGGGCAGTACAGCTAACAACGGGCTCAGCCTGGCAGCAGCCTCATTGTCTGGAGATTGTCACAGGCACCCTGGCCAGGGAGAGCTTTCAGTGGTGTCTGATGGAGGGTAATGAGGCAGCTTCACCAAGGTGTGCAGCAAGCTCCTTGGAGGCAGCATGAAGGAAGACATGAAAGTGTTTCTTTGAAATGTTAACAAGTGAATGTCAAAGCTGGCATCAGTGACCTATCAGGGCTGAGAGATGACACTTTCTGTGAATTATAGATGATCTGTAGGGAAGGTGCAACTTTGAAGGTCCTTCAAGGTGAAGTCAAGTGCTTCACATTTGATATGATATAAAAAGAAAAGCCAGCAGTGGGATGATGAGGGGATGGGAGGGAGCAAAGTGACAACCCAGTGGAATTAATTTTGCAGCAGCATGATGAAGGGCAGGGAAAGGCAATATCCCTGCCCAGATCACTCCCTCCAATGACGACGGTCTCCCAGATGATCCTCCCCACTACAGTGCATGGGGCACTTCCACTAGCACCTGGCAAGTTTGTTTATTTGTTCTTAAATAAAGGGCATGTGTGTGATGGAGAGTGTACCCAGGATAAGGAGTATGATAAAAATGTCTGAAAAATGCTAAAAAAAATTAAAATTTCAAATTTCTATTTGATTAGGTTAGCAATTAATAAAATAATCATCAGATAATCACAGGAAAGTAATCAATCATTGCCTTAATTTTACATTTTGATTAATGTTCATAATTTCCCAAGAATTCACATGATAAAGGGGCAGATATTACTCCATTAATATCTGCTTTTCATCAAAGAATCAATATTACACTTAATAAGAACTACTTACACTTTTAACACAGCAATCAGGTATAGATAAATGGAAAAATAAATTATACTAACAAATACAAGTACTTTGCCTAATTGTTAGGCATTTTTTTCATCCCATAAAAGCATTTGCTTTCATGTTCTTTCACCTTTTCATCTCTCAGAATTACATAGGTGGTGTCATATGCTCCAGACATTGACCTTCTGTGTAGATCGCTAGAGACCTAATCCATCACATCCCTTGGCATGTCTGATTCCCCACATGGGGCATATACTCATCATTGGCCTGTTGTAAGACATTCTGTATCCACACACTGAGGCATGTTTTGCTGTAATTTGCTCCTTTTATTCTGTTCTCCGCCTCTTGCTAATAACCTGGAGCACTGACTGTTTTAAATGAAATCTGAGATTTTGCTCCTTAGCCTTCAGCAACGACCAAACATCAGCAGTAAGCCAAGAGGTCTGGTGAGCAGCATTCTCCTACATCTTTCATTAATATCCAAGTACGTATTACAGATCTCCTCAGCATTATTTCCTACCGGATTCTTTACAGAACATTGCTTCCTTCCATTTCCTTGTATTCAGCTGTGCTTGGCACACACAAAAAAACCAAACCAAACCAAACCAAACCAAAACCCCAAAACAAACAAAAAAACCCCATCCAACAACCAATGAAACAAACAAAAAAAGGCTTGATGCAGCTGCATGAAAAAAACCCGCATCACTCTACATTTGTACATAAACAGTAGCATTTTACTGGGATTCACCTCCCTTAATTTTAGCCATTTGAAAGGCATTGCATCTTAGCCAGACAATTTGATTCTCCCTGTAGTCAATGAAGAGAAGTGGCTATCTCCAGATAGTGATTCATCCCAGCCTCTTTTTGCATCTGCTTAGACTGGGTGTCTGTCTTTCAAATATCTAAAGGTACGCACAGCACAGAGCCCTGTAAGGAAGGCTTCTTCCTCCTGTGAATAAGGCTCCTTCTTCTTGTACTGCAGTGTTGCTACACTACTGCCAGAGTCCTGCATTCAACAGGGGTTAATGCATTTGCCTTGGGTAAAACAGAAAGGGTGAAAAAAGACTCCCTGTCTCCCCATCAGGTGGAAAAAGAAGGTATTCTTCTTTTTCAACTGCTTTCTGTGAAATGAAAAGGTAATGATTTAGTCTTCTAGAGATGTCCTTAAGTATACTATATTACAGACCTTCCTGAAAGCTCACTTCATCTGCTCTGTTGTGTGATAACCTCTGGGACACCATATTTCTGGAAATAGTCCCCATCACTCAGCAGTTACTCAGTTCACATTGCCCTGAAGCATTTCCAGCTGTAGGGAAACTTTCCTGGATAAGCAAATAAGCCTTTAATTAATTGCATGCGTGCGTGCAAAAGCTCAGCATTATTTACATGTGCAAGTTCAGTGAGACTTTAAAAGTAGTCAAATATCTGTTAAAACAAAAAACGTTTTATTCCCAAACTCATAGTTTTGCTTTCTTGTGAAGTTCATGCCTCTTTTACTTAGTTTCATCCATGCTTGCTCCTGACCCATCAAAACTAAGAGAAGAAACACATACATCTTATTTAGAGAAGTAATAACTATTCATGCATAGCTCTGACAGAGCAAACTGTGTCCTGGTAAGACCTCACAGTTAGAAGAAAACATTTTCATATTAATCAAGTGCTAAAAAATGTTACTGAAAAACCAAATAGTTTGAGAAGTTCTGAGCAGGCAAACATAGGGCAGTGTGAACACTTTTCTACCTTGACTGCTAAAACAGCCGTGGATATAGCTGAAATGTATCACAGCACAGAATCTACCTCCTTTGCAATTTCCAGGTGCATGTTTAAGGTTCTTTTTGGTTTTCCTGCTTCTTATCATCTCCCTCACTTTTCTGTTGACTTTGATGTCGCCTGTGTTCATAAATTTTCACTTTCATCCCAGTGATAGCCCTTTTTCATAAAAGTTCTGGTTACACTCTGACAAAATTTGCATTCCTACAAATATTCCAACAAGGTTCCACTTCCAGTGTTAAACCTTGATTTATGTTTTAGAAATCCCAGTGAAACTCAGCAAAATAAAGAGAAAACATCAAGACATCCAAAAAAAGCAGAATTGTTTGTTGGAAATCCGCTATTGACAGTGGAGGAAAGACAGGCATTTGGATTAAGAACGGATGAGCATTAAGGGTCCAAATTCAATTTTATTGGACAATTTGGCAATCTATGTTTCTATCCCAAGACCCAAGATAGGATTTTTTAGGGTTCTAAGTCTGAGCTCTAAGAAATATTTCAAACATTCTTCTCGAAACTATAACTCGAACTATGTGCTCATTTACTGAGTTAACTAAGCCAGAATGAAAATGGGAAGTGTGCTAAAACCAGAATAAGGTGGAGTCCTTTCCAGTTCTTAAAAAGAAGATATTTTTTCAGTCTTTGGATCCAGTCTGATTAAGCAACACACAACACAGCTACACCCCAATGTTCCACAAGCAGGAGTAAGGTATTTTAAAGTTTGGATATCCTTGTTTTGTGATTTCAATGGAAACAAATGAAAAACGGCAGTTTAATTATCTCTTAGAAGTCTTAAATTATACAAAAATAAATAAAACCAACTGCATTCATGCTGTCCTTATCTAAGAAGAGCAAATGTCATACTAGCTGTTCTGGGGTTTGGTTTATGAGATTTCAGTGTGTTTGTTTATACTGGAAGATTAAAGCAAACATCAAAGAGCAACATTAGTCCCAAAAAGATGACTGAGAAATAACAAATCATTAATAAGTCTATAACCAGGTGCGGAAAGTCTTTAACTCAAGTCAGTGGAAATAATCTTTTCTGTTCCCAGGTCAGAGAAATTCGTGACTGGTCAGGTATGAATGGTGACTGGGACCAAACAGCCTTATTCCTGCAAATAACTGAACCTGCCACATCAAGAGAATGTGATTTAATGTCCACTCATCTGCACGGCTGAGAGAAGATCAAAAAGGACTTATAAAAGAAAGATAACCTTTTCCACAAAGATGTTATAGCCCCTCCTGCAGAGACATCCGTCTTGGAGCGAGAAAGAACTCAGCCAGCCACTAAAACTGAAGGAAACCCAACTAAACGCAGCTTTTGCAGCTGCCGCACGTGTCCGCCACAGCACCCCGCGGCAGGAGCGGCGCGGCCGGGGCGCAGAGCCACGCTCCAGCCTGGGTCCTCGCTTGCGCCGGTGGGCCCGGGAGCAGAAGCAGCATAAGAAGATGCAAAGGTTAGAAAAGGTTAGAAAAATCCTTCTACCTTCACTGGTCAGAATAAAGCTCACTTTCATTTCTTGACAAATATGTTTTGCTAAAAATAACCTGTTTTTATTTTGATTCCACTAATGGAATGTTTCAAATAATATTTTTTAAAAAGTATCAGAAATATTAATTTTAACTACACATTCATCTAAAGTAAGTACGCATTCATCTACATTAATAAATTCCATTTCCATCATTTTAGCTCTACTGTTAAGACTGCAGAAAAAAATTGCTTTTGTCTCACTGACGATCTGGGAAAAAAAAGTGTTTCTGTTCCTAGGAATGAAAAGTTTCCCTTTACTGGAGAACATTTTTTTTTAAGTTTAAGGATGAGCATACTGGAATATTTTACTGGAATAGAAATTAAATGTTTTATTGCACTTGTATTTAATTCTGTTTAGCCTTTTAAAAAATATCTCTTCTTTCTAAACACAAAGTATTTCAAAATTCAAAAAGTTTTTTTCTTCTTTCTTACGTGGACACTAGTATCTGAATTCAGTAAGAATTTGTAAATGATTGAGGCATTTGATGAGGCCTCTTTTGTGCATAATAATAGTAATAACAATAATAATAAAAAAAATCTTCAAGCTCATCCTCCTGTCTGTGGGAACATAGTTGACCTAGAGATTGCGTTGTTCAGGTTAAAACAATATTGCAAGTAAAATTATACAAACATTTCATTCTCAAATCAAGCCAAAGTAAAAATTTGCAAACCAACAAACAGTCAGTCTTTGGGTGAACCTCTTGCTAATTTAAATCCTGAACTAATGTATTTTATACAGTTTCATTTTTAGCTTAGCCCAAGTTTTCTATTTTTGTTGGGAATTTGTCCATGTCTGAACTTGGTTTTCAAGGAACAGTTGAAATAGCTCAACCATAGCTATTAAAAAAATCTTACATATAGAAGTAACTAAAAATGTCTTTTATTTAGTTTCAAACACCATCTTTTCCACTTAGCCAAGTTTYTCAGGACATATAATCTTCCCTCATTAATTTTTTTTCAGTCATATGAACAAAAATATTTTGTTTTCTTCACAGCTTCGGACAAAAATTAAAATGTGTGTAATTTCATCCCCCAATTCCAGATCAAGTTGCAAGAAAAATAGTTTCAAAATGGATCCAAAGAAAACCTACAAAAGCATGTCCATTCTTGAGCAGGTGGAGAGGTGGGTCCTTGGACATTGCAGTTGCTGAATTTCAACCTTCCCTTTTTTTGCTGATCAAATTACATAGTAAAAAATCACTTGGTGTCATAAGCATGTAGTGTAAATTTACAAAGAATTATGTGTGAAAGTTCCAATATGGAAAGTACTGAATTATACAGAGAGCAGACAAGAGAATGTGGATTTTAGGAGATCCTCTTATATTATATACTGTTTTTCTTAAAATTCCAGCAATGAACAGTCCACAATACAGCAAAAGGTGATTCACTGCAAAAGAATATAGACTGTCTTTATCTTTTTTCCATCCAGAACCTATGAGGGTAATAAAATATAAGAATGAAAAAATTGAGGAGTCAATGACTTTAAGCTTAAGCTTTAAGTGGATCACTTCCATTATCCCAGAAGTAATTTTTTCCATCTTACACTGTTGAATACTCAGGCACATCCATTGTACACATACATATGTGTTTGCATACATATATATATATTTATATTAGTCTGTAGTTGTGCATGTACATGTAGTGATGAAAGACAATTTTAGGTACGAAATATGACATACCCAGTTTTGGCAGATTGAAACCAGAGATTGAAACAACCTTGATACTTTGATTTTCTGTTCTTCCACTGGGATCTTTGAACTATGTTCTGTATTTTTCTTGCTGATAGGATGTAAAACTGTAGTTCTGGGGTTTTTTTTCACCTATTGGCTCCAAGTAGAAATTACATGCCAGTTAGATAGAACATGTTCTTCCATGCACACCCCACAGAACTCAGCAACTTTGCAAAAAATTTAAAACCAAAACCTTTTATACTTAAACAAAACACATAAGTTCTTCACTGAAAACTGAAAAGATCATGCAGAGAGTTTGCCACAGAATGTCTTGATTACAAAACTTATGGAACTAAATGTTCCTACTTTTCTTTCTAAGACTGATTCCACAACTGGACAACATCTCTCAGATGCAAAATTACTTTTCCTCTTACTGAAATTCTGTAATGTATTATTGAGAAAAAAAATGACCACTGAAATGCAGTAAGGGACAAGTCAACTTGGGAACCCAAGCTATGGAGGATAATGGGGCTGTCAAACAACCGATTTAACATTGCCTAGGAGAAAGAACAAAGACACTTCCAGTATTGGAAATATTAGTGGGTTTTGTTGTTGTTTTCAAATTATATGTGCTAAAATTATTTGGGAAAACTCAGAACTTCCTCACAAAAATATTTTCTTTGCTGAAAGCAAACTAATCCATTAAAACACAACTTTCATATAACACTTTTGAACATCCCTGTCCATCAGCCATAAAACTGAATGTCATTTACAAGGGGAAATAATTATGAAAAAATGCTGTAACCAATCCGCACTGGAATGAAATTACATTCTGACTCTTGGGCCAAGTACAAAGACACATTTAATTTAAAAGAATTGATAAGTACATAACAGTGACAGGACTGACCTTTTTCCAGGACTAACTATTTTCTTCATTGCATTTGATAGTAAAAAAATGTGTGGGAGGAAGAAGTGTACTTAAAAATAAGAGAAACTTAATGATTACAATTCATGAAAGCATAGGTTCCTTGATGCCAAAGAGGGGCTTTTTGGCTGTTCTTAATGTAAGAAAAATAGATAGAAAATCCATCCTCCTCTTCAAAGAAGGACTTAGTTAACTACAGTCACTCACAGGAAACAGAGACACAAATGACAAAAGGTTATCTATTAGTTAGTGGAAGAAATATATCTAAAGGAAGACAAAGGTGAGACTGTCAAGATAGATTTTCCTAACAATTTCCTGAAATTTTAGTCACGTGGATATAAATTTTGCTATGCCCTCAGGTATCATACTGTAGAGAACATACTCTGTTCAGTTTACTAGATAACACAAAACCTTTTCTTCCTTGTTTTCTGTTTATAGAGATTACTTTCATATATATCAACCACCTGTAAATTCTAGCTCACGTAACATGCTACCTAGAGCATCTGTTCTATTCAATACTTAAATTATATGCACCTTTTTACAAGAGCACAATATGCGAAGTGAATGATACAATCACCATCTCGGAAAGGATGGGCAACCAGAAGTACAGCCTCTCATGAATAAATGCATTTGGATTCAGGGCTCCAAGTGTCTGCATCAGCTGCTCACCTCCCATGGGATGAGGGGAGAGTCAGAAAAGAAACAGAAGCATCAGTTCTCCAAATGTGATCAGATTGCATGTTGCAATATGTCCTGCCCAGGTTGTCAACTTCAACAAGGACATAAAGTATTGGAGACGTTAATACTGTCCATTTTGATTATTTTTATTTCACTATTCAATACATACATGCATGGTATTGGACCAGTGCACCATCACTAATGGTGAAGTAGTTCACTTTCACATGGCTAGGAGTCTGCTATGGAGAAAATAAGGATGACATACAAAGCTAATACCACTACTAAAATGTTTACTAGAGGTGGCAACACACTCAAATGATCAGGAATTACAGCACTCAAAGTAGTGAAGATACTTGTTTGATAACTGAGGAAGACCCCAAAGCAGATTTTTACATGGCATTCTCACATTTCAGCTATTTCGGCCATTTCTTTGAAGCTGAAGAGCTGTGACTAGCTTCCACTGAAGTCACTGACAGACTACCATGCACCCTTGAAAAAACCCATTGAGGTCTCAATGGGCTCCAAGCAGAAGGATTAATTGGGGTTTCTAGGATAAACTTGCTCATGCCCTGATTAAATTCCTGTAAATCTCTAAAGCAGGGCCATACTAAGTCCCAGCTGAAGTCCAGGTGCACTCTTTGTCTGAACATGACCAGGCCTTAGCCATTTTCTGTATGGCAGCACATACAGTTTTACATAGCTACTTACATGGAACAGGAATCATCCCATCAGTCACTGGTAATCATGGCTTTATAATGTCATATGTCAACGTTATCTAAAGATGCAGCTGAGGCCCGTGCAAACAGCATTAATTGAAGACAAGAGACTTTCCATGGGTCAAAGCACTTACAATCCAAATAAATAAGATAATAAAAGAGGTGAGAAAGTTAATAAGTTTGATCAATATTGTCAAGTTCATATTAACTGATGAAGATAGGAAAGACAGTAACCTATGCCTGAATGTACACACAGCCCTCCAGTGGATGTCTGTTAATGTCCCCTGGCCACTTTAATCCACGGAGGATATGAGTTGTTGCAACATCTGAATTCCTGCTCTCTGTTAGTACAAGCCCTTGCAACTCACGTTATTAGTTAGGGAAGTTTCTTGGCTTAACCTGTCATGTATCAGCAACAGATGGGCAGGCAGAGAATGTATTGATACTGAGTACTAAGGAGAAAAATGGACTAAATTGTCTTAGTTCATGGGATGAACCTTGGTAACTGAACCTTCAGCATAGTACTTGTTAATTGACAGTTGCACATAAACAGAGAGCTGACTTGCTAAGCTGCAGTAACTCCTTCTGTTCCAAATAGCTCTTCACAGCCTTTTCACCTAAACAAAGGTGGCATAGAAGTAAAAACAAGGAAAAGCATCAAATTTTTTGACAGTAACCTCACTCTCTGTTTTCCTTCTTTACATGCCTATATGTCACATCCCTTCTGAACAAATATGCACTGGTCATACACATCAGAGACAGTACCTACCACTAGTGTTGACCAGGACATGGACCCGCTGCCCTCATGTTTAGCACCTGAGGTTGCAGTGAAGAAGATCCGAGTGTTGATCCGGCAGGCAGTCCCAGGTAAAGCGGGGCAGTAGGTAGGACTGGCAGGCAGGAGGCTCAAGGCAGATTTGTGACTGAAGCCACAATCCTGAGCTACGGCAAGACGGCCACAGACCGGTGGGCCAGCAAGCCATCAGAGTGGGTTTTGTCCCTGGTGGGAAAGTGATGCATCACAGCCAGGATGCTGATATTGGAGTGGTTTTTGTGTTGCCTGAAGTAAGTTAACATCTCACAGGACTTCACTGGCATTCAAGATCTCCTCTCTGCTTTTGCCCTGTGTAAAGTAACACTGGAGATGGGAAACACAGGAGAAAGGCCCAAAAGGAAAGGGGATGTAAAATCCTAAGACCTTTTGCTAGACAGAGAAAGAGGCTGACTGTGAAGTGTTGTGTGTTTCTTTTCCTTAGCCAACATGTAACCTAACCTCCTATCATCACAACGCTTAAATTATACTTCTAAGGTCTCTTTCCTTTAAAAAGATAGCAAAGGTAGTGTTGCTGGGGGTTTTTTCAGCTTTCCACAAGCTATTTTTTAAACTTGGATCCAATCTCCAAACTAAGTCAGACCTGAGCATAGACTACAAGGACACTGAGATTTCAAAAATTAAGAGCACAGAATTAGACTCCTACTCCAAATTCAGAATTGCAGAATGAATGACCTGATTTTCTGAAGTTCTTACACATAACTCCCACAGATGTCAGCAAAAACCTTAATTCAGAGTTCAACTTCAGTGCTTCAGAAATCAGGTCACTTGTTCAGGTACCTAAATATAGGTTTAGAAGAGTAGCTACAGCCTTTATTTATTTTTTAAACACTTAGATTCAGTGTTCAAAGCAGGTTACTGCTTCAGCTCCCGCAAGAGAATTTTGCAAAACTTAGGTCAGGATCCAAATTTGGTAAGGAGACATAAAGTCCGGGGGCGTACAGAGCCAGGGCTTCAGTCCTTCACACCRACCCACAGGTCCCCATCCATTTGTAGGAGGAATCTCATCCTTTTGTTCTAGTGACCCTGTAAATGACCCTGACAGCTCAACAACAGCCCCTTTCTCAGCTGCTCTTTGTTCTTCTTCACACAGTGTTTCCTAAAACACTGAATTAAATAAATAGTAAACGCATGGCTGGATGCAAGAAACTCAGGCAAGGATTAAAGTGCTACCGTTATGTATTAAAAAAACACGAGTATGCAGAAATTAATTACATGTTTTTGACTGTTTATAATGGTATAAGGTACATAACTATAAAAAGAAATGGGAAGTGGCAGATTTTTCTGTGAGCACTTTTCTTTGATTTGCCTAAAAAAGATGTATGTTTGGTTTTGTGTGTGTATGTGTCTGTCTGTCTCTCTAATGTGCTGCCAGGAGGTAGAGAGATTAGCAGAGGAATAACTTTTGCAAATGACAGACCTAGAATCACTAAGGGGAAACCCACTAGAGCCATAATCAGATGGGAACCTCAAAATTTCCATTATGTATCCACTGTGTATGAAATCGTATTTTTTTTAGGGTTCAGTTCTTTGTTGCTTTACATACGCTCAATGCTATAGATCCAGCTATGTGAGAGTGATTTTTTGCCCTTCCCCCACAGCTTGTCAGGTGAAAGACTTCTTGTCTCCCTGCTTTCAGCCTGACAAAGCCATGCAGCATTACCCCTTCAAAACCAAATCCTTGTGGTTCTGCCCCTAATCTTCCCTCTATTTTAATCAAAGAAATTAAGTTTGGAAGCCTGAAGAACTTAACAACTGAGAGCAATGAAATTACTCCAAAACAGCTTCTTCAAAACAAAGTATTTTTTTCCTGCACCTCAAGATATAAAGCATGCCAAAAAAAAAAAAAAAGACAGTAAATATTGGGTTCTACACTTACTTACCTAAATCTTTCTTCGCATTAGTCTGCAAACTTTCCCTCAGCTCAGATGGCCTTCGTTTCTAGCTGGAAGACATGAAGAATCCTTATTGCAGAGAGTAATAAGCATGACTGCCAATGGGTCAATAGTCTGTTTACTCCCCCCTTCTTCCTAAAGTCATCTTCTGTAAGATTTAGCATGCCCTTTAATGGTCAGCTGAACATCCATAAATCTGCTGGTTTACTTCCTAGCATACTCTACCAAGAAATGATGTCCTGTGCCAAGACCATTTCTAATACATAGACGTATATAATTCCTGCACTGGCAAAAAAATGGCAGACAGCAACACTTTGGGTGACGGGGTGCAAGATGACACTTGAGAACAGCTACTATTTTGGGGGGGTTGTAACAGGAGCAACAACAGATGAATCTTACTCCTACCACATCTGTTTCTAAGGTGTCCATAAAACCCCAGGGCAAATTTTGCAGTGTGACTGCAATTATATGGACAGGAATTCCTGGATTCAGGAATCTTATTAGTCCATTGAGAACTGAGAAACCCAATGTGTGTTGTGGCCAGTTGAGGCAGTCAGTCTGGCACAACAGCAAAGGGCCAGCATATTCGGGTGCAACAACAGGCGCAGAACAGAGAGTGATCTGTCATACTGTTTGCCATGCTCTTGATACTTTATGACTCACAAGTCTTAACAGCGCAGCCCTGGGGGCAGGAGAGACCCAAATCCAGGCTTGCACTCCGGTCTGCAGAAGCCGGGAGGAACCATTTAGGGCCAGCAGATTGCACAAGAGGTCCTGAAGCCCCGTTGGGCCTGCGGCCCTGGGCACTCTCCTCGCCCCGCTGGGCCCCGGGCAGACGGGAGAGCCGCGGCAGACGGGAGCCGGGAGCCCCGGGTGCTTCGGGCAGGTCTCAGCTGGCAGCAGCCAGACAGGCGCTTCCCTGGCCTCCCCTTTACTCCCTCCCCCACCTTCCACTGCCTTTTTTTTTTTTTTCCCCTCTCTCCCCATTCCACACTTCGCTAGAAGCCTGACGGATTTAACAAGTCACGGAGAGAAGGTTTTATCACCCAGGAAGACAACCGAGCCAACCATTCAGAGCAGGCTGCAGGCTTCCCCACAGCCATCCACCTCCCAGGAGCCACAAGGGGAAGGGAAAAAATGAATGCGCTTTCTGCATTCACCTTTCTATACGTCTGCATTATTTCCATATAGCTTAAATTACCTGGATGGGTTTCCAAGTGACAGGAACGTAGACAGACAGGTACAGGATGCTGAGCGCAGGGACGTTGTCATGGAAACAGAGAGGGAGCCCCGGTGGCTAGAAACTTGGAGGCAGGTAATTGAAGATGCCCAGTAGCCAGGGACAAGTGTTTGATACCGCCCTGTTACCCCGAGGCAAATTTCAAATGAAGATGAAACCTTCTGCCCCATGCTCGTAATTAATGATTCCAGTTGTGCTCTCAGGCACAGGGATTCACAGCCTTTGCATTCAATACTGAATCATCATTTTCCTGTGTATTTTGTTATCTGTGTTTCTGTAGTGACAGTATATAACTGAAACAAAGTCCCTAGCCAGCTGCAGATGACCCTGTAATTGGTGACATCAAGTTTATTTGGCATCCATTATTCACGATGTAAATTGTCAATGAGTAAAAATATTCTGAAAATGTACCTGCCCATGCACAAGGATCTGTCTGACTCATTATAGGGTGAATGATGATATGATTTACAAAAAAAAAAAATATTTACTCTCTTGGTAGGAGAAACAAAAAAAATCCAGCCTTGCTCCTTCAGATTGCAAATATATATGGTTCAGCATGACAAATGAAATTTTAACTTGCTTCCCTCTGTGTTAGTAAGCATATAATTATGCACAGTTAATTTATTTGCATTCATTACGTCCACGTGGGTACTTAAGTATCCATGTGAACTCACAGAGACAGATGTGTTGCTACAGGCAGGGTCCTGTACGCTACATGATTTGGTGACTCTGCAGTTTATCCCTTGCCACAAAATATGTTCCAGGTACTCGTCTTCCATCATGCACAAAAGCAGCTCTAGCGAAGCCTTTGTGGTGCAAGGAAAAGCCTGAGAATGTGAGCTGAATGTGAACTGCAACAGTCATGTCTTCCTGCACTAGCAAGCAGACTAAAACAATAGGACACAGATCTCAGCAACATCATTTATCTTAAAGGGCTGCTAACTCTGAAACTCTGAAACTAGGAAATGATCATCAGAAAGTGTGGGAACACCACAAAATAATATAGCAGTAGTAACAGAAGATTATATGTCCAGATTCAAATCTGAATCCTCATTTAAACTTATCCAAAGCTCCTGCAAAAATGCCCAAATTCCCAGCAGTGATGCAGAATCTAGGGATCTTGGCACAAATTTTGGATGTATTTGGCTTTGTAGTAGGATGCCTTTCACCTATAAACTCATGCAATTATACATGCACAAATCTAAATGCATGATTTTTTAGTATACATTTTCAGGAAATGTTATTGTAGCTAGTGCAATGCATCTCACTAACCAGAACTCAGATATATGAAAACATAAAATGACTGATATGTATGTCATCTTTTTACACCGAAAATCTTTCACAGAGTGATTTTAGCTGCTGCATGTTTTCTACTCTATATTTTGTGCTATGTGCACACTAACTATAAACCTGAAACTAAAGAAAAGCATTCATTACTGTGAATTCAGTAAAAAAAAAAACCAACAAACATACCCAGAAGAAAAAGCAGACTCTCATTTTTGTTTTGTTTAAAAAAGTTGAGGAATCAGGCCATATCAATATTATTTTAAAACATTGAAATCTATGACATTTTAAAGAAGTGGGGTGCACAAATAACCTCAGCTCTGCCCTTGATCACTACCATATTAAAAGTCTTTTTTCTGTCGGCTGACTACAGCCGCCTTCACTTGCAGTGAGTAAGAGGTCATTCATTCAGCTCAACACCTGTCAACCTGTGTCGCTTCTGGAGCTAAATTTCTGTGTCGTAGCCTTTCAGGGGAAGAAGGCAGTGGCAGATTCTTCAATATCAGCTACTACATTTAATGAAGGGAAAGAGTCTCATTACTGCAGTCATTTGTTGCCATAGCTTCCCATATGAAAGCCAAAGAAACCATTAGAGCATCTTTCTACCAGAGGCCAAAGGGTTTCATTCAATTACACCCATTCTGAGTGCAATAATTTGAGTTTAGCAAAAGCATATCTTCCCAATAGCCGTCCATGTTCAATCTGAATGTGCAAGTTATTTTTCATTTCAGTTTCTGAGGTTTTGACTTCCAGCCACTGGTTCTTCTTCTTCTTGGATATTTTTGACTCAGGAAAACATTTAGACATTGTAAACAAGTCCCTTCTTGATCTTTCTTTTGATAAACTCTCTGCTGTGGACACTTGTCAAGCAAAGAAGTAGCCTGGGAAGAGAAAAATCTGATTCTGGTCAACTTAGTTCTGCAGCATCGCTTTTTCAGAGCATCCCACCTTGCATCCCTACTGTACAATTTTTGGCTCATAAGTTGGCTCTCATCTTGACATAAATAACGTCACCACTTCTGTCAAATGATGCTGCTTTCTGCCCTCCCTTACAGGTCTATAATACCTTTATATGCATCAGATTGATTTTTACTCCCCTGAGGGAGTAAAATCCCTCCCTCCCTCCCTCCCTCTCTCTCTCTCTACCAAGGAAGTCAGCAGCTTTATGCTTATTTTCAAGACTGGCAATCTGAAGCATGGAGAGGATAACACTGTACTCTGTATCACATATCAGATAAGGGCAGACCCCTGTAACTTAAATCTCCTGGCTAAATCCAGCAATGCATTAGTAACGCTAGTTCTGCTATCTCTAACCCTTACTGCTGGTTGTCTTCACTACACACACAGACTGTCAAATTTCATAGTTTCAGATGTTAAAATGTATCAAAAAGATGTCTAGTATTGCCATTTTTTTCAGGAAATTTCTATTTGATTCTGTGTAAGGCACTTGCAGATTCAGTGCAAATCTACTAAAATGGGATTTTCTGCTTTGGTTTCTTAACAGACAGAGAGGAAATCTATGCAGGCAGGAAATCAGACCACTATTACCTTTAGTTTAGGATGTTCTGCTTAAGGTGCATACCAAACAAAACATAAAACAGAAACACCTGATTTTACCAGAAAAAAATGAGGCAATTCGGACATAAAACATCAACAGTGAGCCCTGCCCCTTGTATTCTGAATACATCGATCTCCCAGACTAACAGAAAGGCAATCTCCTACCAACAAGGTATTGATCTCCTCCACATTGCATACACAAGCATTTCCTGGAAGTGTCAGATGGTGGATTTATAAACTCTGTAAACATTAGGAGCACAGATGTGTATTTAGTGAATCGTTTCAGTATTACAGATGCCATGCAGTCTCATGTTATGTTTGATTTGAAATAAGCAACCTATGTTTTATAAGTTTAGTGATTTAATTATTATGAAGTCTTAATGTAGACATGCAATAGTAAGTCAACTAGTTTGTGGTCAAGTCAGGCAAAACTGATTCACGTCACGGATGTAACCCAATACACTGAAGAGCACACATCAAACTGCATTCTTGCTGTTCCAGGAGAAAAAGAAAAAAGAAAAAGAAAAGAGTTATTTCTACAGACTGTCAAATCATCACTTTCTACAGGAGAAGCTAATGAAGATGCTAACAGATACTTGGGGGGTGGACAATCACATGGAAGACTCAGAAACTGTTTAACTGTTTACTACTAACACTGCGACTTCCAAAGAATAAAGTGACTGACTCCTTATCAGACATGATGTGAATCTGTCAGAATGATATGAGCTAATAGTGTTATAGCATACGTAGTTTAGATAAATCATTCATAATTTACCATCTGCAAGTGGCATCTACCTACCTACAAGTGTTCTCATATGGATCCCATTAAATGTACCTTCACAGTGGTCATGGATTTCTCCTGGCAACCATGATTATAAAGGCAGGAAAAGGTATCAAACCTCACATGATAATTTGTCTACTGATGCCCATAAAACAGTGTCATACAGTGGCAGTAAAGATAGGGTGACTTCAGTCCCAGGGTGAAATTCAGCGCCCAGGACAACCAAAAGAAGATGGAAGATGTGGTTAGTCCTGCAGTACACCCATTGCCTCCTCAGTTGGTGGCTGGGACTCAGATGAGATTCCCTGAGGAATCTAAGTGTACTAAAGCATCCTACTCCAGACACAACACTTGCTTAAGTCCTTCTAATCCAGGGACCAAATTTAACCTTCAAAATTATAACAATGAACATGAAAGCCAATTCCTTATCACCGCAGAGTAATATGTTCTTGATATATGTTCACTAATCAAAACTGATCTAGGAAAAGAATTAGGCCTCTAATGTTCTGTTTTCTTCACTGCTTTATTTGCAGGCTAAGACGACTGTGATCATGCACCAGGTGATCTTGGGCTCCCCCATAATCAAATTCTCTTATGGAGACAGGCTGGCATTGTTAAGATTATGAGACCATTGGGATGCACTGTCCTGTGTTTCAAATTCCAGTGTCATTCTCCTCCTCTCTCCTGCCACTGCTGGCAGCAACCGCATACAGACGCTCTTCCCACGCTGCAGGGTGGTCATCCCATTTCAAATTCCAGGACTTAGACAGGGAGCAGAAGTGTGTGCGCATACACATAACTGCACAGCTATGAGTGGGGCTGTGGGGGGCACATACCTATGTGTTCATGCCTGCCCGCCTGCCTGCCTGTGACTATATGAGAAAGCTTAGGAAAGGTTTAAAGAACTGTTTTCCCTTCTGCTTTCTTGGGTCTTTTCTACTGATTGCTGCAAGAATACTTTGATTACGATTCTGATCTCCCTACTTCCATTGGGCTGTATCTTATCATTAGAGCAGTACAACTTTCACAGCATGTTGGTCCTTGGGGAAGAACAAGAACTGGTGATTTTGCAGGTTCCCTCTGGTGGGGGTACACAGAGAATGAAGAGGGAAATCTTACTGCCTCGCTCACAGAGGGATGGACATAAACCATCCTGTGTATTTTGCACCTACAGAACTTACTTGTCTGATCATGCAAAGGATATATTTCTGCTTGTCAGGGTTTAGCTTAGCTGGTATACACAGGGAAGAAATCTGAGATGCATAGGAATTATTGTCAGACCTTTGTGGACTCCAAAAATCTCTAAATTTTTATTATCTGTCTACTCAATTTCTCAGGTATCTCTTGATTTTTGCAATATTCATAATTTACATAACCTCAGCTAGCAATTCCATGGCTGTTTCAAAGTAGAACTGATTAACAAAATGTCATGTGGGTACACACCTTCCTGAATACTGCTACTATTTCAACTATGAACAGATGTTTGATAAATCTTTCTTTGTTTCAGCAACTGCTTTGCATCAGTTTAAAGCCCACTAAAGGCTAAACCATTTCCAAGAATGTAAACCATGAATTGATCTAAATTTGCTACTCTGACTTTCCTTGCCGCCTGTCAAATCATAGATTTTCTTTCTATGTATATTGCTAGATATTAGTCACTAAATAGATGAAAAGCTTTTCAGACTTGACACTGCTATCTCAAAAGGTCAAATAAACCTAAAGAGAAGTAAGTCTGCATAAGGGAATAGAAGCAGATGACAGCTTTGATTAAAGACTGAAAGATTCGAGGCGTATTCAGGGATAGTTGGTAAATGGTTATTATCTGTATGAATAATACACATCTTACTAAGACACATTCAGAATGAAACAGCAGGAGGATAACAGCAGTCTGAAATAACAGAAGGTCTTATACCGGAGACAATATACTGAGGGAAGTCGCGGTGTAGATAAAGTAGTTGTACCTGGTAGCGCTCAAGATCTGGAGTACCCGCTCCCAATAGCAGCTAAATTTTATCATTTGTTATGTGGGCATTTTCATTTGTTTTAATTTTCCTGAGAGTAGCAATGGTAGCTAGACTCAAATTTAGGAGCTCAACTTACTTTTGAAGACAACATTGGGGATAATCATTAGAAATATAAACTCCTTAGTAAGAATTCTGATGCAAGAAAAATATGGGAATTTAGAAACATACAAAAACTACCACACTTTTATGTGATTTACTGCCCTCAGAGTTAGAGAATGTGAAAAATATATTGACTGTTCTCTTGTATCTTACAGGACTTTTTCTTTTTTTTTTTTTAAATCAGTTTATGCCAGTAGAACACAGAGGTTTTTATGGTATGCTTTGTATTGTGTTTCCCTCTCCTTTTTAAACTTGGAATAGAATTTTAATTGATCCTACAATGATCCTTTTCAAAATCAAAAGTAGCAGAAAAGATCATACCAATGGTCTCCTTTAGCAGATAGCATATTTAGAAAAACAACAGTACTCTAGAAAAATGCATCTGACTATTTCCATCAAACCCAAAAGATCTATCATTTCCTCTAGCTCACTTATGTGCCACAATAAAAAACAATAGACTCTTGGAGTCTGCCAGATCTTAGATTAATAATAAATGAACACCAAATGATAAACACAGCCTTTCACTGTTCTATTGCTGAAGATTACTGCAGGATAAATACTAACAGGAAACCGAGCAATGTTAAACATACAGCTTAATGGATACATTATTTACAATAGGGAAATATATCCAAAATTCACACTAAACTAAAAGGATCAGGCATAGGTTAAAAAAAATAATGTCTTTTGGAACACATTATATTATATGGAAAAATATTTTAACATTTAACTTCTCAAGATTTAATTGCAGAAATGTCCAGAGAATTCAGAGTTATGTTAAGCTGTACAACTACAGCCTTTGATTTGTTGATACTGCTGAGGTAGAGACATATGCTGATTGGGAAAAGAAATGCTGACTGGGAAGGGAAAACGGGTGAATGTGCAAGAAAGGTTGCAGCAGGAATAGTGCAGTAATGTACAACCTTTTTCCCTTTCCAGGAAATGGGCTAATTTCTAGTCTACTCCTCTTCCTTCCAGTGGATTTTAATAACTGGGCATAGGTGATAGCAGATTTAGCCAAATGGTGAATAGACAGAAGATATGTGAGAAACTCTACTACCAGTATGGTGTAGAGCCAGAGCAGAATACAGGAGCACCACTCTGCCACAGTCTTAGATGATTGGGTGGGAGACCTAAAATTGCAAGCAGAATTTTGCTGGAGAGAATGAAATAATCCAAGTCAGAGTACGTTCAGAAGAGAGACTTTTTGCATGACCTACTTGGCATAGTCATACTTACAGAGTGACAGAGGCCATTAGAGTTTATCTTTTAGAAAATGAAGACAACAAAATATCTACTAACATCCCATTTTAATATAGCCAGATGGAGGGTCACACATTTATGAACCTTACCTAAAGAATTCATGAAAGCAGTGACAATAAGGAGGATCTCCAATTCCCAATACACAATCAGTTAGACCAGATGTATCTGCATCCTGTCGTAACTGGGAGAGTAAGCAGAAATGGGTGTATAGAAATAATTATTTGAAGGAATATTTCCTTTGTTTAGCACATAAGTATGACTACTAGTAATATACCAGTAGTAACCAGTTGTACTGTCAAAAATCTGTTGAAAACATGCCTCATCGTCAAAGAGTTCAAAGGCTTGCCCTGTTTAGTTTATTCATAAGACAAGGCAACTTGCTTGTGGTGTACAAATATTCGTATGAGAAGAGATTTCTGATGAGAGACCATTCTTTAATCTAACAAAACAAAGTCACCATGAGATCCCAAGGGTAAAAATGGACCCTGGATAGATAAAAACTATGAAAAAATTATACGATTTTTTTAACAGCTACTTAAATAGCTTAGCTAATAAGGCACTGGGTTGCCTGTTTCTTAGTATGTAAATCAAAATGGCTTTTTAAAAAAAGATAGGAAATATAGATCAAGGAGATACCATGCTTACAAAATAATTATTAACTCCTAAATTTCTTTGCCCAGTACATTGTGATCAACATTTTTCCCTGGGCACTAAGTATGTGACTCTAGCTAAGGACTGGTCTGCTCATAGGAATTTTGAGTCCTCACCCGACATGCTGGCTGCACCCTATATTGCTTAGGGTAAGTTTCTATAGAATCTGTCACCACCCAAAGGGATGAGACTGCTGTGGAGTCATTTCACTAAACACAATGTCACTTTGCTCTCTCTCTCTAAGATCTTTACAAAGATCTTACTGCATGATCCTAATGCTCTGATTTCCTTAGGGATGCTACCTCTGTTATTTAATGCACAAAGAGAGACCCCGCTGTAAATACTAAGTGTTAATGTAAAATACATATTCAGGAACAGATAGTAGCTTGAGAAGAATTGGAAATGTACTGCTGGATTTTTACAGCAAAGGTGGGCAGAATTAGATTATAAAAATTGCCAAAAGGATTACATTCAGACTCCTGGATGCTTCTTTCTGCTGAAACTTGCATCTAGGCTATTCCTTGGGGNGGGGTGTAGGGGGGTGTTATTGATGGGTGCGAGATAAGCAGATAATCATCATTCCACTAAAGACTAGACCTTCTGAAAATAAGAGAGCATTAATCAGTCTACTCCTAACTCAGCCATTCCTGCTTAACACCTCTCCTGAACTTACAGATAAAGTCCTTCCCCCATCCAGAAGGGAGAAGGAAAGGAAAGATCCTAGGAAAGGTAGTCACCTCTCTGACCTCCATGGGCAAATGCCTACTTCTATAGACTACACTTTTCTTTGGTTTCACCTGAGAAAAGTCGTATTACTCTATTCCAGAGTCCTCACAATCATCACATTGTCATTTTGCTGTTATAAAGATGATAAAAGACCCGGCTAATTAACCCCTGGAAAATAGATATATTAATAGATATATTTCCTGCATTGCAGAGAGAGCCCAGCTTCATTCAAATGTTAGGGAACATGATGAAATTTGATTTCCTAATAGCCCAGAGACACAAGTAGGAAAGGCACTGAAATAGGAATGTGACTCTCCAGAAATAGGGATGTGACCCTCCAGGATTATGTGTTCACCACATTAAAAAAAAAAAAAAACTTCATTGAGTAAAAAGGAAGTTCAAAACTAAAGATCAGGTAGTCCTTCTCTGATTGTTTTGCAACCAAAATCTCAGACTATCTTATGACCAAAATTAATGATGCATGAGTATTGTGTTTTCCAATATCATTCGTTTCTCAAATACAAACATGAGCAGGCAATCGGTATCAAGTTCTTCAAGAAATTATTTTTTCAGTATAGAGAAAAGACAGAGAAAAAGAATGGATGTCACTAATCCATCATTATCACTCATATTCCTTGCACAGTTAGCACTGTGTTTTCAGAGTTGATGTTCAGCCATGCTTCTGAGGTGTCTATAATTTTCCCACTTTTTCCCTGCCTTATCCTGATGTTGCCACTTACCCCTGGACTATTGTTTGATTAGCTGACTCTACAGAATAAGCTATCAAGTTCAACATGTCTAAAATCATCCAAAAAGGAGCACCAGAAAAAAGGATAAAGTCTTTACCATTCAACTCTGGCAGGAATTTCAAGCTTTTCTTTCCTCAAGCCCTCATCTTCTTAGCCTAGTGTCCACTGCAAGAAGCAAAAGGTCTGACAGAACACCACAATATAAATCATGTATATGAATTTTCAAATCATCTTGCTAAAAAGGTAAAAACTAAAAATCTCAAGTGTTTTTCTGTTTGTTCACTTTGTAATTTCTCCACTGCTGCACAAATCTAGGGCTTGGGAGAGCAGATATAACAAAGGATGAACCGCAGCTTAAGATAGCTGTGCTTTGTTTTTTAATTTTTCTCCTTAATGTAAAGATGATTGTACAACATTAGGAGCTAGTGACATCATTAGTGAAAATCATATCAATTGTATCAAGTTTCCATTAGTCATATACTGCACATTCCCTTCTGCCATCCCTATTATATGCTCATTTTTATAATTCCAGGAAAAAGAGCAGGCTAGATTCTCCGACATGAGAAGCTTTAAAACCAATGGATTTACTCAAAATGCTAAGTGTTACTCAGCACACAAAAAAAAGGGAAGGAGAAAAAGGCCTCAACTCTGCCACTGAGGGTGTTGCCTCCACATTGTTTCACCTTTCATAGCCTGAGGCCCCTTTCTCCACTGCTTTCTCCCTCAGAGTTTTCAAGAGCAGTCTCGTCTCAGGGTGACCACTATGGACTTTATTGGCAAGACTGTGCAATCTTCTCAGGCATTGGTATTGCAAAACCTTTTATGTGAAATCTCCAAATGCCTTGCAAATATTTATTTGTTAACCTCCATTGCACTCAAAGACATTGTATTAACACCATTTCATAAATAGGCAAGTTGAAATAACGAGAAGGTAAGTGACCTTCCTAAAGTTACAGTGGGAGCCAGAGGTACATTTACTAGTATATTTTAAGTATCCTTGCCCTTCCCTGGTCACAGCAGTACATTTTCTTGGCCCATCTGCAATTTTGGTGCCAAGGTGGTTCAGTGAACATTCAAATTACCAGAGTATTAAAGAAAAACTGGCCTGAGCTACACTGTAAGTGTGTCGTGGGAAATCTGATCAGGCTAACACCAGTCCAGGCATAAAACATTGCTTGTGACAGCCCGATACTAGCAGAATGATTTATGTCCAGTGCCAATTACTATTTGGCACAGGCCTTTAGTCCCATGCCAAAATTCTAGGCATCTGCAGAAAGCAAGAGTAAAAACCATCTCTATTTTTATATATTCTTCAGGACCAACACACTGGCAAATGGGAAAAAAGAAACCAGAGGAAATGCCACGTATTTTATACGCCTCAAAAGCTTTTTTCTACATGCTTTCTGCACACCCGGGCACTCACTAAATCTGGCACATCAGGAAGAATTCACTCAGGGGACTGTCTTGTTGATTTGTATCGGGAACCAAGGAAAGCAATTTTCCAGAGAAGATGCATGTAAGACCCACACACTTCTTACCAATATTTGGCTGAGGACAGAGTTATGGAAACAGAAATAAAGGGAAGCACCCCCTTATACTGAACAGCCAGCCAAGAAAGTGGTGGCCGGTCTCTCAGCATAATCAGATCATCACACTGCTCTGCAGTGTGGCCAGCCTTTGTTTCCTTTATTTGCTTGTTCATTACTTATCTGTGCTGAAAATCAAAGCTTAGTGGCTGACACCCATTTCTAATGAATCCGTGTGACAGACAGAAGGGACACCATCATTACTGCCATCTCAATGTATGCAAATATTGCTTTTGTTCAACTGCCCTTTCCACATCACTTGATCAAATTGGACATGTTTCTTGTGGATCGTGTTCCCAACCAATTTATAAACATCAGCTGTTTCAGAGCCAGGGGTTTTCATTGTATTGTACATAGCCCTTCACTCCCCTTCACTAATAATAATGATCTGCTTTCTTTAAAAAAAAAAAAACTGAGTGAACTGAGTCTAGTAAGAGGTTTAAAGATGGTAGATCTTGTTTCCGTCTTTGCTCTACTTCTGTAAATTATTATGCTGCAGCTACAGGGAGAACATAAGCCATTATGACCTGCAGCATTTCTCCAGGGATACAGTACAAAAGTGCTCTATCAGAAATGCAATCAATTCCAGAGATGACTGCTTCCTGCATGCTTCCAAGCTGCTGCTTTATAAAATAGCTCCCCATAAAAGGAGCAGGAAATGCATGACATCATTTAGAAACCGGTCATTAGAATTTAATGGAAGAGGATTAAAATACAAAAATGCCATGCTTATAGACCTTCCCATACATTACGCCAGCCTTTGAGAGGAGAAATGGGTGACATATTGGTAGACCTTTAACCCTTTCCTCTACCTTCAGAGACAGAAACATCCCACGGTCAGAGGAAAATCTTTGTCATATTAGAAGGGAAAGTCAAATAAAAATCAAACTTCTGAATGGCAGTGGAGTCAAAGGTAAGGTTTCTCTGTTTTATACCATCTCTCAATTTAAAAATTTGTGGGCGAAATAGAAATGTGTTCCCTAATCTTGATTTCTCCTTAATTGTCTTTGCACAGGTGCCGTACCATGGCATTTGTTGCGTTTTCCTCATTTCTAGTTGCCTACATTAAAATGCATGTGCACTCCCTCTTGCATACACACAAGGTACAATGAGAACAACCAAAATAACCTCTGAAATTATGTTCCTACTGAGCTATTGTGAAGACATTTTTCATACTGAAAACACCTGGTGCATGGTATCATGTGCATTGGTAATAACTCTGGCACAGATTTTTCCTAGAGCAAAGCAAGTATTTACAGCTACATGAGCAGGATGCTGGTGATGAAGTCATTCTTATCACAATCAAAAGATAACTAACTTGAACAGCAYGAATATATCAACCTCTTGAGGCTCAGCGCTCTCTAAATCACCCCCAGAAGGTTCTGTGAGACTCTTTCCCCTCTGCAAGTTTTAAAACTGACAACTGCATGGTGCTGATAACCAGTATCTGTATAAATGCTTTTCCCACTATATGTTAAATTGTACCTAAAAATAAGTCACAGACCATCTATCTTTAAAAAGCATATTACATACCTCTTAATGATTACATATCTCCTAAATGACAAGTCTTTTCAGCATACTAAGCCAGAGGCCAGAGTGGAGCTAAGTTCTTTTTTGGCAACTTTTCAGTCTCTCATGGTGCTTTGCTCTCCAGTTAAGCACCACACAAGCAATTGGGAGCCAGAGCACTGCCCAGCACCCAAATGACATGGTCCCTGACAGAGCTACACAGTCACATCTTGCCATCCCATAGTCTGAGATCATTACCAGCAGACTACAGTTACAGGAATTCAAGGTCCTCAACTGTTAAGAAAATGCATCTTGTTATACTGTGAAGTGTTGACTCATAAGGCT
This sequence comes from Oceanodroma leucorhoa, assembly GCA_030449065.1. Lineage (NCBI taxonomy): Eukaryota > Metazoa > Chordata > Aves > Procellariiformes > Oceanodroma > Oceanodroma leucorhoa. The sequence continues at coordinate 20,590,573 of JASVER010000004.1, read as the reverse complement.
TGCCTGACTCACATTAAATATTTACTGTTATTGGTTAGTTTAGTCATTCAGCTGTAATAAAAAGTATTCCCTGCAGCCCTGCCACCCCAGGCTGTGATCTAACCACGCGCCTCACCCAAGGCCATGCCAGCAAGCCAGGAGACCCTGTCCCCTGCCATCTGCAAAGGAGTGTGGCAAGGACAGGCATCCAACACTGGGAACAGCTGCCCTCCATATCCAAAGCCTCCTCCAGGAAGAGCAGTTGGGAGAACGGTGTATCTGGAAGCATCGCGCTCTGGGTGAAATAAAAAAAAAAAGAGGTTCTGACCATTTCTGACTATTAGATCAGGCAAGCTCCTTTTTCTCCCAAAGCACAGAGCTTTAATTCATCACTCTAAACCAATTGCTCTTTATTTGACTCAGAGTTTGACAATCCTCTTATGTCTTTGGCACAGCATCACCCAGCTATACCATCTCTCTAAGGAGAATGTTTCAAATCTTCTACCATCACAATCAGACATTGCATTCCTTGTGTCATAAATGTCAAACCTAGTATTGCTGTTTATAGTTAAAAATTGTCACGTTCAACCCAAAGGTTGAATCCCTACACACAGGCATTCATATATATATGAAAAAAAATATTATTTTTGCCATAAATGACATAAACACTGAGACTAAGAAGACTTGGGGTCTCCCTCAGATATCTCCCTTCCTCCTTTCCAACTGCACATTTAACGCACCCAGCTTTTCTATACACCCATGAAATTATGCAGTGTTGCAATGATAAAGCTTAAATCAAAATGAACATAAAATATCAACAGGAAATTGTGACTGCTTCAAATGAATACCCTTTATTGTTGCAGTTATTTAGAATCTAGGTAGCCTGTGATGCTGAAAATCATCTAAATGACTCATTTAAAACTTCTTTAGAAAAACACACTTTAATTTAACATGCACAGGCTTCTGAGAAACATTTATAGTATGTAAATCACCAGCACTAGCCACAAAGGTAAAATTCAAGTCTAACAGTCTATTCAAAGGTAATTTTTACAGGACTTCTTTAAAAAAAAGGTATATAGGAACATAACATAACACAAGAAAGAATATAACACTAGCTCAGAGCAAGGGCCTACTTTGATCAGTGTTCTGTCTCCAGCAGTGGTCACAAATGGGCACGTAGGGAAGAGAAAGAAAAGGCAACATATGTGATCTAGCTGCTTTCAGCCGAAGAGATTTTCCGATCCTGACACAATTGGTAACCCAGTTACTAAATGTCAGCAGATATCTCTTCCAAGTGCTTGTCCAGCCTGCCTTCAAACCCACCCAAACTTCACACATATACAACATCCTTTGGCAAGGAGTTCCACAGGCCCACTGCGTGTCACATGAAGAACCACATCCTTTTCTTTGTTTTGAACCTGATCCAAATTAATGTCATACCTAATTCTATGGGATCTGTATCTGAAAAATACAACAAGAAGTTGATCTCTAGCATTCCTCTCCATGCCACTCAGAATTGTGTTGTCCTCTCTCATATCTCCAATAAACCATCTCTTTTTCAGGTTGAAGTGTCCTAGTCCACCTCAGCTATGCCCACGTTATACAGTAGGTAATAGGCGTGCATTTGTAAAACAAAACTGTTGATGCAGAGGCTCCAGCATCCTCAGGGGGCTTTTTTCTTCCAACTAGCATAAAATTGGTCCTGCAGATTGCATACCCATTAGCGGTTGGATTGCACTAGGCATGTTCCAGAATTGCACTAGGCATGTTCCAGGACATGAGCTGGTTTTGTTTCACCCAAAAGGAATTCAGTTCAGGTGCTCCAAGACTGTCCTGTGTTTGAAACAAAAAGTGCAGTTAAGTGAGGATGATTTGAAGATTTGTTTCAAAACCAGATGCCTGATATGAACTAAAACTGGTAGGTGTACCTTGGTTTTCCTCATACAGAAGCTGTTCCATACATCTGAATCGTCCTTGTCTCTATTCTCTGAATCTTTTCCCCTATGAGGACATACTTTTTAAGATGGGAGGACCAGAACTGCACACAGCTGTCAAGGTGTGGGCAAACCATAAATGTATTTGTTGTCATAATGATGTCTTCTGTTTTCTCCTCTATTCCTTTCCTAATATTTCTGAACATTTGTTTGCTTTTCAGACTGCTGCTGAACACTAAGCTGACAATTTCATGGTACTATCTATAATCTCCCCAAGGTCTCATTCCTAAGTGGTAATGGTCTCTCAAAACACAACATTTTATAAGTGAAGTTAAAATTGTTTTTCCCTGTATGCATCACTTTACATTTATCTATCGACCTGATTTTTGACACACACATATGAAATCTAAGAATTGATAGAAACATTGTGCATAGCACAAAAGTCAATTAATCAGCCTGTTATACCCCACAATGTTCTTTTGAGGCATGTAAGCATTATTATATCATAGAATCATAGAATCATAGAATCATTAAGGTTGGAAAAGACCTCTAAGATCATCGTGTCCAACCATCAACCCAGTACCCATGCCCACTAAACCATGTCCCGAAGCGCCACATCCACACGTTTTTTTAACACCTCCAGGGATGGTGACTCAAACACTTCCCTGGGCAGCCTGTTCCAATGCCTGACTACCCTTTTGGTGAAGAAATTTTTCCTAATGTCCAATCTAAACCTGCCCTGGCGCAACTTGAGGCCATTTGCTCTCGTCCTATCACTTGTTACTTGGGAGAAGAGACCAACACCCGCCTCTCTACAGCCTCCTTTCAGGTAGTTGTAGAGAGCAATAAGGTCTCCCCTCAGCCTCCTCTTCTCTAGGCTAAACAACCCCAGCTCCCTCAGACGCTCCTCATAAGACCTGTGCTCCAGACCCTTCACCAGCCTCGTCGCCCTTCTCTGGACACGCTCCAGCACCTCAATGTCCTTCTTGTAGTGAGGGGCCCAAAACTGAACACAGTATTCGAGGTGCGGCCTCACCAGTGCCGAGTACAGGGGCACGATCACCTCCCTCCGCCTACTGGCCACACTATTCCTGATACAGGCCAGGATGCCATTGGCCTTCTTGGCCACCTGGGCACACTGCCGGCTCATGTTCAGCCGGCTGTCGACCAGCACCCCCAGGTCCTTTTCCGCCGGGCAGCTTTCCAGCCACTCTTCCCCAAGCCTATAGCGTTGCCTGGGGTTGTTGTGACCCAAGTGCAGGACCCGGCACTTGGCCTTGTTGAACCTCATACAATTGGCCTCGGCCCATCGATCCAGCCTGTCCAGATCCCTCTGCAGAGCCTTCCTACCCTCAGGCAGATCAACGCTGCCGCCCAGCTTGGTGTCATCCGCGAACTTACTGAGGGTGCACTCGATCCCCTCATCCAGATCATTGATAAAGATGTTAAACAAGACGGGCCCCAAATCTGAGCCCTGGGGAACACCGCTTGTGACCAGCCGCCAACTGGATTTGACTCCATTCACCACAACTCTCTGGGCTCGGCCGTCCAGCCAGTTTTTCACCCAGCAAAGAGTACACCCGTCCAAGCCATGAGCCGCCAGCTTCTCCAGGAGAATGCTGTGGGAGACAGTGTCAAAGGCCTTACTAAAGTCCAGGTAGACCACATCCACAGCCTTCCCCTCATCCACTAGGCGGGTCACCCGGTCGTAGAAGGAGATCAGGTTGGTCAAGCAGGAACTGCCCTTCATGAACCCGTGCTGGCTGGGTCCAATCCCCCGGTTGTCCCGCACCTGCCTCGTGAGCGCCCTCAAGATGAACCGCTCCATGATCTTCCCTGGCACCGAGGTCAGGCTGACAGGCCTGTAGTTCCCCGGATCCTCCTTCCGGCCCTTCTTGTAGATGGGCATCACATTGGCAAGCCTCCAGTCATCCGGGACCTCCCCCGTTAACCAGGACAACTTATATCCACTTATACACTATTATATCAATTTTTCGAGAGATAAACCCACTTGGAAAAACAAACTCAAATGATGGGGAGTGTTTTCATCAGTGGAGCAAGGAATTCCTCCTACATTTATCCTACTTCTAATAGATAAAAAAATTGCCACAACTAGAAAGGAATCTTGGAAAATGCCTACTGGTACAGCTCCTTCCAGCACAGATCCTTCCAGACAAAATGCAATTTGGGAACACTAGTATCACCTAAAGAATACATTATAACCTTGGGTTATCATGTCAGAAAAGAGCATCCAAAAGTTAATTATGTATTTTAATTGCTTGGCTGTTCCTCACCACTTGCCAGGAGTTACCTTTAGAAGGACATTCAGGTGCTCCAGGCACCAGCATTCTCTGATAATAATAAATCAAGTTCAAATAAGCACAGCTAAGATCCCTCTTTTTCACACTGAGATATTAAGGGTTTCTAGATTCCTTATCAAGACCCTTCTGACAGTTAAATTGTTTAAATGTTTCCTAAATTTAATACAAAGCTACTGAATTTTATGAATTTTAATCCATAACGCCAGAGGATGAGCTCCAGAAAGAGAGTTCTTGAAAATGGAAAAAAAAAAAAAAAAGGTTAAAGAGCCATTGAAGCTGGGATCTAACTTTTGGCAGGACGTAACACAGACCTTAGCTAGCCAATACATCAGACTTTTTATGGGAACAGCTGAACTAAAAAAAGCTTGCATTTTAATTTCAGATTTTCAATTACTTGGTCCAAAAACTTGCTTTCTGGCTTTTTAATTTCCTTTCTTAAGAAAAGCTTTTTCAATGTTGATAGCTATGAATGTTCCAGAATAAGTACAGAGACTCTTGAGAAGGGGGATATTAATCTGAAAATCATGAGATTAAATATGCTTAATACATTCTATCATATAAAACATATGTATTATATAAATGCAATACATTTTATATATATATGATCTATATGATCATATTAATGCCTTCTGGCTTTACAGTCTTGGCTTGCCTTCAGGTTGCATTTTCTTCATAAAAATGAAGGCTGGAGAGCTTTTTGAAAATGAAAGCTTAGATTTTCCTATACTGTGATTTAGGTCTTACAAAGCAGTCCTTTTTGAGGCAAATGCCTCAAAATGTTCTTGGCTTTTCCCAAGATAAGTAATCTTACCCGGTGTGATGAGAGCTGAACCTTTGCAGCGTAGATGAATTACGTTAAGGTGCGCACGTCTAAAGCACAGTGTGGTTTTGGTGTATGTATATGTGAGCTTCCTTCCCTCTGTCACAAAGTGTCTTTGCTTTTCAGTTGAAAGGCTTATTTATCTTCATCTATAACGAAAAGACCCCACATAAAATCCCAAAACAAGACAGAACAATCCCTTGGTTTGCACAAGGCAGAAATCCTTTGGGCATCAGTGAAATTCTTGAACAAACTGAATTACTGGAGAAATCAAAGTAGTATTTCATTATCTGCTGAGCTCTTCCTGCACAGTCCCCCCCATCCTGGCTGACGTGTTACCGCAGGAGGGGGACTGAGCAGGACTAGCACAGATCTGCTCAAGTGCTTTGCCCTGTGAACCGTGCAGGTACATCATTGCAAACTGCTAGTGCAGATGAAGTCACAGTAGGATAAAGACAGCTAAGCCAATACAGCTTATATCTGTCACCGCACCAAAATGTGCTAGACACTATAAAGGCACCTTTGTGTGATGCTGAGAAGTCATCCTCATCAGTGAGGCAGTATCAATTTAACTATTGTATTCTAAGGCTGGCATGGTTATGCCCTCAAATGTCCTCAAAATGTCCTCAAAAAATGTGTGGACAAGTTCTGCAGGTCCAGGTCTGCATCCATACCCAAAAGCTTTTCTTTGAAGGATCAGCTTGTGGGGGATTTCCTTAGAGAAGGTTCTTCTCCAAAAACTCTGGACTGTACAAAGGTTTCTCGATCTGTAGAAGTGTGCTTCTTTAAGAATCTCTCTTTGTTCCCTAAGGAAGTATGATTGACTTAACGCTAAGGCATCACTTATTCAGGAAGGCCTCTCCTTCTGATGGCCTGAATTTGTTTTTTCCGATCTGTTGAGTGAAGATATTTTGTAGCCTTAATTTTTAAATTAAAGTAGCGGTTAAAATAAATTAAGTGAAAATTTATAGGCCATTTTCAGTAGTCTGTAGGGATAACCCATTTAGCAACACTTCCTAAAACTACATACAGAAAATACCAGATTTTTAGGAAGTGTATTAATTGACAAGTATGTCTGTGACTGTGTCTAACATGCACATCTTCAAAGACAGCTACAATTAATACCACTAGACATCCAGGCTCTTAGTACCTGGATGAACTCATGAGAATACATGAAAAAAATATACATTCAGGCCATTATATGATGGAGAATCTTCTTAAAAGATCACTTGGCATGGAACTAAACCTGTTAAAGGAAGGATTTACTATACTCCACGGGTGTGCTTTGAAGAAGCTTCCACAGTATTCAATTACTATTGATTCATTAGGTACATGAACTGTACAGCTCTAATTAAAAACCTTTTTCTTTCCTCCTTTGAAACCAGCAGGGAACCTTAAATAGATTTACTCTGAACTGAAAAAAAAAGTGATTAAAAGATTAATTAGAAAAATGCTAACCCAAATTCCCTGGCCTTCTTTGTGTCGATGTCTAAGTAACCATAGTCTCCCTGGCTCTCCCTGAGCTGAGGCAGTGGATGATGTACTCTCTCTCCTAAGCTCTTTGATTGCTTGTCTTCAGCACGAACACACTTTGGCATGTCCCACAGGCAGGCAGGCGGTCCTTGCTCACACACACCGTCCTTCCCGTCTCTGGCAGGGAAAGATCCCAGTGCTGGCAATCCCAGACAGAAAAGACGGATGCAGAAAAGGAGGAAGGGCTTTATTTGACTAACCGGGCTTCCGACACGCTGACTCGTCGAGCCTTTCTCAGCGCAGGGGAAGGGCTGACGAAGCACAGTGCTGGGAATGGGTCTGGCCGGGGCAGTTCTGCTCTCAGGCTGCATCACAAGAGCCGGGGAATAACTGGTGCATTGTGCTGACCTTTCTATCTCACTCTGTGGATGAAATCCAGCCTGTACTGGTGACCCAGTGCCCAGCCTGTGTAAACCCCGAGAGCCTTTTGAACTGCAAACCAGGTTTCGTAGGATAAGGTTCTTCATCCTCTGGTCCTTTCCCACAGCATTTAAGAATTTAGATAGTCCTCCAGATGTTACAGCATCAGTCAAAGCTTTGCTAGCTGGATTGAATTGAAAATACTCCAGATCTACTCCAGGAGAGGGAAATATGTCTCTCTCTAGGTAGCTCACTACTTCATGCTTAAAAGCCTGTCACCTGTGCTACTTAGGCTTTGGTCGGCACTCATAGAAATAATAATCAGGTGAGGCATTTTAGATACTTTATAGCTTCTGATTGCCCTGCAGGCAGTATCTAATCTGAGACAGTAACAGTCACCTCATCCTTCCAATGCCTTCCCATGCCTCAATGAGTGGTTAGACTTCCTTAGGACAAATGCACATGCTAAAATTCATCAGCACTCTCCAAAGCGATAATGCATCTAGGCCTTTACTTCTAATTTCATGCAGCTACCAGTGGGTCGGGGGCCCATTTTGTGGTTGTTCACCGAGCCAGGATTTAAAGAGATCTGTTACCACAGGGATGCGTTGTTTTAACATAGGCTTCTACAATCTCCCTATTGTTGCTTTTCTTGCCAAGATGAAGCCGGATTCATTCCGGTTGAGGGCTGTGGTGGCTAGAGTAGGCACAGCCCATGTGCCCCATTCAACCCGGTGCGACTGGCAGCTGACAAGCCGTCAGCCCCTGCCCCAGTGACACCACAGCAGGGCCGGGCTCCAGCTCCCACAGCCCTGCCCTGCCCAACCGCTGAAACAGATTTTAGAAAGATCTGTTAGTATTCAATAGCAACAGGACTCTTGATTACTTACTTAAGATATTTTTATGGAATAGAAAATTCCACTTCTGATCTCCTTTAATCAACCTATAAAATCTTACAGTGTATACACCTGTACACAAATTACTGTAGTCAGTGGATTTTTCTATAAGGATTTCCTAGACTCAGTTGACTTTAGATAATAATTTCCAATACAGATCTTAGTTCTGTTTCTTTTTTTTTCAAAGTTTCTTCCTGCTGTGTGATAGAAATAACATATTTATCGATGAGTAAGGACAAGTATTTTCCTATGCCCGCTACATCCAATGCTGTAATTGTGACAAGCTGCAGCTTCATCAAATTCCTCCCATAGTGGCTACTTCTGCTCAGCTTCCACAATACATCCAGACAAGGGATCCAGACCAATCTGCAGGTACCTTTACACATTAATAAACTTTCTCCGGTGGCTGCTGCTTTAATGAACTCTATGTGCAATTCAGACAAATACTAGTCTACCATCAGGACTGGTTTTTTCCCTTAAATGTTTTAGCCTGTCAAGTGAACAGAAAGAGGAAGCCATTACTTTTGTAAATGTAACAAGAAATGTGTCAGGAGTCCCATTATTTAAAACTGAGCTGGGCAGAGTGGAGGGTAATGTATGGTAGAGACCAATCCAGCATGGAATGGACTAAACAATCCACTGAACTCCATTTCATCAGCAATTTACTGACTTTCATTTCATTTACCTGCATCAATAAGCTTGGTTAATAAGGCACAGGCCCCTGCCATTCCTCTGAAAGGCTGCAGCAATGCATTATACAGCAATTTCACTTTCCCAACACTAAGAGAATGCTATTTTCTTCATGTTGAGGATGCTTTCAATCTAATTTAAAACATATGTAGGCAACAATTTAACCAATGCCACAAACTGTGCTCCCCTTCTCCATCTTCAACAATTCCCTGTGCTCACATGCTATTTTCAGATGCTGGGGAAAGAGGGCACACTTTTCAAAAGAACTCTAAAGGCCAAGATTTTCATTTTCATATAGGTCATTTTCATAGTCTGAACAGCTTCAATAGGAGCTGGCTAAATCACTGCACAATTATTTGAAAATTCAGTGCTTGGCTTCTTTGCTTTATGGGGTTGTAGGGAAAGTCTCAAAATTATGCATGATCCAAAGGATAAATTTAATCTTAACCAGTTCCATTTCTGCTAATTGCTAAAGCCAAAAGGAAGTCTGTCAAAGGCTAATAATTCCCCAGCATATTTTGAGACGTGAATGCATATTATCAAATAAGATTACATATTACATTCATCCTTTAGAGGGCATTCTGTGAATAAGGAATACGCTCTGGGTAACACTGAGGGTCACATCTACTCTGGTGTATAATTCCATATTTGCACTTAATCCAATGAAAATGCATGAGTTACACCGCTTGCAGACATTACTCTTTGTCCTTAAATGTTTATTCTTAAAGCCTGAACTGACCTAAATCTTTTCAAATGGGTCTACACATCCTCTCAATAGATTTCACATGTAGCTTACAACTATTCCTTTCTGTTTTATTCTTGACTATATATCTAACGTGGTTGATAAAGAAATAGAGCCACCCAAAGGGAATAGTTGTTGCTCATTGTCTCATAGCCTACACTGGTAGAAATTGTTTTATATCTGACTTCTTCCTTCCTAGGTTTAGTGACACAGGTATATTTAAATAAGGAGTTCAAGACGCCAGATGGTTCATCAGCTCCATGTAACTAATTAATTCTAAGGATTTTATTAGACTGTCACTCCATAAGAATAAACAATTGTTTTGAAATGCAGATGGTGTCTGGTTCATTCACAAGAATTTACATTACTGGCTAATAATGGAAAAAATTTCAGCAGGTCCATAGCACTTTACTAAATCTTGTACTTAGTCCTTCAGTAGAGGTGACTTTTGGCATGGATTTCCTGAAAGCTTTCCAGGTTGGTGATTTTATTGACATGGTTTTGGAAACCAGAATTGTAAAGACAACTGGACTGGACGCAAGGTCCAGCAATGCGAAGGATGGGAAAGCATGAAATATGAGATAAAATTTCAAAGAATCAACCAACTTGGATTAGAGACATGTAAGGACACTTAAAGAAGACAGTCCAAAATATATTGGAATAATGTAAAGCACAAGAGAGGAAATGTCTTCTTTATTGAATGAAGATAAGAAAGGTATGGAAAGATTAGGTTGGCAAAAGAGAGTATGAGGTTGTGTACCAGGAAAGCTTTCTAACAGAAAGACCACAGAGAGAGACGGGATTCCCAAAGGCTCTCCAACAAACCTTCAGCCTCAAAGTAGGACGCAGACATTGCATGCAATCATTTAAAACAGGCATGGACAAATGCTGGAAACACACTTCCAAGAGGAAAATCCAGAATATACTTCATCTTATCTCTCATTAATGTGTTTAATCCTGCGAAAATAAATGTGTTCTTTGAGGTTATGTGCATGCCTAATGTTGATTTTAAGCATGTGCCAGTGGGTTGACAGATGGCATTAAAGATGAGATTAGAGGGGAGTTTCCTCAGAAAATCCCATCTGAATTCCTGTCCCAAATCTAAAAGGTTGCATAATTCTGAGCTGTTGGGCTGATGTAACCAAATATGTAAAATTACCCATAACATTGACTCTCCCCTGTGCAATGATGACTTTTAGTATGACAACGGGGAGTAAAAAAGTTGAACTACCGTGCATCTTCTGGGTGTCAGAAAAGTCTGCATTGTCATATGTACCTTGAAATGAAACTCAAAGCAACTTATTCACAGCATCAGCAGCTCTATTCTCCCTGATCATTATAATTGTGCATTGTGCTCAGAAGCATAGAAGATTTCTCTTCAGTATATTATTTTCACTGAAAATATTTGCCAGATAAAAAGGACAGATTGCTATGAGAATAAGTGCCACTTTTCCTAGCAATAAAAGCGTCTAATTTTTGCATCTCTCAAAATTTCCAGGGCTTGGCAGTTTTGACTCTCTGACTTCCCAGCACATTCTAAACAGGTCTTTCATTGATCCCATTTTCTGCAATCCTTAAAAATCAAATATTGCTAGTGAGGATAATTTTAAAATGCACAGTGTTTCTCTATAAATCACTCTGATATCTATGGAACAGTGCAAGAACATTCAGAGGTATCCAGGTTCCTTCAAAYATATTTGTTTTCCTAAAGTCTCAAAGAGCATCAGAAGAAATAATGCAGTAAACTGTTCCCAGTAATCCAGTAAACAGTCTCTGCCTCTTCTGAGAATCCAGCTGGTAAACTAGGAACTATAAAATAAATATTTATAGGGTTAAAAGATGAGCATCATGCAAAGAAGGAGTAAAGAAAAACATGTGTGTTCAGCAGGACCAAGACAAATTTCATACCCTACATGATCTAGGGAAAGTGAATTCAAAATTCAAGTTTGATTATATCTATGTATGTGTATCTGTGTGTTTGTGTGTGTGTGAGGCCAGCTATGCCTCTCTTATTTACTCCGCATCTGATTTTTCCTCTCTGAGACTCTATTTATCACTACATACAGTGATTGAACTGTACTTTGAGATCCTTGAGAAATGCCATCTATTACTATCTAGTTATCTGTATGTTGGTTAATTGTTAAAACTTGCAAGTCATTAACCTTTTGGCTAAGCACGTTTGTGGTTCCTCAGACTGGGTCTGCGTAATTTTCAGTAACGTAAAAGGGAAGCTAGGGCAGTTTGATGGACGTTTCATTGTGAGCATATGGAAACCTCTCCTAGAAACCAACTACAAAACAGATGGACAAGGTAGAATCCTTTTGGCTGGGATTTTTGTCATTTCTCTTTACTATAAACTTAGCTGAAGTATGTCAAACAAAGTCCTGAGAGCAGACATAGACTACCTAACGTCAGAAAAAAGGCAGGTCTGAGTGTGCAGGAATGGTGAGTCTGGTTTTGATAATGGAGCTAAGTGAAGGCAGTGCAGTGTTCATGTTCTGTGAGAGAAACCTGAACAGACACATCCACCACCTCAGAGAGCTGCCTAAACCTCACCATCAGCAGCTGAAGCAATAGTCCACTTTCCTGATCAAACTGTGCATGAGGACAAACATTTATACAGTTTTTCTGACTTGACAAAGGACAAATGACAAACTTAGCAAGGAACAGGCATCAAATGACAGATCTTGGTTGCACTACATTCTCGTGCAAAAACTTATTTACCTAGGAGAAGAAACTAAGTGCAGAGATGGAACACACTTTGGGCAGTTATCTCTGTTTCCAAAAGCAGGAATGCAACTAAAGAATCTAAAGGAACTGCTTTTGAAGAACATAAATTATTTGCTTATAAATAATATTTGCAGTTGCCTTCAATCTTTGACAGAATGTCAGCAACAGCAAATATGTTTCCAGCTTCACTAGCCAATCCATACTGACAAAGGACAGCACATCTGTATTACTCATGTTCAGCCTTCTAGTCATCGGTAAACTTTTGTCTCCTCAGTCTGTAGCAGAACATAATTGTAATAGCAGGAGGTAGATGTGATAAAGCAGTCAAAGAAAAATGAAAAGTATGTGAAAAAAACGTTAAGCGTAACAGTTAAACACATACTTTTCTCAATGCATATAAGGAAGCTGCTTTGAGATCTGCTAAAGATCTAAAAATCTTTATAGAATAGGATCATAGAATCATTAAGGTTGGAAAAAACCTCTAAGATCACCAAGTTCAACTGTCAACCCAACACCACCATGCTCACTAAACCATGTCCCGAAGCGCCACATCTACAGTTTTTTGAATGCCTCCAGTGATGGTGACTCCACCACTTCCCTGGGCAGCCTGTTCCAATGATTGACTACCCTTCCGGTGGAGGAATTTTTCCTAATGTCCAATCTAAACCTCCCCTGGTGCAATTTGAGGCCATTTCCTCTTGTCCTATCGTTAGTTACTTGGGAGAAGAGACCAACACCCACCTCGCTACAACCTCCTTTCAGGTAGTTGTAGAGAGCAATAAGGTCTCCCCTCAGCCGCCTTTTCTCCAGGCTAAACAACCCCAGTTCCCTCAGCCGCTCCTCATAAGACTTGTGCTCCAGACCCTTCACCAGCTTCGTTGCCCTTCTCTGGACACGCTCCAGCACCTCAATGTCCTTCTTGTAGTGAGGGGCCCAAAACTGAACACAGTATTCGAGGTGCGGCCTCACCAGTGCCGAGTACAGGGGCATAATCACTTCCACTTTATAGAAAATAGCAGAGTACATGAATAGCAGTTTTTATCTGTGATATTGCCTTCTTTTTGTCTTGAAACAAGCTGAGATTTAATCCCTCTCTGACTCCTTTTTCTCAGACATTGTTGACTGGTTGCAATTATGGGAAAACCAACACAAATGTGAATTTTACCTCACCTTCGTTGGAAGTGCCACCRAATGACTTCATCTTAATGGACTCCACAGTCCTGAGCCAGTTAGTAGTAAAGCTCCCTCTCCACTGAAATTGCCTTTTAGTAGTGATCTCGTAACTCCTGAGGAACATAAGCTATGAGAAAGCTAAAATCTGTGGTGAGAAAAAGTATCTATCTGAGACCTACTGTATGGCTGTCTTGGGGAATCAGTAATGGTGTCTTGATTTAAACCTAGTGTTGCAGGAGAACTGTGGATGTGTTCCCAGTAACTGATGTTCTTGATGCAGCGAGTTTTTCTTTCTGGGAAACTGGAAGATATCGCGTCTGTATTTGCATTTGCCAGTCTGGAGATGCTTGGCAAGCCAGATGTTTCAGATGCAGACCAGGTTCAGCCCAGGTTCACTTCAAATTTAATTAGGATTCTGGTAACATTAAACTGGTGCCACAGCCAGTGATTAGGGAGTGGTGCAGAATCAGCCTTTGTGAGTGTCTCTCTCTAATTGTGACTAGAAAGGGATGACTGTATTCCTAAAATGAATGCCCCAGAAACCAAAGTTAGACGATGCAAGTCTGTCCTCTGGTTTCACAGTAGCCGCAAGTAGTTAACTGAACACCTAGCAGCATTCCTGATGACAATACTCCTAGCACAGAACAGCCTGAGTGGCTGAAGGCTTTGTTTCCAGTTAAAATTCAAGAATATGCATAAAACCCGTGAAGCCTTTCTGTGAACTCTCCTTTAACAATCTATAAGGTGACACTGGTCTGAGTATTTTTAATATAGTCCATCCAGCCCCTTTCACCAGACAGGGTAGGTGTGCTATGCATGGAGAAAAAGAGGGCTTCCAATGTCCAAAGAAAGATTAATTTCTAGGCAGAAAGAGGTCAGGGAAGCCTGGGTTGAATGTCAGAGTACAGAAGAAAACATTCATGGTATAGCACCATCCATCTCTGTATTCAGGGCCATAAGTAATAATGCTTGTGTTTTCACTGCCTAGCTCTAGATTCAGGACATGTGCAGGAAATTCCTCTTTCTCCCTATCTCTCCTAGCAGAACAGCTGATACTAGCATGTGAAGTTTATTCTTCTCATGAATCCTTATCAGAGATGCTTTCCCTGCCAAACCCAGGGGAAATCCAAGTGCAATTCAATTAGTGAAAGCAAATGGGGTCACCTGTCACCTGCAACCTGATGGGATTGTCTGATAAAGCATTGGAAACATCTGTGTACCCCAAAGCATCACACAGTTAAGATTTTCTAGGGGACAGTGAAATACTTGCCCCAGAGTAGTTCACAGATGGTTGCAAGGATCTTCCTTGTTAATGAATTCAGACTTCACAACAACTTGTCTTGACAAAAGGATAACATTTAAAGATTCAAAGACAGTAAGTAGCAAAAGAAATTGTCTGAAATAATTCAGGTGAATGATGTTCTTTAATTAATTTAAGGTCCATTGAGCATAGGCCTGTTAAATATAAAACCTGTGCATAAGAGTATAAACATTTTTAAAATATCTACTTAAGCCATATCAAGAGTCTGATATAAACTTAATTATGAAAGTAAATAATATCAAACCTAGGACTTTGGTGCTGTTCCTCACTGATATCCACATTCAGTTTTGCTGTGTTTTATGACTGGGAATTTAACAACAAAAATTCTGAGGACTTCTCTGGGAACAGAGTAAAATTTAAGATTCTAGCCATAGCTATGACTTTCATCATTTTCAGTGGTGTAAACCAATACTCATGCTTTGTTTTATTGTAGTTTTCAGGTTTGAACACACTGTCTTTTTTCAAAGCTTCCCTCACAGTACGAAGAGATGTTTATGACCAACCATCAGCCTCTGCTCAGAGGACGAAACTGTCTCCATGAGAATGATGAGGAGCAGTAGCCAGCGTGTGGTTCAGCACTGCTGCTGTTCACAAGGCTGCAGCACTGTAAAAGAGAGAGGAATCTCCTCTTAACAGCTCTCTGTAAAAAGATCTCCAGAAATATGTATCTCTGAAATGTCCAATATAACAAAGTAAAATGGAGTCTTAAATGTACTGGGTAAATGCTGCTGATACCCACATTTTAAGGGAGGAAAGTTGTTAACAAGAGGTAGAACATTTCAAAGAACATGGATGGACTTTGCTAGCTGGATGGGACACAGTCTAATGAAGAGAGATGCAAGGCTTTTGTAGTTTTGGCATGAAAAGCTTAGACAGTTACAACACAATAATCTTGATTTATTTGGTTGAGTTCTTCTTGTACCAGTAAGAACAGGTGGTTGCACCTGTAGAAATGAGGGCCAGACCATTACAGCCTCCCCACCTCCAGCACCTTCAGCCACTACTCTGAGCAGAGAAAGGGTTTATTCTTCCCAATGAATTGTTGGAAAATTTTCCAAAGTAGCCAAAAAGAGACCAAAAGCATCTGTAACATCTCTTTCATCCTCAGAATAATCTGGTAGCACTGAAGATAGAGGAACTATGGTCTCCACCTGTTCCCCAAGCTACCTAGGGAGAGACTGTGCTGCCAGAGCAGCATGCTTACTAAAAATAAATGAGTAAAGAAGAAGAATTTGCTCAAGAATTTGCCTATATTGTTAAAACCAGTGGGAAATGTTGCTTCAGGGAGATACTCTGACAAGGAAAGACACTTATGCAAAAGCATCAGAATTTTCTAGGGGAAATGTCATTTTCTGCCAGGAAAAAGAGATGCAATTTTCTGTCAGGAAAATAAAAATGATAGTTTTGTGATGGCCTACCCTGGAGGCACCCTATCCATTAAACTCATTGCTCGCAGGAAGAAAGCAAATAGGTAAGAGCAATCCCTCAGGAAGCTGCGACCTGCTGCAAACATTGTTGTTTCCCACACAGATATTGATTAAGGCCTTAGGTTTTCTTTCACGTTTTCCTGCTTTCCTAATGTTTTTAATTATTATTATTTTTGTTTTGATAAAAATTTTCTAGATGCACAGATAACATTTCATAAAATCTTAAAATCCATGCTGAATCAGTACAGCAACAACTTGCAGGAGAACAGCTTTAGGAAAGGAACTACTATTACAGAAAGCATGGTAAATTAGTTTTTACTGAATGTCTTCCAGGGTCTGCTCAAAAGCCTCTAGTTACTGGGCAATATACAAACCACATTATTTCCACCCACATGGATTTGCACCAATGTGAAAGGTTAATTTTCATGTAAATTGCATGGGAAATGGAATGCTACCCCCGGAGCCAAGGAGGAGGTAACTAAAAGAAAATGCGCTGAATAGTTTATCTCATCATTTGAGATAAAATAAAGGGGAGAAATGAAGGAGGATGATGTAGTTTATAAAAATACCCTGGAGATCATTAGACTTATCTCTCCTTTGCATAATTTCTCTTCTACACCAACACCAAGGTCCAGATTCTGATCCCCATAATTTACCTTCTTCCAAGAGCAATGCCCAATTCCCTGAGCATTTATTTTTCTTTCCTTGGACATATTTGTTCATAACTTACAAAAGCGTAGTAGAATGTAGCACATTTTCTGTGTCTTCTTCTATAGCAAAATGATGACATGATTGTTATAAGGAAAATTATGCTGTCCATGACCTCAAATACTTAGCCTTTGAAATGAAATTCAAAGAGGAAAGTGGGCTGTGATATTTATCCTTTTTAACTCTGTACATCCAGGACAGAAATGTATCCCAGCAGAGTCTGCAGATGTCATACATTCATTTCAGACAGAAAATCTATACCTCCAAGATGCTAAAACTTGGTGTTCTGAACCTAGAAAGAAATAATTCTAATGAGAGTCCCAGACACTAGTATATTTGCAATGAAAGCTACCTCTGCAGAAAGAATTGAGACAAATGGCAGTGAGAGCTGTGCAAGGCCAAAGGAGGAACTGGGAGTAAGGGAATTAAGAAGTAGCAAATAGCAAACATCTGCAAGAAAACTGCTGATTTGTGGCTGAACAACCTCTCTTGCTAAGTAAGATGGTTCATTAGCAAAAGGCATGGGTAGATGCCAAAGCAGCTTTAACTCTGCCGTGTCCAACACCTGTATCTAGTGCTTTCAGGAGCATTACAGAGACAAGGCACTCCAGAGCTGTATCACACAGTTTAATGTTAAAGCTAGCAGTACTGGATCATGGGTCTCCACTGCAAAGTCTAGCCTGTAAATAGCCCTGACACACATGGAGCTTGGGAAATGAGGCAGCAGATTATTTTTAAAGGAATAGTACATCTGTTGCTTTGTAGCAGCATCTTGCTGCCCTTTGCTGTTACCTCTCCTTTTGTGACCTCTTCCCACCACCCATCATGGTCCAGGGCAAATGTGGTTTTGCACAATGTCCAATTTGTTTGGACACCACCAGGTGTTCTCTTTTCATCTGTGCCTTTACCTTTCTCTGTGACACTGATACCGGCTATGAGGAATGCTCTGTTATTCTCGTGCCCAAGGCAGAGACTTATTTTTAGTTTTGTAAATATACTACGTGGTGTGGCCAAATTTCCAGTTGCTCTTTGCTCTCACTTTAGCCTCAACTGTGGGTGAATGAGCATGTTTGAAAATCAGGCCCACTCAGGCTTGTTCAAATGCTCTGTGACAATATTTGGGCATCTGCCTTAGAGCAAGCATAGAATGGGCAGAGAGATTACTGCCCTCTTTCACTCTGAGAACATCAGCATTGTAGATTGCTTGTGAAAGGAGGCCTCTGAGAACACCTGGGGTTTGTATCTCCAGGACCATCTCTGTGGAACTCAGCTGATACTTCACGCCACTGTCACTAAATGTTTCCTTAACATCACACATAACTGAGCCCATGACAGGCATTTTTGGTTGTCTTTTTCAGGCTTTCTTCCCCAGGAGTCTGCCTGTTGTATCTGCCCAGCCATCTCTGTCCTTTTGCTTCTTGGCCATGGCCAGCTTCTAGGAGATCTCTATTTTCCCCTTCTCCCAGAGGTCCTTTTTTACATCAGGCCAGAGCCTGCCTTGCCTTGGCTGGAGGGGCTACATCAGTGGGCAGTGCTCCCCAGGGGACAGATCAAAGTACTTTCAGTGGAACTGAGTGTCCTATGAGCATTAGTATAGTTTTTCTCATCTCTCACTGCAACTTTCCCCCATGTCCCAAAAACATGGTGAGGGTCCTCCTTGTGAGGAAAAGAAATTTCTGTTTGTACTTTTCCAAGGCCATGTTCAAACAAAAAGAGCTGTGGGGTGAGGGACGATGGCAGTGATTTATAACTACAATCCTTTACCCAGGATGAGGGGGTACATAGTATTCATCAAAGACAAGTAAGTGCTTAGTAGATACTGAGTCAGGCTTGTAATTTCCCACCAGCTGGCAAGGACGCCCTCTCAATGGCTGAATATGCTTTCTCTCATGCTGATAGCTTTGTGCTTAAGGCTAATATTATATTTAAAAGTATACTTAATGTTATATCAATATAATGCAGTTCCTTCTCCTTGCTGGAGGCATCTGTCTGGAGTATAAATGGCTTGGAAAATCTGGCACCATCAGCAGTGGTGCTGTTCTTTTTCTTTATTCTGGAAGTGGTGATACCGCTTCCAAGAACCTAAATACAAACTGCCCAATATAGCTAGCCAAACACAGAAAAAAATGCATACATCTGCCTTCTTTCTCCATTTGTGATAATGTGTCTGCATTGCATCTAGACATTATTCCATCATGTGTTTTATATGCCTCTTGCCTAGAAGCCCGAAGGACAATACTCACTTATAGTCTGCACACACTACCCAGGGATTGCTCTCAATCTTTCTTCCTAATCAAATTCCATATTCAGAAAAAAAATTCCAGATCACATGTAGCTGGTCTTCCTATTGTTCACTAAAAATCACAGTGTCAGTTGAATATGTCTTTATACATTCCTGATGGGGCCAGAGAAACTGAATGCTGAAAAACAACTACATCCACTGACCCGATGACATTATTCTGAACTCCAGGTGTGGAAAGGCCAGATTCCCTGCTGCCCCACCTTCACCCTTCTGATCAGAGGGATACACTAAGATCCCTTGGTTAAAAACAGTGAGGATATAGACATAGCAAATTTAGCACTTCATCAAATACGCCTTAGATGTGGATTCACATTTACCTACCAGAAAGCCATCTGGGTTAGGACATCACTACCTGTCTTTCCCTCAGGATATGGGATTCCTTTGTCATTTCCTATTTTTACATCTCACTCAGCTCTTGTTTTTGACTAGCAGCTTCTCTGAGTTTTGACCTTAATTCAAGGACCCTTTTTTTTTTTTTTATGTGATAACAGATGCATTTGCTTCATCCTTGAGAGAACACATCCCTTAACTTCTGTACCACATAATCTAAAGGTTTACAGTGTTGTACTGTCCTTTGATTTCCTATTTGCACTTCCTCTGATAACTTGTGTGATTAGGCTCAGCTTGGGTTTACAGAGATAAGGTGCTACTTAAAAGCCTTGCTTTTCCTCCCTCCCCATGCAAAGCTATTTCTTGCACGTGTGGCTCAACCAGCCTCTATTTCAAAGTATTTCACATGGATCTTTCTTTGCCATTTTGCAAATAGCTTGTTCTCCAAACCTGCCTGCGATACTTGAAGTTTGTTGGAATTCTGTCCCCTGTTCTTTGACTACACCCTCAAGGTATAGTCCCTGTTCAGCAAGGCCACCTGGAAATTTCTCTTCTTCTTCCTCACTCCAGACTTACAACCCAAATATTCTTGCTGGCTGCAGGCATTACAACCTTGCTGCTGCCTCCTAGGCAAAGAGAAGGGTGTCAATAAATGACCCAATGGTTGTGGTCTAATTAAGAAGTGCTCTATCATATCCTTTGATATCTGACTAAAACACTCTACCCACTCATCAGTTGTGCATGATAGGTTGACATTCTTGGCACATAAAGAGCTGGATGCTCTTTAGAATAGCAGACACCTCTTTTATTAGGCATGATACACAGTTAGTGCATCAATCAGTAAACATTTCTTTGTGCAATCAAACTCAGGAAATAGCTTAGTTTTGCTATTCATATTTTGGGATAGCATGCAGCATAATTTATCAGCACCTGCATTCATGGTCACATATCTGACAACTGATTCGCAGCTCTGAACCCCTCAATACGCACCTAAAGATAATCACCAGTGCTGTCATGTTATTGTTCCCCTGGCATCTCAAGGATGTTTATTCATGGGCCTCCGCCTGTCTTCCTATCACTTTGGCCCTGCTCTCAAGTCAGTAGATCTGAGCCTGTGTCATCAACTGTATTTCTCATTGTCATTATAGAATAATCATTTGTATTTCCACCCATTTTCAATGAGCCTTGATCAAAACTAAAGTCACTGTCTAGAGCTGTCATAGCTTTCATGCACCAGCTTTTTTCCATTGTAAAGACAAACAATAAAAAGCCATCACACCGCTATGGAAGAGCAGCTCTCTGGGACCCTATTTGTGTGCCCTTCTTCATGACTATGATATTTCAACCACAACTGTATAACTTTGGCTCTTTGGCCCTCTACTTCTCTGGCCCTCACCTATGCTTTCACTCTTCCAACATACTCTCCATTAGTTTCATGCCACAATCTGTTTCGCAGTTTCTCACATCTGCTTCACTGCAGTCAAAAGCTGAAGTTGCTAATCCTCTCCTGCTCCTTGCTCATACAGTCAGCATCAGGGAGCAGAGCCAGGAGAGTCATTTCTCCTTAAAATGCCATGACTACTGTTGTGGGGTTTTTCATTCCATCATCTTTAGAAATATAGGACACCTGATGTAGCACTGGAGCTGGCCACAGTAGAAGTACCTTAAGAGTTGAGATGCCAGGGAGACTGATGCAATCCTCCAATCATACATTAAGGTTCACGTTGCATCTTTAACCTTTGGCTCTCTCGTAGGTACAAGGAAAGAAAGAAGAAGGACACAATTCATTTATGCATTTCTATATGTAATTTTTCTTAGGAGATGGGACAATGAAAAAATACAAAGACAGCCTAAGAAACTACAGTCTTATGTCTGCTCAATGAACATTAGCATAGAGATTTCATATAGAGAGAGAACATATAGTTATTTCCTCTATTTTAACCAGTAAATCAGATGGAAATTGATCTATTTAGAACCAATGTGCAAAATATTTCATAATTCTACAAAATTGATTACAAGTCTGTGTATCACAGCAAAGATAAATTCAATTGAGTGAGAAACCAACCATGACACAAGAAGGTCTTACACTGAGTAGTGAGTATATATACATAAGTATGCAGAATTAAGTATAGCTTGATCAATAGTATCTTTATCAAAAGTACCCATTAGAAAACAGAGTTGAAATCCTGACAGGTATATAACATACAAGTCTGGGGATTTGATTTGACTGTGTATAGTAGCTGACAAATATTTTCAGCAAAAAAAAAGTATCCTTCACACATACCTCTGCCACCCTTCAACTGCACAGTACAGTGATAAAGACTACTGGTAGAAGGAAATTTAACCATATATAACATTTATATTATACTGCATAGTGAGACTCTAACCGTAACGATGCTAATGTCCCTGATACATTCACTGTATGCAGCGCAAAAGAATATAGTGAAAAATGCCATTCATTTGCAGACAGGTGGAAGTTGGTCCCTTGCAACTATTAGCTGAACTCTTTAAATATAAAGACTCCCTTGTGTTGTATTTCCCTTTGCTAACAAGCCATATTTGAGTAGCTAACAAAGGCAAATTTGTCAAAACTCAGAGAGTATTTGATGACCAAACCCACTAGCCTAACATTTCAACAGCTGTGCTCTATAAGCATAGAGCAACTTCTATTGACACTTCAAGCACAAATGGAGAAGATCTTTTTGGAATGGTTGTCTCCATCTGCAAGAACATTTTTTCTGGTAACAGCAGAAGTTAGACAGGCATTGAGGTAATATTAAACTTTGCCAAGGATCAGCTTCAGATGCAAAGATGGTTTTGCTCTTTAAACAATTTCAGAGTAAAAAGCCAAAGCCTCAAAGACTGGAGCCCAGAACAGATTCCACAGAAGAAATAAGGGCATAACTTTCTCTTTAAAACTGATGACAACTGTAAGTAAATCACATCACTTTTTGGTTTCACAGATGAGCAAAATCAGCAAATTCATCTGAAAATATCACTTGATTCTAAAAGTAGCTGGACAACTCTCACTGGTACTGAGCCAGGGAAAAGCCAAGTTCCTAAAAGGCTTTGTCAGTGAACAAATGGGATATTTGTCCTTTAGTCTGATAAAACCAACAAGACTGACAACACCCCTACCAACATAACAAACACAAATGTTACAACCTGTTTTAGAGTGGAGACTGTAGACATATTTAAAATTCCTATAAAATATTATATGCTTTAACCTATATATTTTTTAAAGGTACATGATGAAGAAATGGAGTTATTAACATAGCTGAAACATTGGAGCAGTACAGGAGGCCAGGATGTCGCTGTCCAATTTTCTTCAAATTCTTTCTCTTTCTTCAAGACTCTTAATGGGAATTTCAGTCATATTACCAAGTTCAAAGGGCACCTTGCTATATTGTTGTCATGGTTTAACCCCAGCCGGCAAGTAAGCACCGCACAGCCGCTCGCTTACTCCCCTCTGGTGGGATGGGGGAGAGAATTGGAAGGGTAAAAGTGAGAAAACTCGTGGGTTGAGATAAAGACAGTTTAATAGGTAAAGCAAAAGCCACGCACACAAGCAAAGCAAAACAAGGAATTCATTCACTGCTTCCCATGGGCAGGCAGGGGTTCAGCCATGTCCAGGACAGCAGGGCTCCATCACACGTAACGGTTACTTGGGGAGACAAACGCCATCACTCCAAATGTCCCCCCCTTCCTTCTTCTTCCCCCAGCTTTATATGCTGAGCATGACGTCATATGGTATGGAATGTCCCTTTGGTCAGTTGGGGTCAGCTGTCCCAGATGTGTTCCCTCCCAACTTCTTGTGCACCCCCAGCCTGCTCGCTGGTGGGGTGGGGTGAGAAGCAGAAAAGGCCTTGACTCTGTGTAAGCACTGCTCAGCAGTAATGGAAACCTTCCTGTATTATCAATACTGTTTTCAGCACAAATCCAAAACACAGCCCCATACTAGCTACTATGAAGAAAATTAACTCTATCCCAGCCAAAACCAGCACAATCGTTCAACAAGTTTGCTTTTCCAGGAAACATCTTTCCATTTTTGTAATGGCCTGCAGCATTGTATGAGGCCAAAATGGCAGATGGTCTCACAGTTATATTTCTATTGTGTTCCAAAACTCACAAAACCTGCTTTGCTTTAACCAAGATTTTTATATTCTTTGCTCATAATAGCTATCTTGGGCTAGCTTTGCCTTACTATTCAAATTTCTTTCTTCTTATTGTTACACTGTGTGAGAGTCTGAGAGCGGCTGTCAGTGAGCTGGCTTCATGAGGCATGTCTTTGCATCTGTACACAGGACAGCACAAAGTTGATCCCACATGGTGCATGGCATTAACCAAAATTTTGTCTTGCTCAATTTCACGTGCATTTGGAAAGACTGTTGTCATTACAACATATTCCCTAATTTCAGAAAGAAATATGCTTGATTGTCAGGTCCTTAGTGTTTTAAAGTTTCCCGTGATCTAAATGTTGTTCTTGCAACAATTTGTGAAAGATAAATTGTCACTTGGAATGATTTTATGTATCAGAAAACAACTAGAGGTAGGAGGTAAAATATCTCTTAAGTTAATTATTTATACCTAAAGCAAAGCAAAGACAATAAAAATGTATTATTTTAAAAAGAAGTAAAAATGCTTGTGTTTTTAAGGCAAAGAAATGGCACATCAGGGATCCTGCCTTCTCGACTGGGTTCTTAGTGACTCTTTCAAAAGTGCAGTTTTAGTCAGGTTGCTTGTGCACTGCACTGTGGACTTGCTCCCTGCAGGGCCATTGGCAACCCTCAGCAGTTCACCTGTTCTGTGTAAAGTGTGATGACAGCTGAGTGTTGGTATTTGTGAAGACTGGCAAGAGCTACTAAACCCTAACCGGGAGGCAAAGTTGAGTGACTTCCAAATTCTAGCACTCCCCGGGGACTGCAAAGCATCTGAAGTGCTATGAGGAGGTGGATCCTTTCATTCAGGGTTCTCAAGCCTATATCTTCTTCTGCAGGTAGTTTTGCTCCAAGATCAAGACAAATGTCACGATTTATGGATTTAATGTTAAATAGCCATTAAATAAAATGCACAAGTCATCAGTGGAGCTAGCACTGGGGCTCCAGTTTGCTTTTAACCAGGCAAATGTCCTAGCTATGGCCAGAGAACCCAATTTCTTCTGGAAACTCAGAAACAGCCCGGCAGTTTTATGAGGACCACCAAGAACTTTGGATTTAGGTGCTGAGTACCCCTTAAGGCCTTCAATTATGTTTATGAACCATGTTCTGACTCTTTGAGGAAACTAAGGAAAAAAGAATAAAAGCAAGGTCCATAAAGGTACTTGAAAGCTTTATTTCCTCATTTCTAAAATGGGTCTAGTGATCTATACTATGTATTTATGTGTTTCTGTGTCAGTGCTAACTGTATTATTTTCTTGCTCATGCCAGTTACAGATGCAGTTATGCAGTCCATTGCCTGTTTTGACATATTGCTCCTTAGAAACTGAGTCATTAGCTAATCATATGTGCAGACATCCAGAAACACTCTTGAAAGGATTTTGGCTCTTTGATTTCTTCAAATATTCCCTTCAAATGAAAATTACAATTTTTCCACTCCACTCATCCAGTGCTTTAAATGTTAAGTTATATATAATGTTTCTGACAGGGACTGAGGCATTAGCTGGTATTCACGGGCTCCTAAAGCTGTTTCTGAGAGATGTTGATGGTAAAGTGGAGCTTCCCTCCCTCAATCTCATTATATATACATACATTTATGTACATGTAAGACAAACAGCCCTGAAGACTCCAGGCTCAGAGAAGAAGGAAGGGGAGAAGGTGCTCCAGGCACCTGAGCAGAGATTCCCCTGCAGCCTGTGGAGGAGACCATGGTGAAGCAGGTTGTCCCCCTGCAGCCCATACAGGACCACGGTGGAGCAGATATCCACACTGCAGCCTATGGAGGACCCCACGGGTTATCCCACCCCATTCTTCAACTTCTCTTCTCTCACTTTTCCCTGGCTTACAGACACACATGGATAACTATAAGCTACCAAACCTTTGCTTCCACACACCACCATATACTTTCAATGAGTTCCTAGCTAATACCAATGAAGCTAAGAAGGATTCAAAGCAGGTTTGCCTGTGGCTTCATTGTCTTGAGTAATAGTTTCCTCCTACTTCCAGCAGCAACTAGTAGCTATGGCAGCTACATAGATAGAATCATAGAATCATAGAATCATAGAATCATTAAGGTTGGAAAAGACCTCTAAGATCATCGAGTCCAACCATCAACCCAACACCACCATGCCCACTAAACCATGTCCTGAAGTGCCACTTCTACACGTTTTTTTAACACCTCCAGTGATGGTGACTCCACCACTTCCTTGGGCAGCCTGTTCCAATGCTTGACAACCCTTTCAGTGAAGAAATTTTTCCTTATGTCCAATCTAAACCTCCCTTGGCACAATTTGAGGCCATTTGCTCTTGTCCTATCGTTAGTTACTTGGGAGAAGAGACCAACAGCCAGCCTCCTTTCAGGTAGTTGTAGAGAGCAATAAGTTCTCCCCTCAGCCGCCTTTTCTCCAGGCTAAACAACCCCAGCTCCCTCAGACGCTCCTCATAAGACCTGTGCTCCAGACCCTTCACCAGCCTCGTCGCCCTTCTCTGGACACGCTCCAGCACCTCAATGTCCTTCTTGTAGTGAGGGGCCCAAAACTGAACACAGTATTCGAGGTGCGGCCTCACTAGTGCCGAGTACAGGGGCATGATCACCTCCCTACTCCTGCTGGCCACACTATTCCTGATACAGGCCAGGATGCTGTTGGCCTTCTTGGCCACCTGGGCACACTGCTGGCTCATGTTCAGCTGACTGTCGACCAGCACCCCCAGGTCCTTTTCCGCCGGGCAGCTTTCCAGCCACTCTTCCCCAAGCCTGTAGCATCTCATGGGGTTGTTGTGACCAAAGTGCAGGACCCGGCACTTGGTCTTGTTAAACCTCATACAATTGGCCTTGGCCCATCGATCCAGCCTGTCCAGATCCCTCTGCAGAGCCTTCCTACCCTGAAGCAGATCAACACTCCCACCCAACTTGGTGTCATCTGCAAACTTACTGAGGGWGCACTCGATCCCCTCCTCCAGATCATTGGTAAAGATATTAAACAAGACTGACCCCAAAACTGAGCCCTGGGGAATGAATACCTAGATACCTATGTAATGTACCATTACATAAAATCAGCACCTTGCTGCTCTACTGTAGTTGCCTGGTTGTTTTTTTCACTCTGGCAAAGGGGTGATTAAAACCCCCTTCAGCTTTTGCCTTATAGAGGACATGTCTTCCCACCAGTACCACTAGCATACATGTGACATCCCAAACTCTGCTCTCTTGATTTCCATTTCTGGAACTAACTCCCACAAGAGTTTTCCTCTGCCTTAGGAAGTTTGTGTCATGGAGATGTTTTTCTACTACTGTTCACTCAGTCAGCCAAAATGTTTACAAAAATTGTGATCTTATAGAAATGATGGTTCCTAAAGTAATGGGATATACTGCAAAGCAGAATCAGATTTCACTCTTTATACTAAAAATGCCTAAATCTCAGCTCTGACCTAGCAGTTTACATGACCCCATCAGCAATGAAGCCAACAACTGGAAAAGTGGAAGAGCTCTGACTTCATGAGAAGAGTTAAAGGGCTGTGGTCTCCAAACCCTCACGTTAGATGCCAGCATGCAGATGAAGCAGCTTTGGACCAAATCATTGCAAGACAGAGAACTGCCAGTTCCCAAAGGAAAACAACGACAATGCTAGACAGCTAATTCTGCTTGTTTGCGTTATCAGCATCAGAAAACATGTATAAGAACAACTTTAAGTCCAAAGATTAAATGAAAGATTAGGCTCTGGACATAATAAATAGCTCCAGCAAGCATCAGAACAACTGTTTCACAAAGCCAAAGGTCATGTTTAGACAACATCAGACAGTCAGTAATTGATCTGGGGTAATTTTTTATCCAAAGCAAAATCACTGCCCACCTGCTCTTCTTTTCAGGCACAGAAGGCTGCCGTGATGCTAAAGGAGGGCATCCACCCAGACCAGTATTCACAGCCTGCTGGAAATGTGCTCCTGAACAAATCACCACCAGCTGGCACTCATGGCACTGCATCAGCAGCACACCCTGTACTGCAGATCTGACGGGACCAGGATTTCCCTGAGACACAGATCCTCAGACACAGATGCTTTTTGAGGGACTTGTTCAGCTTTGGTAATCTTTTCAGCCTCAATCTCCTCTTAAGAGTTGCTAGTCAGCAAGCAATACAAAAATAAGTATGTTTCAGTAAGGTAACTCACACATACAGACTCATCAGTCTGTAAACAGAAGACATCCACCCAAAGTAACTGGCAATATATCTCTGACTCCCTCCTATAGTATTACCCAGGTAGCCACACTTCTTCATAGCTTTATTTCTAGGAAATACTTCATAGCATTACCGGAATTTTCAGTTTCTGACAATATAATTCAGTTCTCCCACATTCTGTCTGCTTTTCCAAGCAGCACTGCTGGGAAAGATAAGAAATACAGGTATATCGCATTCTTATGGGCATTTTTACAGGCACAAATGCCTATATAATTTCCATATTTATAAATTAATAATTAATAATAAGGTTTTTAAGTATTCAGGTACACTCTGGACCGCTCAGAATTCTAGCACTAATGGTATGTCACACTTCAGCACCAAAAATTATCACGTAATTTGCCAAAAAACCTTTCTTAATTTCAACTAAACCATCTTTTTAGCACCAATTTTAGTGTTTGCCACAAGTTTCTAGTTCTCAGATGAAGCAATATGCAGGAATCGGTGCAACATCCAGACATTTTCTCATGAAACTACTAAAATACTCCATTTCAACTTTATCAATAAAACCTTTCAGTTACCTACAGGATCGTCAAAAGGGTGTGGTTAATCAGAGCAAGGCTGCAAAATATTCAGATTTGTGAAGAGTTCCAAAATATTGATTTTTTATTCTGTTTCAGGGTGGGGTCACATTTCTGAAATTTCAGCATCTCCTATAGGGCAGGATTTCAGTGCTTTGACCATTCTACTGACTTGACATTTCTCAGAAGCTGAAGTCTCATGCACAGCTCCACCACTGTGCTATAGTGTGCATTGGGTCTAAAGGGTGTAAGTATTTTAAAAGTATTTCGGAAATGCCATTGCTCCTGTAAGATATATTTAGAACATTCCTGGTCAAAATTAACAAGTATTTCTACAAGCAGCTATGTGACACTGCGTATTAGAGGCTAGAAAGAATGGCAGTATGTGGGCTCTTCTATCTGACAATGGTAGTAACAGATTAGTAACAAAATCATAGAATAAGCCCCAGGATAAATTCTTTTAGGGAGGTTCATCATTGTGGTACTGTGATTCATTTTTGTGCAGTGCCCCTTTCCATTGTACTGATACAATAAGGCATTTCAGCATGGGGGCATGTATGTGAATTCTGTTCAAAATCATACATAAGCTTAAACCCTTTAGGATCCCAACAGGCCTGAATTCAGGAAAAAAAACATGTTGCCAGGACCTCAGCAGAAATGTCTATGAATCCTACTTCTGGGTAATGCCCCTGGAGTTGACAGCTTAAATTCCCTGCTTCTTGAAATAAGGCAGTTGAGGGAGGTCTGTCCTTCTAACAGAGACATTC
The DNA here is from genome assembly GCA_030449065.1 of Oceanodroma leucorhoa. NCBI lineage: Eukaryota > Metazoa > Chordata > Aves > Procellariiformes > Oceanodroma > Oceanodroma leucorhoa. The sequence goes on along the minus strand of JASVER010000004.1, from coordinate 20,561,636 downwards.
AGAAACATTGTGCAGATGGAAACTGATAGTGCTTATCTGCTAGCTTTCCACTACACCCCTCCAAGTATAAGCAGCTATGTGACCAGGGAGCTGGGAGACAATACAGCAAAGAAATTAATTACAAACTGCTTACACATAGCATCAGTTTCATGCCTTCTCACCATATCACCGGGAGACTTGGACAGACATCCGCAGATCTCAGTTCCTGCATACATGCTTTTCTGGTAACAGCTACCATGATGCTACATTACACTACGAATACTTCTCTCTCTCTCTCTCTCTTTTTGTTTTTTTAGTCTAAAAAGAGTACAGAAACACTTGAAGCTGACCTGAAAAGGTGGGGTTAATGAAAATCATGCAGATGGTGAATGTCAGAAGAATGGGTCGAGGATTTGCATGCATCATAGTGGAGCCACTGCATACATTTCCATAACAGTAAGTGATGAATAATAAAACATAAAAGTTTTATGGTTTTATCATGTAGTCATCTCTGATTTAATGTTCTTTTTGGTGCAGTTTTCTTCTTCCTTGTCCACAGTGCTCCTTCCTTTATTATTTAGTTCAAATGATGAGCCTTTGTCCAGCTTTGGGAGGTTTATTTATACTTTTTTCCCTTCCTGATGCAAAATAGAAATACACATTAAGAAGCCAACCCAGAGGTGATCAGAGTAATTCATATGTAAAGCAAATGGAGCAATATCTGGGGAGGACTACTAAATGCATATCACTGTTCAAGAACCTCGTTTTCATCTTTTTTTCCACCATTGTGTCCCAAAAAAAGAAAACTCACACGTTTCAAAATAGATGACAAAAAAATTGATGGTGCTATTTGGTCAAAGTCTTGGAAAGCTGTTCTCTTTAGGGAATGGTGGTCATTTATATTTTACTGTTTACCAGGCAGATGGGCAATCCTCAGGACAACCTGATCCTGTAGCTGCTGAATGCTAGCAGAATTGCTATTAAGCCTGATCCTTCCACATGGAACCCAAAGGGAATGTTTACATTTCATTTCAAAGCAAACAAGACCAAGGTTTATATTGGAGGTTATTATCTCTGTTTTATAAATGAAGACCAGTGTAAGAAAGCCTCAGAATAGGACATGGTTGCCTGACTGTCTTTTGGACCAAATTTTACATTCTCTCATTAACCACTGCATGCAAAGTGGAAATTGAGGGGGAGCTGAACTGCACTTAGCTGTCACCTAACTAGAGAGGCATCCAAATTTCCTTTGGCAAGAAATTTCATCTTTTCGGTTTGTGGAGCCCAAGACCTTTTTTCAGTGAACATCGTAAACATGACCGTGTGATTGTTGTAGGGCCACTGTCAGCCTGCTTTAAGACCCTGAGGATAATGCAGGGATTCCCCAGGGTCTGCAGGGCGGAGCTGGAAAATGTCAGCATTGGGTGCTTAATTTTCTAACTGAAAAATTCTGTTGTTGCCTGACTGTCTCTGGCTAGGATCACCTAAGTGTCGATAATACTGAATTATTTAATACCCAACCTTTACACGTGCTTATCTCTTAGAAGGATTTAGAGACTCAGTGCTCCTCCATCAGCTCCACCTATGGAGCTCTTTAGAGTTTACCTACTGGAGCAGATCTGAGCAGACCAAGGTAAACATTCAAATATTTTGAGTTAGACCAAAGCTATTTAAACATAGCCTTCCTGGAAGATTTTCAGCATCCTTCAGATGCCACCTTAGTCTTTGCTAACTTATTCTCTTATTTTATTCTAAATACATTAAGATAATAATGCTGTGAATTGGTGAACAAGCTGTATTTGCCAAATGTGACTAATTTACTTTAAATGAATTTTAAGCCTGTAGTTTTGACAGCCTTCAACAAAGGCTTAAACAATTCTGACAGCTACCAATTATAACAATAGCTGGGACTGAAGACTAAAGAAAGAAAAATAGGTGGAAAGAGAAACAACTAATACAGATTTTATGAGGGACACTGAAATTATTTGCACATTAAAAATTCATTTGATAAATAATTTTACGTTGCCAAATGTATTTTGCTCAACCTTTCCAAAAGGGATCATTTAGACTTCTTACATCAAAAAAAATATTTTTCTTTTTCAGCATTTAAAAAGGGGGATAAAAAGAGCTAAAAACTAAATCCCTTGCTGAAATGTTGTGTTTGATTTATTTGACCTGCTTTTTTTTTGTTTGTTGTTTAAAAACAAACAAAGCACCCTAAAATGTTGTCAGTTAGAGATGACCTGAGTTACCTGCTCCTTCCCACACACTTCCATTTTTTCAACTTAACTGAACTCAGAAAAAAAAAAATCAATTACTTGCACAGACATGTTACGGCCCTCAAAAAGCTAGAAGCCACAGTTCTCACAGTTTGAGATAAAGATAAGAGGCAGGCAGCAACCTGCCTGTATCATCCATTAGATGGGAGGGAAAAGCCCTACTCCACCTGTAAATGGGGGCACACTCTTTCTCCAGCTCTTGCTGACTGGCTGGATCCTGAGCTTGACCTGATCTTTCGGTACATGTCTCTCACCTCTAAGATTCAGTTCCTTCTCTACAAGTTCCATTTCCACTGGTCAGGGTTTCGGGCAGGAGGGGAGGCAAAAAGGAGAGGCATTACCATCCAGCTTTCCTTAATGTAGGGCAGAATAAGGAAAAACTGACTTTGCCTTTCAACAAGGTTAGCATAGTTATTCACATGAAAAAGTGAAATCTAGGAAAGAAAAAAATCACCAGAAGAGATCTATAGTAGTTTGCACTCCTTTTTTCCTCAGCTTAAATGAAAATATAAGCAGAAAATTGAGAATCATATGCCAGTTTCCCCCATTCAAAGTGCAAAATTCTCACTGGGATTGGAATTTCACCCCAGATGGCTTGGCCAAGGAACGTATGCCAATAGTGTGAACCTCACTGTATATGATTTGACTTCTTGACATTTAGCAAACTTAGAAAATGTTATTAAGATAGACATAGATCCTGTAAAATTGAGCCTTACTAATACCAATAAACCTATTTTCTGTCACTGTGTTCCTGGAGCATCTGGCAGCGTGGAAGGTAGCTCAGACTGTAAGCAAAATATCTAAATTCTTACAGTACTGCACTCTCACTAACAAGCTTTGCCCAGTCCTGGGCATTTCTGCAACTCACTACCCAATCCAGCCCCTGGTAAAAAAAAGCTATCGGGAACTGCAGCCTATGATAGGAGGCAGGAGAGCTCAGAAAACTCACATAATAGAGCAAATATCGATCTGCACCTCATGAAGGCTTCTATATCCTCTGACAGAGATGAGGCTGTACCACACTGGTCAGCAGGGGTAGACAGTAACAAGGAATTGACCCAAAGCAAAGATGGCAATACGGGACTACCGAAGAACAAAACCCCTTACGGCGTGACACCCATGCCGATGCTGCATACCCTCTCTGCACAACATACTTTCTGGAAGTGATGGTAGACCTGAAATTGTACACCTACCTTAGGTTTCAGTTCAGGAGTGTGCTTCTAATAGCAAATGTCTTGACACCCTCCACCTACCTCACTTTGGCTTGCACCACGGAGGGGTTTTGGAGCTGAAATTCTGAATTTAAACTGAAATGGGTTTGAATTTAATTCTTTCTGGATTAAACTAAACAAGAAGGTATACTCCAGAAAAGGAGCTGAATCAAATTAATTATTGTTCTGCTCTCAGAAACATAATTTCAGTGCTCACAACCAGATAAGAATTAGTCCAAAGTAAAAACTCTTGAAATGCATTCAGTGTGGACATTGGGTCTCATGGCATTTCACCGCACAGACCTTGCTCCCCCTGGACCGCAGTATTGGCTAATGTAGATGTGTTAGCTAGCGCGTCAAGGGAAACAGAAATTCTTAGCATCCAAGTGCTTCACGTAAGCGTCTGAGCCATCTTGCAATCAGATTTCAAAGCACTGAATATTCATTACAATGAATTCAATCAATCTTTATTGTATACAGAAGTGCAACTGCAAAGTATTCTACAGGCAATTTCTGTAAGTAATTTTTATTGTAATTGTCATTACAACTGCAAATAGAAACTTGCTCTTAATGTTTTCATAGCAGTCTCCCACTTGAGCTGTTATCATGAAATACGTTTTCTGTCATGAAGTACTGAGGACAGCATAGCACAGATGGGACAGGCAATATAAAATTATTTAGGAAATGGATCCTACTACCAAATGGTTGACATGTTAAAAATAAGGAGAAAGGGTGACAAGATTATCTTATAAAAAGGATGCAGAGGAAGATGGATTACTTCTAATGAGATTTATTCACTGATTTTTTTTTTTTGCTTAGAGTTGAGACTTAAAAGACCATTAAAAATAAGACAATAAATTTTAATTATAGAGATGGTTTCCTTTTTCCTGAGATTCTGTAGAACTTAGGGAGACACCAAAGGGAAGTATCCAAAGATTGCTCTGTACAACACCGTATCAAACTGCAGTTGAATACATACAGTTATTTATCTAATGATCATATTAATTATTGTTCTGCTCTCAGAAACATAATTTTTGAAGGAATTCCTAACAACGTCCTTTTGATTTCTAATGTGACTCATGGAGGATTCTAGTTTAGGCCACAGCTGGCAACATAATTAGTTGATTAAGCAAAGTGACTCTGGAGTGTGCACTGATCTGATGCATGTGATCTAAATAATGAAACATTTTGTTTCTCCAAACAGGGATGCTTCTCAAGCACATGCCTAAATCAAAAAACATGTGGTCCTGTTGTGGCAATGTTCCAGGGATGCGCCAATGGTTACAAGATGCACCTTATACCTAGCACTGGCACAAAATTGGACTTCATATGATGGTTCAGTACAAATTCTTCTGAATCAGAAGACAGTCTGCAGAAAAGGCATAAAAGTGCCTTACAGGACAAAAAGATAATAGCCTATCATCACGTTATTTTACCAAAGGGTCACCATCCTCAGTGGGAACAAATAAATAAAAAAAATGTTACTGCATTTGGCAGAAAAAGAAATCTCTCCTCCCTCACTTCACAGGCACCTTTCTCCTATGAAATCAAATCCTACTGAACCAATTAAACTTTCCAAATAAACTGTATAAGCTCATCTTTGTTTTAATTGATACAATAATTTTATTTTTATAGTAAAATTAAAGCAGTTGTGTATTTTCCTCCCTTGCATAGGGAATTGGTTCCCTGGAAATGCTGAGAAAGAATTTTCTACAAAATCCAATCCCATCTGACAGGTTTGTTGAAAATTTTCATATTGGGTATGACAAAGATGACTATTTTTGTACCTGCCTTCTCTTGCTCCATCAGGAATAGTGAATAAATGACCTGAATAACACCTCACAGCCCACCAGCAGTAGCACAAGTTATTGGTTTTAAAATAGAAAAATAAACTATTCTAAAGTTAAAGATTTTCACTCCAGATAAAGCCTCTGCTTTGTTATTAACAGTTATGGAGAAATGCATTCAAGTTTTTCTGGTAATCTATAATTCCAATTTACTGATATTTGAAAATGACCATTCGGTTCTCCTCTGGGATGTTCATTTACTTCTAATGTTAATGTGAAAAAATTGCATTATTTATCAGTCCACATGGTAAACAGCCAGTGTTTAGCCAACAGTCCCTAATTAATGTTCACAACATTTCTGTGAGATTTTGTTTATTCCATCTTACCATCAAAAATGAATCCAAGATAGAAAAAAGGAAATGAATGGATCAAGATTTCAACAGATTCAATATTAAAGCTGCAATTGTAAGATGCAGCTTCCTGACACTCATGGCTATAGAAATTTTTACAGATCCCCAAGACAGGGCTAATATCTATTACCTCCCTCCTTGACAAATGGCCAATGAGGACCCAAGGAGGACCTACAAATCAGAAGTTTTCTACGTTGTTTTGGAAAAACGAAGCATTTTTTCCTCATGTTTTCCTACTTAGCTATGAAAGATTAACTTCACTCATTGCTCGACACAAGTATACGCAAAGGCTAACTCCCCATGTCCTTCTACAGAGATATTTTTGACTAAATTACAAGTATCATGGTCTTCAGTAGAAGAAAAATGAATAAGGCTCCGAATCAGGGAAATTATGTTTAATTCGATGTCAGCAAGAAGCTTCCTGACTTCATACTTTCTGGCAGCACCACATGTTCACATTCTGCAAAATTATTCAAAAACAACCTCCTGGAAGCACAAGAACAGCCCATCCCCTACAAATGGAAAGGAAGAAGGCAGTACAACTTGGGATGATCTATGATTCTATGAAAATCAACATCCCATTGCAACATTAGGAGAAAAACTTAACACAGACAGAGGCTGAACCTGTAAAGAGATGAGCCATCTGAAATTATAACATTATTGACATCAAATGGGGAAAAAAGGAAAACAGAAAATCAGAAGTATTGGTAAGCCCTTGAAAATGTTTCAAAAGAAGCTTGAAAGTAATCTTGAAAGCCATTTGCACAGATTACACAGTGAAGAAGTTCCCAAAATGCATCAAGGGGCACCATGCTGTAAAATAATGAAAAAGACTAAGAACACGGGCAGAATAAAGGAAAGAATAAACTGGAAAGTGCAGCAGAAACCAAGCTAAAAACAGCTAGCTCACATGATGAGCTACAAACTATCTGACAAGGATTCGATGGTGATGCTATACTCAGGACTCTCGTCTTTTACCCAATCCCTGCCTTGCCAAAAGGGTTTTATTTTGTAGTTATGTATTTATTGCTATTAAAACCCATGTAACCATGTATATTTACATTGCACTTTGTGACTTACAGCAAAAGATCTCTTGTCGCAATGGTCTCACAGGTGAGAGGAGACATCCTTACGTGTGCATGAGGGCCTATGAAGCATTTGCACTGAAAATGTCATGTTTACAGCAATGAGGAATGCTTAATATGGCTGAAGGGGTTTGGGGGAGGAAGGGAGCAAGAGAAGTCATTCTTGAAAGACCTTGGAGGGAAGGCAAAATCCTGAGAATGGCACACTGAATTGAAGAGCAACAGGGCTAATTTACTGATGGTTTAGTAATTGTCAGGCTTCAGTGAAAGCCACAGAAAACCTTTAAAATCTCTATAAAAGGGGCCCGTTTTAAAGAGGCTGTCATTGCTGAAAGGAAAAATAATAGACTAATGGGACTAATTCTAAACCCAGCAGGTCTGGAGGTGAGTCCCTGCAGAATAGAAAGGGAAAGCAATCATGTCAGATGAAAGAGAACTTGTAAGGGAAGAATATTCTGCTGGGTACCATCAAGCCAATTGTGGACTAATGCACATCTCTCATTGCTGTCACTAATTTAAATAAGCTGTACATTCAATCACTATTATTATGTTATCTTTTTAGCTGAAGGTCGAACACATGGGCATTGAAACCTTACCATTTCTCCTGTACACGGAAAAAATGTATGCCCCTATATTTGGTGTGTAATATTGCACTTTGTAGCTAGAATGTTTACTAGTAACTAGAATTGAAGGATGTATCCAAGCAAAAGAAAGCAGAAGATGCTTTGGCTGGGTGGCCATTTCTGTCCAATGAGTAGGGATACATATCAGCAAGGTAAGGAATGATATGCTTCCTCTCATAGAGCTTCCCAATATGGACATACATGTATGGTATGCTGTGCCAGGGCTGTGGTCGCCAGTGAGCAGTTCTTCTTATTGTGGCTCCTATGATTATTTCTCATAAAACTGTATGACAGAAAACAACAGAAGTCTCTACAGGGCTTTTCCTTTATTTATCCACTCCATGATGCAGACATGGAAAAAAAAAAATCACAAAGCAAAGTTATTAGCAGGAAACCTAGTCATAATTCTGTAACTCCAAAACAAAAAGTATTTCTGTTCTATAAGTTTCTTAAAGAATCATAAAATAATTTAGGTTGGAAGGAACTTAGGTCATCTAGGCAGACCTCCAAGACCAGGGCCAGCTTCCAGTTTAACGTGTCCAAGAAAGTTTCAAGTATCTCCAAGGATGGCAACTCACCAACTTTCCTAGGTAACTATTCCAGTGTTTCCCATCCTCATTGTACAGAAATATTTTCATTATATCTATCTGGAAGACTTAATGTTTCTATATTGAAAGTAAAAATTGCTAAGTATGGTCTTTTCAGCATGACAGATAAATACATTTAAATAAACAAATACCCATCTCTTTGCTAGAACTTGCAGTGTAACCTGGAATACAATAATACATTTTTAACAGCATATGCCTTGCAAAAAAAAAATTCAATGACTCTTAGGATTTCTGAGTTAGTACTCTCCCGATTTGAACAATGGGAACAGAGATGACAGATCATAGCTTTCCATCCTGCTTTTTAAACTAAAAAAAAAAAAAAAATTCTTCTTTGGATCCTTCCAAAAGGGGGATTTTGATGCACCCTGTTGCAGCTCTATCTCCTAGACAGGACACATAGTGTGCTTCATCAGCACTCACCAAACGTTCACTGAAGTAGATTCAGATAATGTGTTAGAAATTATTAAAGATATAGTTATTTTTATATGTATCCCAGTGTCTTAAAAGACACAGTTCTGCTATGGACTATGCAGCACAGAACAGCACAAGGATTTCTGTCAAATTTAAGCAATAATACAGAACCCTCATAGGCATGGACTGGTCAAGGAGGAAGAGAGGAGGTAAGAGGACTTCAGATCTTCATCTCCTGACTTCTGTCCCAGCACTGGGTTATCCAAATCAGTCCCAGATGCACTGGGTAGAGACCTGCTGTGGGGAGCTGAAGGCTGCAGAGTGGTGTGCCTCCTCGTCCCAACAGCATGAAGAGAAAGAGGTCCCCCACAACACTCTGGAATCACCTTCCCCTCCTTCTCCCCTGCCACCCGACCTGGGGCTGCAATGCCCTCAGAGCCAGGTGCCATTGGTGGACAACCAAATAGATGAAAGGGCAGAGAGAGACAGCCCTGGCACAACAAAGTGCTACACAGCAAACAATAATTATTGTTTGTAGCAGCACATAGAACTGTCCTTCTCTATGTGACTGATTTTAACTAAGTGAAGCACCCTTGACCACAAACAAGTCAATGCACATAATGTCATGTGCCTTTTGTAGTCACAAACTCTGAGTGATTCAGCAATTGCGAAGCAAGCAGAGAGTACTGGGAGAAAGTAACATGATCTTCTCTATGACTATAGATGTTTCCTGAATTAATTTCTGTTTGGATAAGAACATATCTCTAAGAAAACATTGACTTGTAAAAATGCCATTGACAGTAAAACCATCACAAACTTTGACAAATAATTGAGATGATTAGTAACCTCCATGGTTCAAAATGTAACCCACACTTACAGGCTGAAATCATCTTCTTTCAACTTCCAGTCTCTACCTTCTTTTACATCTGAGTCTGCTAAAATGAAGGTCCCATTATCAAACTTTGGTTCCTCATGTAAAACTACCCTGAAGTCATTTTTCTTCCTCCTCAGGGAGCTCAATGGATTAGTCGACCTTATTTTTTTAATAAGTGGGTCCTGTCCTTACAGCTGTTGATGTTTTCACCACTTGATGATTCCTCAAGGACGTTTACATAATAGTTCATTGAATTGTGCTTATTACTCCGCAGCTAAAGCAGGGCACACCATGGTAACTGGCCCACAATTACTTCTGCAGTATCTGAGAGCGCTACAGCAATCATTGCTATGTGAATGGGATGAAGACATTTACTGACAATGTCAGGGAGAAAACCTGGAAAATGGTTGTATAAACACACATCATGGTCTTCCATCTTAAATTCAAAACCACCTGAGACAAAACATTAACTGAACCAAGTATTTGTATTTTACTTCACTGTTAAGGTTATATGTATATATAGAGATGTAACCTGTTTTTATCCCATAATAAGAATTATGCAATTCAGGTCTAGGGATATAAAAGTGTAAAAGCAGACATTTTCAGCCTGAAACAGTATTATTTTTCCCTCTATTTCTCCCTCTCACTCATGCACAAATGCTGCTCTGACATACTGTGCTCATTTTGGCTGGGATAGAGTTAATTTTCTTCATAGTAGCTAGTATGGGGCTGTGTTTTGGATTTGTGCTGGAAACAGTGTTGATAACACAGGGATGTTTCTGTTACTGCTGAGCAGTGCTTACACAGAGTCAAGGCCTTTTCTGCTTCTCACCCCACCCCACCAGCGAGTAGGCTGGGAGTGCACAAGAAGTTGGGAAGGGACACGGCTGGGACAGCTGACCCCAACTGACCAAAGGGACATTCCATACCATATGACATCATGCTCAGCGTATAAAGCTGGGGGAAGAAGAAGGAAGGGGGGGACATTTGGAGTGATGGCGTTTGTCTTCCCAAGTAACCGTTACGCGTGATGGAGCCCTGCTTTCCTGGAGATGGCTGAACACCTGCCTGCTCATGGGAAGTAGTGAAGGAATTCCTTGTTTTGCTTTGCTTGTGTGCGTGGCTTTTGGTTTACCTGTTAAACTGTCTTTATCTCAACCCACGAGTTTTCTCACTTTTCCTCTTCCGATTCTCTCCCCCATCCTACCCAGGGGGATGAGCAAGTGGCTGTGTGGTGCTTAGTTGCCAGCTGGGGTTAAACCATGACAAACCTTTTTTGCACCCAACGTGGGTGCTCTCCAGCATGCACCACCTCCTCCATTGGTGATATTCCAAAACCTTTGCCTTCTGGCCATTCCATGATCACTTCCAAGACTCCTGGGCAACTGGGGTTTCCTCTTCGAATCCATTGTGTGATCAGTGCAACCCACTTACTCCACGTAGCATTGGTTGCATGATGTGTAGAGGGGACCCTCCATTTGAACATCCAGCCCAGCACTGGCAGTTGGGGTGCCAAGAGGAACTGTGGTTCAGTACCAACCACTACCGAAGCAGCTCAAACCCCTTCATATGCTACCAATATCTCTTTCTCAGTTGGAGAATAGCGGGCCTCGGATCCTCCGTATCCCCGACACCAAAACCCCAAGGGTCAACCTCGAGTCTCCCCTGGTGCTTTCTGCCAGAGCCTCCAGGTAGGGCGGTTCTCCCCAGCTGCGGTGTAGAGCACAGTTTTTACATCTTGTCCTGCCCGGACTGGCCCAAGGGTTACTGCCTGAACTAGCTCCCATTTAATTTGTTCAAAGGCTTGTTGTTGCTCAGGGCCCCATTTGAAATCATTCTTCTTCCTGGTCACTTGATAGAGAGGGCTTACAATCAGGCTGTAATTTGCAATATGCATTCTCCAAAAGCCCACAACGCCTAAGAAATCTTGTGTTTCCTTTTTGCTAGTTAGTGGAGATATAGCTGCTATCTTGTTGATCACATCCATTGGAATCTAACGATGTCCATCTTGCCATTTTATTCCTAAAAACTGGATCTCCTGCACAGGTCCTTTAACCTTATTTTGTTTTATGGCAAAACCGGCCTTCAGAAGGATTTGGACTATTTTCTTCCCTTTCTCAAAAACTTCTGCTGCATTGCCCCATGCGATGATGTCAGCAATGTACTGCAGGTATTCCAGAGCCTCACCCTGTTCCAGCGCAGTCTGGATCAGTCCATGGCAAATGGTGGGGCTGTGTTTCCACCCCTGGGGCAGTCAATTCCAGGTGTACTCGACGCCCCTCTACAAGTGAAAGCAAACTGTGGCCTGCATTCTGCTCCCAAGGGAATTGAGAAGAACGCATTAACGATATCAGTTGTGGCGTACCACTTGGCTGCCTTTGACTCCAGTTTGTATTGAAAGTTCTAGCATGTCTGGCACGGCAGCACTTAGCAACAGCGTGACTTTGTTCAGGCCGTGATAGTCTACTCTTAGTCTCCACTCTCCATTAGGTTTTCGCACTGGCCATATGGGACTGTTAAAGAGTGAGAGAGTCTTGTTGATCACTCCTTGGCTCTCCAGTCAACGAATCAGCTTATGGATGGGAAGCAGGGAGTCTCGGTGCGATATTGCCGCCGGTGCACTGTTGTGGTTGCGATCGGCACCCGTTGTTCTTCGACCCCCAGCAACCCCACAACAGAAGGGTCCTCTGAGAGACCAGGCAAGCTGGACAGCTGTTTAATTTCCTCCATCTCTGAGGCAGCTATACCAAAAGCCCACCAGTACCCCTTTGGCTCCTTGAAATGCCCTCTCCTGAGGTAGTCTATGCCAAGGATGCACAGAGCCTCTGGGCCAGTCACAATGGGGTGCTTTTGCCACTCATTCCTGGTTAGGCCCACTCCGGCCTCTAGTACACTTAGCTGTTGGGATCCCCTTGTCACTCCAGAAATACAAATGGGTTCTGCCCCTTTATAGCTTGATGGCATCAGGGTACACTGTGCACCGGTGTCTACGAGAGCCTTATGCTCCTGTGGGTCTGATGTGCCAGGCCATCAAATCCACACAGTCCAGTAAACCCGGTTGTCCCTTTCCTCCACCTGGCTGGAGGCAGGGCCCCTCTAGTCCTGGTCATAGTATTCATTACTCACTTCTTGTAAATACGAGTCAGAATTCCCTTCATTAAGATTGGGAGTAAGATCAGCCCTTCTACTCTGCCTGGGGAACTTCCCACTGGAGGCTGGAGCAGCAGTTTTCCTGGATGAAACCCCTTTTGTGATGATTTTTCCTTGTAACTTACGTACCCGTGCCTCTAAGGTCGAGGTAGGTTTTCCATCCCACTTCCTCATGTCCTCTCCGTGGTCACGCAGGTAAAACCACAGGATGGCCCATGGTGTGACCCACTATATCCTCTCTCTTGAGCAGAGGGACGCTTACTCCTAATGGCTGAGATACTGGTCCRTACACGTGGAGAGTAGAACATGTTCTCTTTGAGTTGCTGGACCAGTTTCTCCACAGCTGAGACAAGGGAAGAAGAGAGACTTCCTTCGTATTGCCAGAGTTGGCCAGCCAATTCATCCACCATTTGTCCCTCTCCGTCTTTCCAGGTCATTACTGCCAATGAGTTGGCATGCGACGCTGGTGTGCTCTGTACAAAATTCTGCCACATGGGTCGGGTGCATTTGACTTCATCTGGATCTTTGGGTAATTGCTCATTGTTCAGATCATCATAAATCACCTCCAGCACGCTTAATTCCCTCAGCTACTGGATACCTCTGTCCATGGTGGTCCACTTGCCTGGGTGACATATAACATCTTCCTTGAAGGGATACCTTTCCTTCACACCTGACAGGAGTCGCCTCCAGAGGCTGAGGACTTGTGCCCCTTGTCCAATCGCTTTGTCAATGCCCCCTTCCCTAGAAAGGTATCCCAGTTGCTTGGCTTCCCTCCCCTCTAATTCCAGGCTACAGGCCCCATTATCCCAGAATTGGAGCAGGCAGGTGATAATGCACTCACCTGGATGACAGCTGAAATCCTTTTATATATCTTGCAGCTCACTCAGGGATAAAGATTGTGTGGTTACTGTCTCTTTTATGAGTTCTTCCTCTCCCTCCAAGGAAGAGGAGGAACCCTCCCCCTGAGTTGTTCCTCGGGGGGAAGAGGTTAATTCTTCCTCTTCCTGCTCCTGTTCTCATGATGGCCCTGCTTTAGAGTAGTCTGCCTCCTCACTGGCAGGACAGTATGCTTCTTTCTCCTGCTCCCTCTTAGGAAGAGCTTCTTCATCCCTTTCTAAACAAGCTGACTTCCACTTCCAGTATTTCTTCTTGTGTATAGGGGCGACTGATACCGGCACAGGTTGGTTCTCTGGTTAAGCCACAGTGCCTGTCGCGGGGGTTGGAGTAGCCGCAGTGCCTGTTGTGAGGGTTGGAGTAGCCACAGTGCCTGTCGTTTTGTCATCAGATCCAGAGACCTTCACTTCCCCTTGAGGGTACTGAATAGTGTTGGACAGGGCTCGGTAGGCATGGGCCAGGCCCCAGCACATTGCAGTGATTTGTGTCTCTGGAATTGCTAGGGTGACAACATGCTTTTTCCAAATATTTTACTAGTTTTTCAGGATTCTGCACTTGTTCAGGGGTGAAATTACTAAACATTGGAGGTGACCACTGTCCTAGGCACTTGCCTATACTGTGCCACACACCCTGACAAGTGCATCCAGGTCCTTGAGCAAAAGCAATCCCACAAATGGGTTTGCTGTTGCCCAAGGCAGGAATAACCCAGACTGTCTTCCCCAGCATATTTTTTATGTGCACTTCAGCGACCTTATCCCCTTCTACAGTACGTAAAAGTTTTGATTGGGCAGCACCAGCTCGATTGGCAGATCCCCTAGTGTTGTCTAACCAGGTGGCCTTTGCTAAATGTGTATGCCAATGTTTGAATGTTCCACCACCCAGTGCTCTCAGTGTAGTCTTTAACAGACCCTTGTATCATTCGATTTTTCCCAGAGGCTGGTGCACGATAGGGGATGTGATATACCCACTCAATGCCATGTTCCTTGGACCAGGTGTCTATGAGGTTGTTTCAGAAATGATCCCGTTGTATGACTCAATTCTTTCTGGGGTGCCATGTCACCATAAGACTTGCTTTTCAAGGCCCAGGATAGTGGTCTGGGTGGTGGCAAGGGGCCCAGGATATGTTTCCAGCCATCCAGTGGTTGTTTCTACCATTGCGAGCACATGGTGCTTGCCTTGGCAGGCTTGTGGGAGTGCGATATAATCAATCTGCCAGGCCTCCCCATATTTCTATTTCAGCCATTGTCCTCCATACCAGAGAGGCTTTAAAGACTTGGCTTGCTTGACTGCAGCACATGTTTCACATTCATGGATAACCTGTGCAATAGCATCCATGGTCAAGCCCACCCCTCGATCACAAGCACATCTATATGTTGCATCTCTTCCTTGATGGCCTGAGATGTCATGGACCCATCAGGCTATAAATAATTCACCCTTATGTTGCCAGCCCAGATCCACCTGAGCCACTTCAATCTTAGCAGCCTGGTCTACCTGCTGGTTGTTCTGGTGTTCTTCAGTGGCCCAACTCCTGGATACATGAGCATCTATGTGACTGTCATGGTTTAACCCCATCTGGCAACTAAGCACCACACAGCCGCTCGCTCACTCCCCCCCGGTGGGATGGGGGAGAGAATCAGAATGGTAAAAGTGAGAAAACTCGTGGGTCGAGATAAAGACAGTTTAATAGGTAAAGCAAAAGCCACGCGCACAAGCAAAGCAAACCAAGGAATTCATTCACTGCTTCCCATGGGCGGGCAGGTGTTCAGCCATCTCCAGGAAAGCAGGGCTCCATCACATGTAACAGTTACTTGGGAAGACAAAGGCCATCACTCCAAATGTCCCCCCCTTCCTTCTTCTTCCCCCAGCTTTATATGCTGAGCATGATGTCATATGGTATGGAATATCCCTTTGGTCACTTGGGTCAGCTGTCCCAGACGAGTCCCCTCCCAACTTCTTGTGCACCCCCAGCCTACTCACTGGTGAGGTGGTCTGAGAAGCAGAAAAGGCCTTGACTCTGTGTAAGCACTGCTCAGCAGTAACGGAAACATCCCTGTGTTACCAAGACTGTTTTCAGCACAAATCCAAAACACAGCCCCATACTAGCTACTATGAAGAAAATTAACTCTATCCTAGCCAAAACCAGCACAGCGACATACTTTTACAACCCGGTTCTCTACCCCGGCAGCAATATCTTGCCATAATTCAGCAGCCCAGATGGGTTTACCTCTGCGCTGCCAGTTGCTCTGCTTCTATTGCTGCAATCAATCCCACAGGGCATTTGCCACCATCCATGAGTTAGTATAGAGATAAGGTACTGGCCATTTTTCTTGTTCAGCAATATCTAAAGCCATCTGTATGGCTTTCAGCTCTGCAAACTGATTCGATTCACCTTCTCCCTCAGCAGTTTCTGCGACTTGTCGTGTAGGACTCCACACAACAGCTTTGCACCTTCAATGTTTTCCTACAATATGACAGGACCCACCAGTGAATAGGGTATATTGCTTCTCATTTTCTGATAGTTTATTATACAGTACAGCAAAGCGGTAACTTTAATTCAACTCCCAGAGGTGATAAACAACACTACAGGGAGTGCATGCGGCAAGTACGGTGTTACATAGCACAACTCTGAGAACAAGCACAACAACTCTGAGAGCAAATGAATCAACATTGTGACCAGCGACTATTAACCTAATATAACGAATGTTTATCACAAATTTGTTTTAACACGCTCTGGTCAGATCTGTCGTTATCTCAACCCTTTGAGCCCCACGCTGGGGGCCAAAAAGGACCTTCACATTTCAAAGCGATACCCAGGGGGAGGCACTGAATTTCATTTGGGCTTGCTTTGAAGCAAAACCTTCAGGCATGAACCCCAGAGTTTCCTAAACTTCAGTGAAGCTTTCAAGAAAGCTGACTGAAGTTAGTAATAAAAGCCAATGTTAGGCAAGCTTTCAGTTTCAGAAACCACTGTAAGTAGTTCACAACATCGATATCACAATGCTCTAACCTAAAAGTAAAATATCCCTGTAAAAGTGTAATCCTTGATATAAATCCAGAGTAAATCCATAGAAATGTGTCTGCTGACTGCAGCTGGTCAGAACCATCATATACGACTTTATAGTTATGTTATTCAGGGAGTCAACAAACTGACTAAAAATCTCTACTGAGAAACCAGTGGAGCTGCTGAGCATGACAATTAATTGTTTCCAATTCAATAAGATGAGGTACACAAACTCAGGACACCTGTGAAAGCTGAGCCTAGCATCCACCTTGGGATGTTCAGCAGCTAGCTTTTTGGGATGCTGCTGCCAAAATTCTTCTAAGCCAAAATTCTTCAGAGATCAGCTCTGCAAGCCTTGACCAAGGAGGCTGCTACCTCCACTTCCTACTGGGGATCAAATCAAGTCCTGAGGGCTGGCAAGTGTGCTCATCAACTGCAGTGAATGAGTGGCGGTGTAGCCAAGTCTCTCCTCCTCCCCGGCCCCTGCTGCCTGTTACTGCTCGCTCACGGACTCCTGCTGGGGCTGTGTGTGTTTCCAGTTCTTCTGCAGAGCACAGAAACGCAGCTTGACTCATGCTAAGCAAATAATACATGCTCTCTGCTCAGGCCTTGACTCTTTGTACTAATATCTGCAGCCTGTAGGACGGAACCCAAGCTTATTCGTGGTGTATAATACTTCGGCTTGAAAGTTGACACCCTAACGTGCAGAGGATTTACGGCACATGAGTGTGCATAACAGAATCAGATTGTTATTCCAAGAAATTGGACCCAATCTCATCCCGACAAAGCTCGTGGTAATTTTCCTAATTAATGCATTGGGAGCAGTCCTCAGGAACTATACTGAAATTTAGTTTTCCATTAGCCGCCGCAGGGCTGCAGTTTTACAACGTGACAATTATTCAAATATCATTTCATTGTAAAAATTATAGTTTTAAGCTGTGTCATGGGTCTTGACATTTGATAAATTCATGATACATTTTACTACGTGTTCCTGCTCAGGTGTTAATGTGCAAAATCCCACAAATGCAACAACATACAATAAAACTTCTGACTTAAGATATTAATTAGGTGATTAAACTGTCACACAAGATTTGTTTGTCCTTTGTAAATTAGTAGCTCATTCCTCACAATTTATAAGCAGAACAAATCATAAAACAAAAGGCTTGGTTCACTATAAAAACCACTAAGCTTTTGTACAAGGCCAAAGCAGCCATGGAAAATTGATTTTCCACAGCTTACTCAGTCTTGAATAGGCTCTGCTTTGTAGATTTTTTATTGAGTGAAGCCAAAACTCATTATAGCTAAGACCTCTAGGAACAACGTGTGTTTGCTCCATTATTTTTAATGTCATCAACATCACACTTAATCTCATGTATTAAAGTGGGAAGAGCACAAAGATATATTTGCATTTTATTACCAGGCTAAAAGAAGGAGACTATGCTAGATATTTAGTAAAATGTGGACCATGGGAGAAGGAAAATGATTATTCATTATTTCTCACAGGATAAGCCGTGGGTAAAGAGCAGGTTTAAGGTAAAGGGAAGAAGGGCTTTTTGTACAGTGTACTATTAAATTGTGGAACTCATTATCACTGGATCTTAGGGCAGTCGACACATAAATAGCCCTAGACAAATTTGGGGGGCAGAACACTAAACACAGCATTCCAGGTGCTGCTTAAGAAACCTCTCAACCAGTGATCGCCAGAAGCTGGGAAGCTCTGAGCAACCTGTCTCTCCTCAGAGTCTGGCCTTGCTGTAGGCAGCAGGTTGGACCAGAGACCTCCTGAGGTGTCTTCCAACCTGAATTGTGCTGCGTCCCTCTATACATGCTCTTTTCTTACACTGTTAACATCCTAGCTGGTATCAGAAATAAGTTAGAGGGCTACATGGACATTTGATTTCAGTTGGTATGGAAGTTTTTACATGGTGTTAATAGACACAACTGTGTCACCTGATCCAAGATATATTAAAGTCAACAGTTTTCAGTAGCTTCTCTGGTCATTGGATTGGTCTAGTTAATTTTGCCAGGATTATCACAAATAAATTCTTCTAGAGCATACTCCACACATCTGAATAATAATAGTGTAGGGGCTGGGCAACCTGCATTTTACAAGCAGTACAATTTATGATCCACGCAAAAAACACCAGCTGCTCACCCAGCTCTTGGCAGAGACGTGATCTCATGGAGTCACAGTGCTTAAATCCAGAAGTGCCATTTGTGATCATCTAATCTGATCTACTTATCACAGGCCATTACCTTTGTACTGAGCTCAATAACTTTGTGTTTGACTTAAATACATCTTCCTGAATGACATCCCGTCTTAATTTGAAAATGAGAGATGGGGAATCCATCTCTTCCCTTCATCATGTATTTCAATGATTAATCACTCTTTCTGTTAAAAACGGGCACAGAATTTCTAATTTGAATTTGGCTGGTCACAGCTTCCAACCATCACTTCTTTAGTACTCAGAATTTTCCTATTGTGAATATGCTCACGCATTTTAGTGAGGTCATCTCTGACTCTTGTTTTTAATTCACTAACATGCCACTTTCTTTATTTCTCATGGGGTGAGGTATTTCTTACAGCTCATGAATCATTTTTGTAGTTCTTTCCTTTTCTCTCTCATGTCTTTCAATAGTTTTTAAAATATAAATATGAACTGGATACAATATTCCTTCTCTGTGCAGAGAAGACATCTCCACAATCCTACCATGAATCTGTTTATCAATGGACATCCTACTATTGATTGGAGCATGCAAACTGGATTCCTTTGGGTGAAATAAAATCATATTAGAAAACTGACAGTTACTATATGAGAGGATCTTTGATATAGGAAGGTTTAGTTGAGCACGCAGATTCCTGAGTAAAGAAGACAAATTTCTTAGTGAAACATGCTACCTGTCAAGCTGTGGCCTTTCAAAAGTCACATTATCACCTGAACTCAGCTTCCAGAAGTATAAAATTGGAACAAAATCTTGTTAACACTGACACACCAGGAAAAAGAAAAGCTTGCTTGCTGTATTACTGTCATAGCAATTCCGTTCTTCACCACAACTGAAATTTTCAAATAATTATGCCACCTTAATGTTAAAAAATTAATTTTTTGCTATAGTCTTTTCTTCTCCAGGGGCTTTTCAAAGCAAATTCTTAGCCCCTATTACCACTGTAGACATAGGAAAAACTACTATCCGAATGCTACAATGGTGAAATAGATGACTACTGAGATAAAAAAGGGCATGGGCTATACTATGGTAGTTCAAACCTACTGAATTTTGCAAACTTTTAGCTGATGATTCTCACTGTAGAATCACTGCTGCCATTATTGGTGTTTAATAATGCCAATTTAAATGCATTACTGAATTGAAAATTTGAGCTCTCCAAAATGTGCCGTATTTACTTTTGAAATTATTCCTTTTTAGCAATAGAGATACACGGTTTCTCAGAAGTGATGGATGCTGCATTCCTTTTGCTACTCAGGATTCTTATCATCCTTCCAGACAATTGAATTTCTTCCACTTGTAAAATCTATTACCAGAGGAAGGATTGCAAATAAAACCCAGTGACTGGAATCAGAACTGTTTTGGCAATACAGGAATACTTCATTGATCCATATTAATACCTAGGAATCCCATTAAAAAAATTGTATTTACTTAGTCTTAGGAATTAAAACTTGAGCAATATTATGAAAAAGCTTACAAAGGATATAAATTCATTATATTCGTATAACAGATTTCTGTAAGATACACTTCAGCTTGAACTAATTCGATGTTTTGATTTTTGGAAATGCCCTAAATAAATGTGACCACATTAAATGTCTAAAGGCTGATTAACCAGGAAGACTGAAGAACACAATAGCAAGCACAGCATCTTTATCCAAAGTTGTACTTTCTAGACAGGTTCCCCAAAAAGGATCTACTTTAAATCAGACATGAAGCAGCATTTGTCAGCAATCTAAATGGGACTATTAAACTGATGCTAGTAGATATGCAAATACTAATAAAATTTGTGACTTCATAAATAATTATTTGCAGAATGACTCAGAGAAAGTAATAGCCCTTTCCAGACTTAAAAATTTATGAACTGATGACACTCTATTGATTGGAGCATTTACTGCACCTTCAATAGATCTAATTAATGAAACTGCTCACAGAATTAAACATAGTACTTAGCAGGATGACACTATGCCCCAGTACTGCAAACATCTCCACATTCAAACATTTTCATGGAGTGGCCTACTGAGGAGGCTACTGCTTGTCCTAGTGAGGCCAGGGAGTGTTTCACAGTAGTTCCAGGTAGCTTATGCTTACCTACATATGAATATAAAGCTACTTACGAGACATGTGAATTGCAGGATCTGATACTTGATGAAAAAGCAGTGTTAAAAATGAGATGGAAAAGAATACTTGGTTTGTTTCTTTTATCAGTTAACTTTAAATCATTACTATAGTGATGAAGATGTAGATGGTCACTGCAACACACTGCAACCTGTGTCACAGATCTGGAAAAATAAATGTGTTATATTTTGCAAATAATATAAATTTGCATTTTAATATGTTCCAATACAGAGGTATAGATACAGAAATAGGCAGTCTAACAAAACAGAGAACAATAACCTGGAAAGCAGAGACCGAAAGGGATCTGTAGGTCCCAGTGGAGAAATGGCATGAACTCTTAAGCAGCTACATTATGGCAAGAAATGTTAATACAATTTTTGAACACGTTAAAAGAAAAGAAATGAGCAAAAGCAGAGAGGCAGTTTTTGCCTGTTGATGAGATCATTTTAGAATAATATGTTCCTGTCTACTACCCTTTTTTTTTTAAAGATGTTAAAAAAGAAGAACAGAAATGGAATAAGAAGAGCCATAAAGCTCAGGCCTAAGATAATGCCTTAAAGCAAGAAACTTCAGGGGCCAGATCATCTTGGCTTTTCAGGAAAAGGACTGAGAAGAGACTGGAAACTAAAACAGAAAAAGACACAAAGAAAACTAGAAGACAGACTCAGAAGGCAGGGAAATTCAAATTAAAAACTAGACATCATTTTTCACAAAGATTAGTGGACTTTTCATCTCTCAGTGGCTTCAGGTGAAGACTAGATGCTTTCCTAGAAAAGTTTTAGGAAAATATGAGTCATTTTGCCAAATAGTTGTTAGAATGTAAGAGTAACCGCATATTTGTTCAATACATGAAAGAAAGAGACTTTATGATTTACTATTCTGTTCTGTCCATCTGCAAAGGTAGAAAGGTAATTGTAGCAAGAATTTCAGCTAAATGAGATCAAAGTTTTCTGGCTCAATGAGTGCTGTTGCCAGAATTTCACTGCTAACCAGGCATCTAACAAGCAATTTCAGTAGATCCACACCTTGAAAGAATGGAATTTGATCCTTGCCTAATTATTCAATCCATAAATCCAAGAGCTTAAAGTTGTGATCCTGAAAGTCATATTGTTACATTTGTAGTACCCTCCTCATATTACATGATCTCATGTCACATATACACCGCAGTATTTTAATGCAACAGCCTTAAAAGGAGATGAGTTTACAGCCTTAGTTTTCTTGGTTTTGTGAGCTTCAGTCAGCACCAAAATGTTACTTATACTTTAGAGATGTGTTAGAATACCAAGGACAGCAAAAAGTTTTGGGTTAGCAGCTGGATTTTGTACTGCAAGCCATCATATAAATGTGGTATTCTAAATTCTGAAAATTTGGGTAATGAAATATTTCTAATTCTAAAAGTGACTTAATTCTAAAAGCTACCAGCCTTTGGAAGCTGATTTCCTGTAGTAGTCCACAGAATACAACTGTGGCTAGCAATATTCATCTGCCAGTGTAGACTCCTACTTGAATCTTCCCTAGAAAGGGAGTGCCTCACTCTTCAGCTTACAACCTCATTTGTTCCCCAGGAACTTCCCTCAATCATCTCTCCTTTTCACCCTTCAAATAAAAACAGCTTTCATGTCTTGAGTGAAGCAGTAATCTGTAGGTTACCAACACTATGATCCATCCAGACTTCTCTACCTACCAGCTTCTCTGGAGGAATATGAGTCCTCCACTCCAAAACTGCACACTTCAAAGAACTTTTGAACAATTTGAATTTAAGTTTAAAAAACAGTATGAAAATGCACTCCTAGCCAGTCCCATTCAGCTGCTGAACTGGAAGTTTTAATCTAATGTGATTTGCCAYGTTTGGTTATTACAAAGGCTACGTACCATGGAGCCATCGACAAAGGCAGGCAGGCAACTTTTGCTCTTTTTTTTTTTTCTTTCATTTTCTGGCTAACGTCAGAGCCCTTACATGACTTGAATCTAATAGCATTTGACTGAATAGGAAATCAGAAGTCAGACAGAAATTTTTCAGCCCTAGAAAAGATAAAAGTGAGTTACTGCTTTAATTGGCTGCTGAATTAGCTCATATGAATAATAGCTCACGGTCTTTTCAAGTTCTGTGGTTTAATAAGACTCCCTTTTACTTCTTTGTCTGAAGATTTACTGGAAAAGATTCATTCCTTCTGGACATAGTGATTACATTCAAACTCCAGACATGAAAAAAGAAACAGCTATGCAAAGCAAAAAGCATAAATAGTATAGGCTGCTGGTAGCACCGTTTTTTTACCGCCTTCCACATGTGGCAAACACATAGGTCTGTTTTAAGTATGCTACGGGACAAAAAATGAGCGGGCACTTCATGACATGGGACTGCACCATATGGGCTTTGCAGAGCTGCATGTAAAATAAAAACAAGAAAAGGCAAAAAGGGACAGAACAGATGTATGTGAGTAAGCAGAACCATCACCCATGTCACAGAGTTGGAACTCAGGTGGTACACGGGCTTTTGTAAGTTCAGAGCTGAACCAACAGACATGGGGAGAAATTTTATGTGATCCAAAAAGTAGATTCCTATTGAGCCCCATACCTACAGTACCTACAAGCAGACACTACCAAAAAGCCACTTTGTGTATATCAATTATCAAGAAAAAAAAGGTCAATACAAAAGGAAACAATTCTTTATTCTCTTTGAACAATTTTTGTTGTGAATTACTAAGCCAGTAGCTCCCTACCTGCGTGAACTCTTACTATAACACCCTTTTCCTTGCAAACAGTAGCATTAAAGATTATCTAATCTCCAACCAGGCACAAGCTGTTAATGCATTGCCACTATCTTCCATGGCACCGATTAAGTATCTACCTAAGCACTATTTACCCTTAGTGTGCCCAACCATACTACTCGGAGGCAGTGACTATGTGGGGCATAGTGTGGAGCAAATTCCCACAACAGACAAGAACCTCCAAAAACTCCATCACCTTCTACTCTCAGCACAAAGTGCACTCATGAACCTTACACATTTAAAACTGGAGTATAGTCATTAAAGTACTCATCACAAACCTGAAACTCCACACTACCCAAACAAACAACCCTGCCCTAGAGACAGAAAAAGGCACGTGGGGCATCAGTACATTGTTTAATCCTCCTCTTGGAAATCTCCCCTGTACAAGGGTGATAATAACATCTTGTATCTATGTATTCTGACACAGCCTTTAATCACTATTTTTGCATAGGACCACTGCTTCATTCACGAAACAGCTAATCAATATTTTGCTTTCACCTCATAACTCACTGTGTGGCCCATGCTTTGTTTACTGCCCATTATTCAATTGTGTTATGATGGCAGAATTATTAATTTCCTCCAGGGCTTCTTATATCTTCAATATCTGAGTGCCGCACAAATGCAAATTAATTTAGCTTCACAAAAATCCACAGTGGCAAAGAAAAGGTACTACTGCTGTCCAAAATATAGGGCATGGAGGCACAGAAAAATTAAAGGCAGAGGGATTCACTGATTTTAGATGTCCGATCTGAAGCATCATAAATGTAATTTGAAAGTATTTAACAACATTTCAAA
Organism: Oceanodroma leucorhoa; assembly: GCA_030449065.1. NCBI lineage: Eukaryota > Metazoa > Chordata > Aves > Procellariiformes > Oceanodroma > Oceanodroma leucorhoa. Next base: position 20,537,426 of record JASVER010000004.1, on the reverse strand, counting down.
CACAGAGGTTGCAGCATCCGTCGCAGGTGTGACTGCTGAGCAAATTGGATTTAGAACTCTAAAGGTGGTCATTAAAAATTAGATAATTAGAAGCTATTAGTGTATTAGAGGTTCCACATACAGACATCACAGAACTTGTTTAAGTGGCTATACTAGCACTAGATAGGAAAAGTCCAGTGCAACAGTGCATTATTTCAGTCACATGACCTTCCTTTACCCTCCCTTGCTTCATTCATTAATGACTTCCCAGCTCAAGCAATAAATGAGGCAGGAGTCATGCGGGCATCACTCGTCTCTCCTGCACAGCCCTAGTACATCCCTAGAGCACGTCCATCCTGCACAACGCTTGAGCCAGAAATCCTGCATAAAAACAATATGTGATCACACATGTATCATAAGGGGACCAAATTAATGTTGCCAAGCAACCATCTCCCCACATTATGCCACAAATCCTTGTCCTTCATCTCTTCAGCAAACAAACGCCAGGCCCTGTCTCACAACCCTGCTCTTTCCCTAGTCTGCTTCTGCGACCCTAATTACCCATGCTCCCAAAGGCTTCTTCATTGCAGTTTCTTTGTCCAGCCAGTACCAGCTTTCCCTCAACACTCCAGTTGTTATTCTGTCTTTGTGTTCTTCATAATTAGCATTTAGTCCATCCCATTTCCTATTTCCCTGACCAGCTCTCAGTCCCAAAAGATGAGACAGACACTGATAAAAACAAAATAAAGCATGCTCAGTGAGGAAAGAAACTTCAGAGATTTTAGCTGTTAATATTTTAGCAAGTGTCTCCAAAAGCAGTATAAAGCACATTTTTTTCTAAAGCATTAAAATGTTGCCAAGTTTAAGTGGATTTTTACAGTGAAAAGACAGTCCACCTCTCTGCTACCAAAAAAATTGCCTGCCAGATTTCAATTACCTATTGCAGAATAGGGCATGCTACCACATTTCCAAGAAAAGATCACCAGAATGAGCAAAACATTGTCATATTGCATAAAATTTATCCTTAAAATCAGCTAAGACATCTCAGCTGACTTTTTTCAAACACAAGCAATAATCAATGGGCATGCAACACTAAAAATGTCAGATGAAGATAATGAAGTCTGGCAAAGCTGTGAGCAAAACCAGTTGTTAAATGAAATTTTCTTTAAACTTTTTAATGGGCTAAGAGCAAGACTAGAAATAAAAAAGCTCTCCTACACTTCATTCTCAAAGTGATTTTCTGCTACTGTTCCCCTCTAAGTGTGAATTTCACCCAAATATCTTCAAAGTCTATTTTATCTATCCTCAGCATATTTTTCCTTTGTCATCCTCTGTTGTCTTTACTATGATAAATCACCAACTAAGTCAAAATAAATTTTAGTTGCAAAAAGAATAGATGATAAGCCTGATACCAGGAGCTGGATCCTTGTTTGAGAGCCAGCAATAACATAACACTTACTGTCCTAAAACGCACATATCTATGGATATGCCTGACTACATAGAGAAAAATGGTCTAGAATACACTTGGAGCATCAAATGATCTGTTGGTCTTCTCCAAGAGGTGTGAGACAAAAGCCATGATGAAACAGCTGACAACCAGCTGTTGTCACAATAAATCTAGTCAATTCAAAGAAGAGCAAAAACAGCAAAAGAAAGTTAAAATAATCGTGTACATGTCACTGCAAACAGTAAGGCAGACAGACACAAAGTGAATTCGGCACTTTGCAGCATACTTTCGTTGCCTATTTCTTGTTCCACAAGGCATTTTGCTGTTCAGAAAATCGCAGTCAGCAAACCAAAACAGAAACCAAACCAAATCATACCAAATGAGGTATACACCAAATCAGTATATACCTCATTTCCACAGGACATTTGGGGGACACATTCAAACTAGGCCTCCTGGTCTTGGGATGATTTGTGGTTTAGATCTCCTGAATATTGACACTTTTGTTTTTCTATGAAAATTTCATTGTGAACCTCTGAGGTGCAGTGGATTGTGTTGTTCCCCCATCTGTCTAATTAACTCCTGCTGCGTCATCTACTTGTCTCCTCCCATTTTAAAAGGAGAATTGGATCTGGTATTTTTCCCTCCATTACTTTTTACTTTAAAGAGTGAAGAACCCTACGATTCTAGGATTGAAAGCGTACTTAGTATCCCACATCTAGACAAACATAATACGGCTTGGTAGGACACATGCTTAAAATAAGCAAAAGAAGATGCCTCTTTACACAGCAAGGATCCAGTCTGTGGAACCGACAGCCACCGGACATTGTGGACATCATAGAAGAAAGATCCATCAAGGGTTACTGAGTAGGAAAACTGTATCGGGCTCAGGCATCTCCTGAGAGCAGTTAGTGGCTGGAACAATCCCTGGGGGAGTATGGCATGTGTTGTCCTACTCTTAGTCTTCCCTAGCGTTCACCTACAGCCAGTGATAATAGGGAGAGGCTGGACTACTAGGGCGTTACTGAACGTGTAGAAACCACAGGAAAGTCTCAAACTGCATACACTGGGAGAATAAAAGGAGCTCTATCATATATGCTTGCCCTCTGCTGCTACTCCTACACCTGTGTTTGTGGCTGCTCTTCCTACATGGTTTCCCATTTCAGAGACAGGTGTCAGTTCTTCCCTAAAAAAAAAAAAAAAAACCAAACCCTAAGACTTTACCTGTGAACAGTGAACTGAAGAGGAAAAAAATCAGGGAAAACAAATGCAGGGGAATATGGAAGTGGAAACAAGAAGGCAGGGAGGAGTCAAAGGATTGCAAATGTGAAAAACAGGGATTCATAGGAGGACATCAAGCTGAGCATCTCTAACAGCACCACTGTGAGCACTCTGAATGTATGCAAGGATGAGGGGAGGCTGCCCAGTGGTGGCCTACCAGAGATGGGTCAGGATGAGAAAACTGAAATAGGTCCACAGGCACTGGGATTCCCCTTCCAGTTGCCTCCTCTAAGAGCTGCTGATGACAGGTTGACCCAAGGCAAGAATGTCCCTGACAAGAAAATCCTGTTATCTGCTGGAGCCTTGGAAGGGGACGATATACAATTTACAGGCTACTGGATAGATGGCCCCTTTGTCTGATCCCACACGACAGTTCTCACGGTCTCGTGAACATGCTGTCCTCACTCAGAATCACACAGTTGGTTCCCGCCTCAATTTCCCCCATCTTCCCTCACCAGGCCTATGATGTTTTACATATTTGCAGCACAGGACAGGGTCTAGATGCAACCAAGACACTCCCATCATGTGGCCTTGCACAGCTCTAGCTCACATTTCACGGACACGGGTGTTGAGGGAGATCTCATTATGTACAATCCCCGTGTTAGCATTAAGCCATTGCTTATAGATTTCTAAGAAAAAAAATATCCGCAAATACCGTAATGCCATTATTCAGCTTCCCCACGGTGATCCTGAATGCTCCTGAAAGGAACACCATGTGCAGCTGTGCAAGTATAAAGCCTGCATGAAACCAGGCAAGCACTAAAGCTGCACTATTCCAACGTGTATGTGGAATGAGCAGCAACTGAAATCATTAATGGTGACATTTTTTGCAGCTGGCTTATCAAGCCACTATCAGGCTCCAACAAGATGATTTTTAGATAGGCTATGACCACAAAAAGGCACAATTTCATAAGCAGAGAAATGCTAATAGAAACGCAACAGCATGTTACTGCTTTATAACTCAAATATTACATAAGAAAATGAAAGGATAAGAAAAATATAATTCAAGAAGAAAATGGTGACCATGCTTCAGATTTAAGACACAGTTACACATATCTATCAGTGCTCTTTCTTTCTCCCTATGCTTTCAGTACACAGCTAATCTTTTCATCTGCTTGGCATATTTATAGCGTTCTGCAGAGAATTTCAGAAAGTTACAAAAAAAGCCAAAACATTGCAAAAATTACAAAATCACACATGCATATGTTTGTAGTCTTCTCTCTCTGAATTTCACATTAAAATGTGCAGGGTTTAGTCGCTTACTGAAACACAAGCTATGCTAACATCTTCTAATCTATACTTAACCTGCTGTGAAGAATAAGGCTAGACAAAAGATCTTTTCACCCATGTTAGGAAAATATTCTGGCAAACATTCCTGCAAGAAAATCTTTATTGAACCCATGCTTTCAAGGGCACAGTGGACTGTGTCAAGGTTCTGTTTTATGAGAACAGAATGAAAATAAAATATCAAATAGTGCTCGCCAAGGGAGTACCATCCATCTTGTTACGCATGTAGAGAGAATCAGGTGGAAAAAATAGCATGTGAGTATGTAATTAAAAACTGTATCATGATATATATGCATAAGAAGGATAATTAAAGTTGCACAGGCCCCATTCTTCTTTGACTTTTGAGGACTTCATCGTACAATCTGAATAATATCTTTTACCACATGTTTGGGTGAGGGGTTGGAAGCAATAGGGAAGAAAACAAGCTAATCATTAGCTAATTACTAATTAATTTTCTAAAATTGCATAGACACAACAAGAAATTGCTCCCAGAGGCCTAAAGAAGTAGGAGTGACCAAAGAAAAAAAATCAGCTGCTCTAAATAAGGTCCATTACATTTCCTAATGACAAAGGCTAAGTGTAAACAAGTCACGCAAAACTCAATAAGAAAAAGCTGAATTCCTCCAGTTATTTAAGAGAGCTAAACAAGGCTGCACTGTCTCCCAACCTATGCAGCAGAGACACAAAGCACAGGCAGAGAGTAAGAGATTCATGACCTACTCCCATCTCTGCCATTTGTATTATTTCAGTGCCAATGTAGTTCATTTACCTAGCAACAATAATCTTCAAAGTGATGCATAAACATTTATCTTTCCAGTATCACCTCCCCTTCTCCCTTGTCTGCAAGGGGGTAAAAAGTAAAATCCTTTCTAACAAATGGAGAAAAGAACAAATGGGGAAAAAAGAACAAAAGTTTTTCAATGATCTGGCCAAGGCAACAGAAGAAATGTCCAACAAAAGCGGGATGAAAGCCCCAGTTATATCCCACTGCTATTTAGAAGCAGTTAAGGAGTGCTTTTACGGCCGCAGACCTGGAGGCAGGCCGGGCTGCAAATGCATTTTAATGCCAATCAAGAGAAGGCCCAGCCTGTGAAAGGAAACAAGTCCTAGGCTTCCTAGGCCATGCTGGAGCTTAATTCATGCTCCTCTAAAATTTATGTGAAACACAACATCAAAAGGTGGCAGTGGATCAGAAATGACATATGGAGTGCCCAATAACTGCTCCCGTGTATGCCAAGGGTTTGACGTGACAGTGATCACCGTGCAATTTCTGGCACCGCTTCCACGGCAGCCCCCACCCCAGGAGCCCGGGACCCCCTTCCAGGGGAAAGCAGAGCTCCCCCTCCCAACCCCGGCCGGGCAACCCGCGGCCGCACCGCGCCGGCTCCCCCGGCAGGGGCTGCGGAGGGTCCCGGCCCCGGGCAGAGGAGCCGCCCCCGCTCCGCCGGGAAAGGGAGCAGGAGACGCTGCTGTCGCTGCGGCGGCGGCTGCAGGGGGGCCGAAGGTGAGCTCCCTCCTGCAGGGGCTGTGGGAACCCGCCGCCGGCGGGAACCCTCCCGCTCTGCCTGCCGCCCTTTGCTGCTGATTAAGCTGGGAGGAGAGAAAAAAACAGCATTAAATAAAAAAGATGCCAGGGCGGGCTTGCTGCCTGCTGGGCGTGCCGCGGCGGGCGTTGGGGAGCCAACATGCATCAATACAGCGCAGCCTCGGTGTCCCCCCCGCCCCCGGGCAGCTGAGCCCCGCAGAGCCAAGCCGAACCCAGCCGCCTCCCCGTGCCGCCCCGTGCCGGGAAGGCAGCAGGGCGGCGGGGAGCGGCCGGGCCGGGCGAAGCCGGCACCACGGCCCCTCACTGGCTCCGCGCTGCGGCTGGCGCAGGGCCCGCGGGGAGGGGTGCGGGAGGGTGGGCAGCCGCTCTCCGCCTAACCCCCGCCTGTCCTCCCCGCCCTGCCTGCCTCCTGCCCCCAGTCCGTCTCCCTGCCTGCCCCCTCCTTGCCTGTCCGTCCCCCACCCCGCCTGGGACGCAGCCGCCCCGGGGAGAGCCGCCGCCTCCAGCACCACGGAGAGCGCCCGGGCACCCTCCGCCCGCGCCGCGCCGCGCCGCGCCGARCCGAGCCGTGCAGGGCCGGGCCGGGCCGGGCTCGCCGCCTGCTACCCCGCCGGGCCAGCCCCCCACCGCGGCATGCATCCGCCTGCGCCCGGGGTAGGGCCACCCCTGCCGGGGTACTGGGGGCCGGAGGGGGTCTCCTGGATAGGGCGAGGCTCCCCAGCCCTGTGAGGCGTCCCACTCCCTCTGCCCATGTAGGCGCAGCACTCAGTCGTTTCTCACCATTTCCTTTCAGGAGTAAGCTCCTCTCACTACAGACATCCCGGCACAATTCGATCTCTGTCTCCTGCTCACCCTACCCCACACGCAGCCACACAACTGAAGGCCCAGAAGTGTTTCACCCCGAAAGGCCACAGGGCCCCCGGGGCCGCTCTCCTGCTTTCGGTGAGGGCAGGGCCTTCCAGGAAGGCAGATGGCTCCCTGCATCCCAGCAAACCTGCCTCACCCCCCTCCCTCACCGAGCCAAAGCTGCCTCAGCAGGCAGCCATCACAGCATCTGCAGTGTTGCAGCTCACACGCGGGTGAATCACACGCATCTCTGTGCACGCTCTACAGTTTGGGGATGTTTCTCTCCCCAAACTCACTTCCAGACTTTACATTTAAAGAAACAAATTAGTTCCTGCAATTCAGAAATCATCAACAGTAACTCAGAAGAGAAAGCTGCCCTTAGACTCATGCTCTGGGCCCTGCTTTACTCAAAGATGCTGTTTACTGACCTCAAGGAAGCTTGAAAAGCATAATCCCACATTACCTGTTCTAGGGAAGCACACGCGGAGGAAGAGCATCACAGTTAGTGCTGGCACACTGCGTGGACTGTGCAGCTGCAAATGGCACTGCTGAAGGAAGGAGAACGGTGCCAATGCCCTGCCTGCTCTGGGAGAGCACAGCTCCACCCTGGAGGCCTCTGCCCGCTCTCCTGCTTTTCTCACCCACCCACCCACACCATGAAACAACTCCACGAGTAGCATCCTCCAGATTCCAAGCTGAAAATCTGCCCTATGCCCTGTCTGCCTGCAAGCAGTGTGGGAGTCTGTTATTACTGGAAGCTTTTGACAATAAGGCTGGTTTTCCCCTGGGAGAGGCAAATGAGCACCAGTTGGACAGAGTAAGGATGAGAAGGTAAAGATGGAGTGTCCTTCTCTTTGTACCACCATCTTGGGTACTGTCTCCTCTAGGCCAGCAACTGCTTCCAGCCCTAGGTGTACAAATAGGTCCCATCACTGCCATGTTTCTAGCAAGAATTTCAATTAACCACCCACATTTGTCTAGTGGCTGTCAGTCATGTCACTGGCTTTCCTCTTGCTGGGGATAGAGAATCCTGAAAATTAATGTAGAGAATTCCTAGAATGTGTCCATTCCCTTTCATGTAATAATCATATCAGGTCGCATTCTGCACACTTTATCAAGTGAATCAAGCTCACAACTTCCCAGTGGCTCTTGTTATAGCACATCAGGGAAGCGGTTATTGACTTCTTTTCACATTTACCCCGGTTTTGGCTTTCCTTCGAGAGTGTGAGCAGGTCCAGCTGCCATTCCCCAGGTTTTAGCAGAGTTCAAGTTGTCCAGGGTTAGGTCTAGGAATACTAAAACAAATTAATGAAATGCAGAAACATTCAGTACAAAAAAATTGTGTATGGTATCTGTATACATTTGCAGGAAATGGAATGCAGAGGTAAAAGTAATCTAAGCAGCTGTTTTACCAAAATGGTTTAGAAAATCCCTTGCATTGGTCCCTTTTTTGTCGTATCTTTGGAATAAAATGTGTTAAAGTGAATTTGTGCATGTTTTACAGGTAGCAACAGCAGAGCCTTCAACACCAATAGGCTTTTTTCATGCAAGACATAGAACATTTGACATGGAATGTACTATTAAAGCCAGACCGAGGGGGGAGAGGCATTCAAGGACTGATTTCCATTTCAAACTGCATTCTGGCACTTTGTACTCCAGCACCATTGGTGGATCAATATTTAATGCCCGGAGATTCTGGCTCTGCAGGAGTCATGTCAGGGGACCTCTAGAGCCAATCTGCTTGGGTAGAAGAGTGATAATTATTCATAGGCTCCTGCCTCTTGCTCCTTCTCTTGCACAGCCCCACTCTGCTGACTCAGTGCCTTATTCAGTCTTCTCTCCCTCTCTCCACTGCTGTAGCTGGACCCCTTTGCCTTCACCACCTCTGAGAGCCTGCACGTCCCACCATGGCTAAAACAGCAATGGGTAAGAAACCGCCTCTTTTTCTTCAGCCAGTACAACGGCCACTATTTCCTAGGACGGCTACCTACACTGGGTGCTCTTCCCAGTGTCCCTAAAGTTTAGAAAAAATGAAGGCAACGCTAAACATATTTTTAATTCCTTTGATCAGAAAAAAAGGGAGGGGGTGTGGGATCCCGGGGGCTCTTTTAACGTCCTAACCTGCGATCAGATATTTACTGATGGGTGAGGTCGGCACATGAGCACAGCCTAATTTTGAAACGGCTTTCATTATTTTAAAGATGAATATATATATTACAGCATTTAAGAAAAAAAAAAAAGCAAACGAACCGGAAAGTTATCCCCGTTATAAATATGCCTCCCTCCGCCCCACAGCCCCCCTCGGCCGGCGCCAGCGCTCCCCTCTGCTTCGGAAACGAACCGCGTGGGGAGAATAAAGGAGGGAAGGAGGAAAGGCACCGCCGACCGAAACCCGGCGCGGCGGCGAGGGCGGGGGACTGCGGGCGGCGGCCCCGGGGGGCCGGGCCGGGGGGGGGGGAGCCCCGGGGGGCCGGGCCGGGGGGGGGGGAGCCCCGGGGGGCCGGGCCGGGGGGGGGGGAGCCCCGGGGGGCCGGGCCGGGCCGGCGGCGGGGGGCGTGGGGGCCCGTGGTGCCGGGGCGGGGGGGGCTGCAGCGGGGCGGCACCTGCGGCGGCGCGCACTGCGGGCCGGCCGCGCCCAGCCCAGCGCAGGGGGCTGCGGGGGGGGCGAGAAGGAGCCGCCGCTTGCCTGCTGTCCCGGCGCTGCCCGCACCTGCAGTCTGCCGGAGGGGGGGTATGGGGGGAGCTGAAGGGCGTCACTACATCATGGATAGCTGGTATTTGCTAGCAGCTCCCACCCTGTTTTTCTCTCCCGGGGGGCAGCTTCCAGGGCTGTTGTTATCTCGCGTTTTTCAGCTGCAAGCAAAGCATCCTCCCACCCGCGCCAGGAGCCGCACCCTGCGCCCTACCGCCGCGGCGCGCCGCCTCCCCCCCCCCCCCGCCCCCCCCCGCCGCCGCCGCCGCCGCCGCCGCCGCCCCCCGCTCGGCCCCGGGGAGCGGCCGCACGGGGCCGCGGGAGCTGGGCGCTCCCCATCGCAGGCCCGTCCCCGGGGAGCCCTCGGGTCGCCCCTTGCCCTCGGGTCCCTTCTGGCTACGGGGGGCCTGCCCTGGCGCCAGCGGCGGGAGCGAAAGGCGGCAGCCCGGCCCCGGCCCCTTTGTTCGAGGGAGGCTGCTGGAGTGGGTGGGGGAGCGGAAAATCGCAGCGGAGGGTGTGGGAGCGAGACAAGGAGAACAACCGAGAGGTCAGGCTGCTGAAAGCATCCAAACCCTGTTACTCCTTGATTTTTCTTTTTTTTGGGGGGGTAAATGAGGCAGAACCTACGTTTGACGCATTCAAATACAAGTTTTCACAATCATTCACCGTTAAAGTCATGCACACACAAATCCCACGAAATAAGGATGGAGAGCCCGAATGCAATTATTATCCTTCCCCAAGAAGCAAATTCCATTCAAATTCCCATTCTGTGCAGACTCTGTTATCACTCTTAATCATGTTGCACAAAGTTATACGGAATCCTCCTGGCACTGGCTGTAACCGATGCATTATACATTTATTTATTTGAATGCTGATGCTCTGCTCCTGAGGAATAATCGGTGTGGATTGAAAGCATTTTAACCTGGCCGTGGCACCCCTGGGAACAAGGCATGAGGCAGCTGTAGATGCAAATAGAGGAGGGAGGCAAGGGCTGTGGGAGTCTGGCCAGCCCTGCAGTGCCGAGCACGCCGTCCCCTCCCCACTGCAGCAATCTGGTAATCAGTATTGATAATTTGTAGTCAGCTGGAGACTTATCGCTGCAGAAGGCCCTGTTAGGAATTCTGTCACTAGGGAAGAAAGGGCTCTTCAGCCTTTGATTAATGATCTCACAGCACACAAATAGAACGGTTTCCGCAGCAAGAGAGATGCCTGGAATCATTAGGTTTGCCCAGAGACGGATTGACTGTGCCACGCCAGTTTGCCTATTAATACCTGGTTAACAAGCTACATACACAAGCAATAAAAAGCAATGTAACTACCTAGGTTTCTGAAAATACTGATTACAACAGCATTCAGTTAAATGAAAGAAACATTATTAAAAGCGTATTCCCTCTTTAAACTCACAAAGGTTAAGGATTCTCTTCACTATTTCTTTGAACCTTATTTTTCCTTGCTGTAGTTATTTGTAGAGAAAATTTTGATCTAGACAGATATTAGAATAAGCCACTTCATTTCGAGAGTTTCTTCAAGGCAACAAATTTTATTTTCATGTGGAAAAATAGATGCATTCTCAGTCATACAAATTTCCAGTTAATGCTAAATAAGCTACATTTGTTTCGTACTCAAGCTTTACCCAATAGACCACTAAGAGAACTACAGAGTGCCTGATTTTTTTCCCCTGTTGAGCACCATATTTCGCAAAGTGGCAATAAAGGCTAGATCCTGCTGCCACTGGAGCCAACAAAACATTTCTAATCAGCTTAAGCTGGCCCACTATTATGTTTCTGGCCCTGGTCCAGCAAGGCACTTAAGCAGGTGTCTTGAGTTTGAGCATGTGAATAGTCCTGTTGGTTGTGGACAGAACTCTTCACAGAATTCAGGTTAGGCAGATGCTAAATACCTTGATAAACCTGTGTTTATATTCTGCCATAGAAGCAAAATTAAGCCTCATTTTCTCTTAGGCTCTGTTAAATAAAAGGTTTTCAAGGAAAGCTCCTTTGACTTACATAGGAATTTCAACAGCTGCAAGAACTTCTGGAGCTCAGTACACACTGAATGCCCATGAAGTTCTTTCTGTTTCATTTACATAGTATATGAATGATGCATAGCAGGCACACACTCACCTCTGTTTATTTATTTGTTTGTTTGTTTATATTTAAGTGTGTCTTATTTTAAAATTTCATTAAGACAACTGTACAGAAATTCTGGGGGCTTTTAAATTGCATCCTCCCCTTGATGCCACCTTCCAAATGCAATCTTGATTGTATGGATGGACTCCTTCATACCAGATGCTCCCTACCATACAGGATGTGTGTTAAATAAGTCAGCAGCTTTTGCAGGTGGGGTCACTACAGAACTGACAGGCCATGTACCTGATTGGATAAACTTCCTTAGGGTATGTACATGGCAGTGTGAGGGTGAAGCAGTCAGTGATGCCACTGCAACTAAAAAAGGTGTCTGAAACCATTATTTCATTGTTTCCGTGTGGTGTTTAATTTAAAGAGTATTTATTATGAAAACATCTTCAGATAATTATCATGCAGAAAGTCTCAGTCCTGATTATGGTTCTTGTTTATTTCATAGGAATTTGTCTAACAGAAATACATGACATATGTGTGAATAATCTGTCAAAGAAGTGTTTTAATTCAGACTCCTTTTGAGATAGTCAGGAGCTCTGTGAGGTGATAAATGTGTGGGATTATGAGGATACGGGAATTCAGGCAGCTCCACGCTGCCTCCTTTGCATATCTCAGTAAGACTGATTAAACTGTTGTAAAAGTGCTTCAGAGTTGTTCTTCTGTTTTGTCACTTGCATTTTAGTTGCAAGCTTAGACCTTGATACTTAGCTTGATGGATGCAATGTCACTGACAAGTTTGTCTGTTAACTGAGTACTACATTATTGTTTTATCTGGTCTGTAAACATACGTACAAAGTCATAAATATGTGTATGGTTGTTGAGTTTAACTGGTTCAATTATTTTAATAACTAGGCTTTTTTACTGCAAAGGGGTAAGCATTCTGCCACTGATCTGCCCGTACACTTGTTTAATTGCTTGATCTTCAACAATTGCACATGAGTAGGCATCTGGACATCAATGACAGCGACAAGCTTTAAATTAAGCAACATATGGCTAAGCGCAAGGCTGAATTTGGACTGAACATGCTCCTTTCCGTATTATGCAGTTTTTAGCAGAAGGTTTTAACCTTCCCTTTTCATAAATAAATACAGTTCTTCCCCTTTTATAAAGAAATGAACACAAGTCAGCACTGAATTATTTTCAACTGTCAGTAAATTACATATCTGAATAGACAAATAGGAAATTACTTTAAGATGAGAATGAATGTAGACAAGATTCAGAAAAGAGTTTATTGTCTGATAATGTTAGCAGAAATGTGATTTGACTGAGACACCATTATTCCAAATTTTGTCAAGATCTAGCAGAAGAAACATTTCAATTAGTTTATTTTTCTGAGAATTTTGTTTACTAAGCTAACACAAAGTTGCTGGCAAGTACAATTCACTAGAGAACTCAAGGTTAACGCCTATTCACATTCTTTTTCTGTTTTTAAAGAGTAGATTACTCTTCCTGCTATTGAGAATTCAGGCAGTAATAATTTTAAAAACAGTCCATATGGATAAGAATTTGTATTGCCTCATAGCAGTTCTTTACTTGCCCTGTGAAGTGTACAAGCAGGAGGATGGAGCGTCATCTATTTCATCATCTTATGGAAGAGATCCCATAACATGCTGAGGAAATAAAAATAAAATTCAGCAGCTTGAACACTTTCAAAATGTTCTCTCACCTCCACCTCCATCACCTCTTTGTCCCAATATAAGCTCTATTTAGACTAAAGGCTTCCCTGTTTAATAATGGATTCCTGTAATTCATTCACATTGATTTTGTCAATTTGAATTTCCTTTAATTAATTGATTAAGCCTGGATTTTTTTTTTTTCAATTCTTTGGTATTTGTACTACAATAGTACATTTCTCTAGATCACATTTTGCACACCTATTTTTTACTATAAATATATGTGTAACCTCATGGTTAGATTTTTCTTAGGTGACATTTATATTCATTTCTTTAGAAAAGAATTCTCCATTTTCAAATTAATGGCATTAATTAAAAAAACTCATTACAGAAGAGAGATCATAGAACTATAGAATCATAGTATAGTTTGGGTTGGAAGGGACCTTTAAAGGTCCAACCCCCCTGCCATGGGCAGGGACATCTTCAACTAGATCAGGTTGCTCAGAGCCCCGTCCAACCTCACCTTGAATGTTTCCAGGGATGGGGCATCTACCACCTCTCTGGGCAACCTGTTCCAGTGCTTCACCACCCTCACAGTAAAGAATTTCTTCCTTCTATCTAGTCTGAATCTCCCCTCTTTTAGTTTAAAACCATTACCTCTTATCCTATCGCTCATATCGAGCAGTATATTTAGATATATTTTAGCCTTCAAAGACTCTACAAGATTAACTAATTAATTCTCCTAAGAGGCTTCTGTGGGAAGTAGGCATTAGTATGTAGTCTCAAACACAGAGATCAGGGGGTTCCCACAACAGGTAGGTCTGGGCAATACTTGACCTGTGCAGCATTTTCACGTAGGTCTAATTTAACTACCTTATTAGTTCATAGTCAAAAGGAGCAAGAGATGTTCAGCACGTCTGGAAAACATCAAGCCCTAGGTGTCTTAAACTAGGCATCCTAAAATGGTGTCATGCCAAATAATTGATGTAGTTGGAAAATGAACTCACTAAAAGCTTTGCTAAAGATTATACAGCAAGAAAGCCACCATTTGAACGTAAGGGACTGAGGGCGGCTCCTAGCCTAGTGACCAGTGGGCAACAACACATCCAAAGTGAAGTCTTCCAACAAGTCTCCTCGCAGAGTGTGCTTCCCCAGGCTATATATATTGTGTACTTTTGCCTTTCAACTTCACATCGTCAGGCTTCAAAACTCTTTATCCTGGAACTCCCAGTAGTTCTGCCCAATGCTTTAAGGAGAAAAAAATGTCACATCATGAACCAGCAGGGCTTACTTTCCTCTGCAGTAATACCTTCCAAAATCCAATGTTAATTCTCCATACAAGTCACCTTTATAAACAAAACCTGTTGCTATCGTCAGGTGGCTTGTAGAGAATGTGTCGTCTTCAGCAGTATCCATGAAATGGTTGATAGATGAACCAGCTTTGCAAATGAGTCTTGCGTTATTGTTGGAGTCAATGGAGTTCAGCCACTGGCCTCAGCACAGTCAGCTGTGTCCCGTGGGGACACAGAAATTGGTAGCTGATTTGAAGGAATGGCTGCTATTCACAGTTCTCCCTGGGGTACACATAATCCTCAGGCTCTGAATTCTGTGGTTACATTCTGAGGTATTACTGATTTTCATTCAGTTTGAAAATACTGTTGATCCTACTTGGCTATGTGAGTCCCCCTTTGAACATCAGCCAGCAGTTCTACCTGGGATACATTATCTCGATCCTGAAAGGTGCTGGGCACCCATGGCTACAGTACAGGCAGTATCTATAGCAATATATATATATATACAGTATAACAGTATCTGTTTTCAAAAACAGAAAAAAATGCCTTGGAGACCTCAGTCTGCAGACACCTGCATCCTCAGTCCAAAAAATGGACTAAAGCAGAAATGCTGGCCCGTGGGAACAAAATATTTAAGACATCGTGTGTCTGAGCAATACCAGCATACAAAGCTGCTCTGTAATTATTTCATTTTCTCTTCCACTTACTATGTTTTTCTTTTTCCTGTCTGCTAATACATAATTTAACAAATGAAGCGAATTTAAGCTCTTTCTGCCAGGATGTGCCATCAAACTGATGCACAACATCTACACGGAACATTAGACTTTGCTGAATACATTTAGCAATGTTATTTTTTGTAGGTGTAGCTGTCTAATTCAAGAAGTTAATAAATAAATAATAATTTATGCACTCATTCTAATAGATAAAACTCATCACTATTGTAGCAGTTACTGTGTGGAGAAATTGTGATCCTTCACACACACAATCACAAAACAGGGTTGTTGGGGTTTGGTGGGTTTTTTTCACTAGTGTTGCCCCAGGTAGGTGGGTTAGTTTAGGGAGGTGGCTGAGGATAGACCCAATAAAGCCCTAAGGCACCTGTGGTGGGATAGAGATGTGACTCTACCTCCACAACAGGTGGGGAGAGGTCAGTGCCTCTAGCCATGGTTGAACAGCACGTTGCTGAGGTCTGCCCAGAGTGGATGTACTCGTCACTCGGTGACCGGAGGGAGATACAGGGGGGAATGGTGAGACTTCAGCTGTCCCTTGGGTGCTTCACCCACAGCCACAGAGGAGCCCTGATTTGATCTTCACCATCGTGGTGGGAGGAAGAAGAGGTGGCAATGGGTGCAGTCCTCCCCCTCAGCCAAACAGCTGGTGTTTGGCCTCCGAGTGTGGCACTGGGATGTGGTGGCCCTTGTCCCTGACTGTCCTCCCTCCCTGGACAACAGCAAAGCCACCAACTGTGACCTCTTCCCACCCTCCCATGGGAATGGCATCATGCTGGAGAGGGGACAGGAGAGCATACAGGAGGGAGCATGACCTCCACCTGGTAACTGGGAAGCTCTGGTTTATAGGACCATCACTGGATTTTGCATGATACAGCCACTGGATAAAAAATGGAAACAGCTGTGAGAGCAGAAAATAAAACTCGAGTTTCTTTGCATGGCAATTAGGACCCTTCAGCTCAAATCCCATCATTTCTGAAAGAGATTGAACCCAGCTCTGGCACTTCTCAGTCCGAGGTGCTCACTGTAGACAGTTGTACCAAAGGGCAGGAGTAAGACAGCCAGCGATGTGTCTCCTCAGCTGCATTTTGAAAGCAAGCAGTGCCTGCCCGTGCATTTATGAAGGCCCCTGTCCTATCTATGTGTGCGACATCCTCTCAGAAAATAGGCTACACAGATTTCTTCAGAGGATGGGGACTGGTTTGGAAGAACACCCAATTCCCAATATTAGGGGTTTAAACATTTCGAGTCTGAGGCACCCTTGCTTGTAGAAAAAAGTAGCAGCCTACAATGCAGCCTGCAATGAAGGGCACAAATTGTGGTATTTATGGATTTTCATGACCTCTCTGCAGCTGTGCAGGAATTTGCAGAGTCCACATTTTAGATTTAGAAGCCTGAATTTTTCTTAAATATCATTTTAGGCGCCTAGCTCCTTTATTGGATTTGTCCCTTAATCATTTTGTGACCTGACTTTCTCTTCATTAAGATGGGGATAATCTTATATACTTACCTCAGAGTTCCGATGTGAGGTTATGTTCCATACTGCATGGAAACGTGTGACAATGCTCTAACGTTATAGAAGTTGCAAAAATCCGTACTGATCAGATTAGGAAACAGAGCAACTTACCTTCTAAAGCTGTATTAGCATTCTGTGCTATTGAGGTACTTTTTATAATCCTTAGGGAATTTCTTAGGTAAAGAAAAGATAGTAATGCATATATGTTATACTACTGATTGGCGTAGAAGTCTACAAATTGAGAATTTAACTTACTAGCTAAGGTACCTTTTAATGTTTCGGTTTTTTACATTAAATTGAAATATTTTCACTTGTCATTAAGTGACTACRTAGTTATAATTTGTGATCTTGATACTATTTTTGATCCTTTCTAAAGTTGTTGAAAACTCAAATTGTCCTTTTGGCCTAGGATTTCTGATATACACATCTTCAAATTCACTAGTGTGGCTCTTGATGGGATTTCATTGGCAGGGCTCCCTGAGGTGTCTGATATTATTACGATTATTATTTTTTCCATTTCAAAAGACTGTAGAGACCACAGCCAGGTCAAAGATGCACAAAAAATTTTACCTACATTTATATATAAAAGTGTAGCAAAAATTAATTTTTTTTGTTTACTAGTATTTTTGTACTCCAGATCCTCCAGTTACCTGAATGGAGCCGGAAGAAATGTTTGCACAGTCCTAGGAAATCTTTTAAATTAAAATGAATGCATGAATCAAGCTCTATAATTTTTCAGAGACATTTTTTGGAAGTGAAATTCACTTCTGTAACCCATTTTATTAGCCTTTACTTAAATATCACATTTAGCTATTTTGATACATTTGTTTCTTACACCATTCATGTGAAAAGAAAGAGCAACTGATGTCACTCAGCAGTCATGTTTTTAGTCACTTGAATATACAGTCTCTGTCTCCAGCTACTGGCATTTATTCAATTTATTGTGTAGATGTAATACAAAAGACTATTTCTAAGCTAATATCTTTTCTATGTGTTTAGATATTTTTTGACACTGTCAAGAGTGCAATCAGGGAGCTTTCAATATTATATGTTGTAGGTAGGAAAGAAGCCCATACTCATTGTGGTTTAAAAAAAGAAATGTTTAACATTTGTCGACAAAACCCTTGTTCTCAAGGCAAATAACTTCTTGCTGGGGAAGCGATGTTCTACCTCCAAACATCATTATTTTCTAAGTAAAATATCAATAAGGACTTTTTAAGAAAAGTAATATAAGACACTTATTTTAATCTGCATTGAGGATTCAAGTTACTCCCTTTTGAAGTGCATTCACATTTTTTGCAGGGAAACATTAAGAAGGGAAATACCTTACTTGGAGAATCATACTGTGTTAGATTAACAGTGTAAAGAATTTCACCTTCTAGTGGTAGGAGGCCTGAAAAACAGGATTGAATATGATAGAGATACTTTTAAGTGCTCTGCAAAATTGTAATTATCAGTTTGCGTAGCTTGCCGATGCTGTTCTAGAGATCTGAGCTCTGCTGGCATCCTGATCTCTTCTGCACAAAAGATGTGAACAGTACTGTAAAGTGTAGAAAATTGCAATAATAAGAATAAATACTGAACCCTGGCAGAAAATTCAAGGCATTTAGAGAAGCAAACGAGTAATCTACAATACAAAGGTTACAAAATTGCATTTAGTATATTTCTATGTAGTTATACACATATAATTTCCTAGATTAAAACAAAAATTAAGAAAAAGTATCCTGGAAACAGAGTATTATCTCAGATGGACCTAGTCTGTCCTTGAACTGCTACTCTAATATTGTCATAGTCTTTTAGTGTCATTTACATATTAGAGGAAAGTCTGAGCTAGCAGTCAGGAAGATTTCTGTTTCAGATGACTCTGAACTTTCTTGTGAACAATCTGCCATCCTAATCAGAGTTTCCCATCTGCTCCATCCCCACCACCTACTGATTTCCCATCCCAACCCATTTCCTTGGTACCTTTTCCCTCATTTTCTTAATCCAGCCTGATTATCCAGTCAGTCATAGTGTCATCCTCATTCTTGGTCCAGTTTTAATCATCCCATCCCCTGACTGACTTTACCTTTTTTTTTTTTAATTGTCTGCTCTCAGCAGTTTCTTCCACCAGGCAGATTCAACTCTGGTCCCTTCACACAGCCCATTCCTTCTGATGATCCTCCATAGTTCTGCAGGGCCAGAAGGGGAGGAATTAAGAAATTAAGACCACAGGATAGTTGTTTCTTCTTCTTTTTCCAATTTCCAGCACTCCTCTGGTCCACAGCAACCAGGAGCAGTGCTTGAAGCATCGAGGAGGAGCAGTGCTTGAAGCATCACTCTCAGCCCATGTGGATTCAGTCATGTCCAGCACAAAGTGTCTTCAGAGAAATTGTCTGTAAAGCTTGGACGTGTCTCTTCCAGCCACGGTTGAAGCCTGAAATCAGATATTTCCATGACTTACTCCATGGCCAGGCCTGGGCAGATTTTTCAAATGAGGAATGATTTCCTGGCACAAAGTGCTAGAGCCTTTTGAACAAATACAATAAGCGCTTGTTTAGTTTACCACGTGCAAGCTATGTTTTTTTCCCTAGTCATCTTCCCAGAAATAGTGAAATGATTTTTGTTAAAAGCTTCTCCAAAATTCAGCGAGAGGCAGCCCTCCAGCCAAGAAAACTGTAGGCCAAAGCGTTGTAATTTAACAAGGTGATACTCAGTGGAAGGAGGACTCCCGTATTTTCTAATGCAGTAGAAGTAAAAAAAGTGGCCCTAGATGGGAAATAGCAATGGCTCACTGTGGTGTATGGGTCATACATTTAAGTAAGTGACTAAGATGTGCAAAAGCCAGGAACACCAATTGTGCCAGAGTTAGATCCTAAACTAGTGCAAATCTATGGTAGTAGACCCGTGTTGATTTATGTCTGATGAACCCATTTTTTCCCCTTTAAATCTCCCAAAGCAGCAGCTTAGGAAGGAAATACCTCCCGTATTATTTTGAAAAGCCATATAAAAGCCAGCTACACTAATAAAGGAGAATTTGATTATACAGGAAAAGATACTTTTTTATACGGGAAAAAGAATTTGATTATACAACAAAAGAGAAAAAACATGCCGTTATAAGTTGACATTTGGGTATTTCCAGCTCCCGTTACTTTTAGAACATATTGAAAAATGTGACGGCCAAGCCAGTCCTGGAAGTTTGGTAAGTCTGTTATAAAGGACAGGCTGAACAATGCGGAAGTTGTTCTGATTTGCCTTTAATGACAGACTGTTGATGCTGGGATATGCTGGTGCACAGTGCCCTGAAAATCTAGCTATTGCAAGTGAAGATCCTTTTTTATTCGAAATGAGCCAAGCACCCTCACACCAGAGCCCCACAGAAATCAATGGAGCATCTCTGCAGGGATTGACTCGTCCTGTGGTTAATTTAGTAGCAGAGCAGTGTCTCTGAATTCATCAAGATCCTCTTCTGTGTCAGTGGAGGCAAGTATTGCAGAACAATAGAGACAGAGAGACAGATAGCTAGCTACAGAGAGATAAATAGACTGACAGAGCAAATGAATTCTAGAAATCTTCAGTAATATTTCAGAACAGGAAAAGAAAAAAATCACTAAATTGAAAAACAGTGTAAAAGAGGGCAGGAGAAGACAAGGATGAATAACAGAGGTGGATCATGAAGGACTTAATTGGGAGCAGTCACATTACTGGAAGTCTATATAAATTGTTGTAGCGTAGACATTTATGCATTAATTTTACATCTTCAAAAATCAATGTATTTCTATTATGCAAATCTGAGTAAAGCTACTTAAAACACAGGTCACTTTCTCTGACCAGTGGTTCTTGTTCTAGTTTTATTGCAGCATCAATTGTAACAGAAGTATCCCACCAGCAATTGTTCTTTCTCAGCTAATTTAATCAATTCTGAATAATATACGAATTTCTTTGAACCATCAACATGGTTTCAAAGAAGAGGCTGTCACATTCTTTATTTTTCTTGTTTTCTCATTCCTTTTACACATCTTCTGATTAAAGTACTCAATAATATTTGTAATCTATGCCTAACTATGATAAATTTTAGCAATATGCTRTTGAGTGGTATCATTACTTTCTTAATGGAGGGGCAATCAAATGTTTGAATATATGCATAAAGACATGGCAGGATACAATAGCAGAAGTATAAATCAGGTAATTAGTAATAATACCTGCATAGATAGTTTAGTTAATGATCATACAGAAAGATCTGAAAGCCACAGAACAACAGACATGTGACAAATAGCTCAAAAATTTCATCTTAGCCCCCCACAAAGCATCTAATGGATAAAACTTAAATGCACCAAAGTCAAAGAGAACTTTTTGGTTGACTTAAAACAAGGCTGGGATTTCATCCCAGCTAGTAAAACCGTATTAATCAGCTCAAAATCAGGACTGACAAAAGCTTCAAACTATTGTAATTAATTTTACTGGGAGTTAGGAGAAGTTGACAACAGTAGAATGATGCAAGACACGGGCCATATCTTCTAGATGGGCTTCTGGAGGACCACTAACAAATGGCCACAGCTCAGTGAGTGCTCACGCTGAAGCTTTATTTTAGCATACATGCTTTGCATGTATTTTTTCTCACGCTAAGAAGGGATGTGACAAGTTGGAAAATGCTTGTCACCTAACAGAAGTCAAGATTATTGAAGATTTCATCCATCACTTCACACAAGTCACTTCACTGATTGTTGTCACTGCCCAAATCAGTTTTACTAAAAAAAAGCAAAGAATGTCCAATTAAATAAATCTCTCAGATTAATTTTATTGTCTGGATTAGGTCTTAAGTTTGACCTATATTAATGTTTTCAATTGTGCCAATTTCTGCTTGAAAATGGGCACATTTATATCCACTTGCTCTGTTTCCAATACGATTTTATGGTTTTGCTCAATAATAAAACTTGCAGAGACCCCAGATTTGTTGTGCTACATAAGTTAATACTCACTGATGACCAGACTGCTATTTTATTTGCAACAGTTCCAAGAATGAAATGATCATTTAGACTCTGCAAGCTATACAAAATCTTCCCAGTGAGGCAAAGCCAAAATTTAAAACAATAGTGACAATAATTCTCTTTAGTTTCTTTTATATATCTTTTTTATTGCCTGTGTCTATTCTACATGGCTTATTGCTTGCTTTGCAAACAAGCTTAAGTGCTGAGAGAGCTTTTACCAAATCTGAAAGGGTACTTGGAAGACTGCATTTCAAAAAGGAGGTAGGATAACTGGGGAAGTGGCCTATGGTGATGGCCACATCTGAAGTCCGGCAGCTGAACAG
Organism: Oceanodroma leucorhoa; assembly: GCA_030449065.1. Lineage (NCBI taxonomy): Eukaryota > Metazoa > Chordata > Aves > Procellariiformes > Oceanodroma > Oceanodroma leucorhoa. The sequence continues at coordinate 20,515,774 of JASVER010000004.1, read as the reverse complement.
CCAGGGTCTCTTTCTGGTGCTGCTCCAACGAGGTGCTCTTGGAACGTGGCAAATGGAAACTGTGAGGTTCTTTGGCAAGAAAGGAGGTAGGATGGAGGGCAGCGAGTGAGTGAGTGGTTGGGGGAAGAGCCAGGAAAGGTGCCCGAGGGATTTGGTTCTGTAATGTGCTGGGGATGAGCTCACTAAGAGTCTGCAGCTAATGCACAAATCTTGAATGGTCCAGTGGGATGAGATACATTTTGTTGGGATAGCAAGCACTAAAAGATGTGAATAACAAAGAGGAGTGGCACTGGGGCTGTAAGTTGCTAGCAAGTCGTGCCTCACACAACAGCACACATAAAATTGAGCTTGCTCTGGGAATTGAACTATGCAGAAACTGGTTGGAAGGACATCTAGAGGTTATCTAGCCTGTCCTGTTTGAAGAAGGACCATCGCCACTTTGTCTAGCCAGCTCCTGAATGGATGATCTCACAACTTCCCAAGCCACAATTTGTGTCTGTTGTTCCTTCTTCTGTTATCTGGAACAGTTTGGGACTGTCGTTTCATTGGTCTTCCCTTCAAATAGTTGTAAGCAGCTAGTATATTGTCGCTCAGCCATCTCTTTGCCCAACTAAACAAACCTGGCCCCCTCCACCACCCTTCACAGGCCACATGCTTCGGGTCCTTCACCTTCCTGGTGGCCCTCCACTGGACCTTCACCTGTTCCTCCATGTCCTTCTTAAATTGGGGGGCCCAAAACTGGGTGCAGTACCTCAGGTGCAGCTCCACAGCACCAAATACCTTCAACCACTGGTAAACCCATCCTCCCCTCCTATTGATTCACACACACCTCTGCTTCTGGCCTGCTTCCTCTCTCCATTTTCCCAGTCTGACCCCTTTAAAAGAAAGGTGGAAGAAACAGCAAAAAACCTCTTCCTTGTGAGACTTTCAGAGCTAACCTACATATGCTGAATTTATTTCTGTAAGTTTATTTAAAAAAGAAGTCACTGCCCCAGTATCCATTCCTATTTTGGTGCTTAGATTTCATCTTTCAGCATTGACAGTTACGGGTTTATGTAGCCACACACTGAAACATCATCTGAAATCTCACTTGGGCATTTGTACTCTCTTTAGGACTGTTTAGAAGACTAGCAGAAAATTATCTTACGTCTTTAAATGCTCTGAAAATAGATTTTCACGGTGAACATGTTGAACACTGAAATGTCTAGAAGTAGCCCAAGTTTCTAGATTTGGGGACCTGCCAAAAGATATTTTTCCTAGTCGTTCTGCTGCCCACTTGTTAGGAGATAACGCCAAATGAACAGACAAGTTTTACAGAACGTGCTTTGTATCAACGTGGTTGATCAGGGAGTTGCTGTCATTTTTGCTTACTCTCTGCAGTGCTTTCAAAGTCCTTCAAAACCTAAAGACATTATTTTTGAACCAAAGGATTTCTCCAAGGATAAACACACCCTTGATAGCCTTCCTACATAGGGAGACTTTCTTAAATTAGGGACTAAATTTCTCTAAACCCAGAAATTCAGTCCTTTGGAATATCTTGTAATTAAATAAATACAGCCCCTTGCTCCCACATATACCCAATATACCCAATACTCTTAAATTAAATTTGTATAAAAGCATTTAAATTTCTATAGTCTTTGTTATGAAAAAAGGGAATTGAGCCATATGATATAAAGCACCAGAGAATAAACCAGAGTATTAGGGCATCTGCAACACAGTTTCCATTATCACACCTCCTTGGGTTTAAAGCAAAATCCTCCACAAATACAAGTTACAAAGACAGGCAAACTGTACTATCAAAACAGTTTTATACAGAAACTTAAAAGTCATTTACTAAGAGCTTACTTTGTTCTGGCATTTAAATTTAAAAAGCTGTTGTTAATTAACACAATGATAATGTGTATGCCATTGTATTATTGCAGTGATAGGAACCCTTCATTTTTAAGTAATCTACTTATATATGTCATTTGCAGTTGTGTACAGAAAGCAAACTAATGCCTTTATTCAAACCGATGAGACAACCTTATTTTAAAATGTCCCACAAAATTAAAATTTCATTCAAAACCCAGAAGAAAATTGGATTTTTCAGACTGTCTCCTTTCACTGTCTTTCGCATTTTGACATTTAGTCAGTAGTCATGGCAGCCAGTAAGAGTGATTGTGTAGCATAAAGATGCAGTTACACGTTTGGCTTTCGGTTAAGTACATTAAATACATGTGTATTGCTCAAAATCAACCAATAAACTTATGTAAAAAAAGCTTCATATATATACATTTTTATGTATACACATATATATAAACTAAATAATGAATGCTTCTATGTGTTTCCTATTCAGACACTATAAAATGGGTTTTGTAGGCTATGTGAAATGATTACTTTGAGGGGTACCTTCCACAGACCTTACAGCAGCATATTATCTCTGAAATGGATTCTCCTGATAATTATGTTGTGAAAATAATTGCAATAGGTCCATCATTCAGTGAAGTAACTTAGCAAGCAAGGAATACGTTTATTTACTGGAATATAAAGATGAAGAGTCCAAGCCTACTGCAAATTATAATTGCGTTTATCCCATATAATATAAATTTCTACTTAGCTGATTGCCCTCAGTATTTTCTTTGCCTAAAGCAAAAAAAAAATGCACCTAGCAATCGAATTTGCTTATTGTTTTCTGAGCCCGAAGTTATGACTAACTAATACTTTGGCTTTCATCAGTTCAAAGCACAATTTTTAAAATATTGGAAGACATCAAAAGTATCTGCACTTTGGAATGGCGCAAGATGTGTATTGATGAGGGTTGTGGTTACAACCCCTATATGAGTTATAAAAAAAAGTCACATTTTGTATCTGACTTACAGTTCTATTAAAACCACATGTATATCTGATCCCAGAAAAATGTCAAGAACTAGACTCTCTGTTAATGGAAACCGGTAGCAATGCAGCTCTGTTCCCTTGATGGAGGTACTCCACAACAGCTGAGACTCCCTGAATGGTGAAAACAGAAAAAGTTGGGTTCTTTACCCATTCTTTCTTAATTGTCTGCTTTGCTGAAGCATTTTGGGCCATTCCTTTGCTTGATGCTGTATCAATGGCTTGCTTTCAGAACATGCGGGTAATTCCTAAAACTTGCTCTGTTTGAGAAGCTCAATATGGCTCTTAAAACAATTTGACTCTAATCTCAGTCCAAAGATGAGGAGGAGGGATTTCATAACATAATTGAAATAATATCAGTACAAATCCAGAAAGGATCTACTGTGTCCAGATGAAAAGAAACAGTAGCAGAACTCATATTTCAATTGCAAAGACTGACAATATGCCAGGATTATGTCATTACTCTCTAGGCATGATATTACACAGCCGCCATGGACTAAAATGACATCCAGTGTCAGTGGGTGATGCATGGCCGGGTGATGCAAGACCAGGAACAGTTTGTCGAGCCTACATAAATGGATCAGGGTGATGCAAAATCAAGTCAGTGGAAGCCTCTGAAGACATCATTAGGAAAAACTGAATAAATGCCACCGTTCCATGGCTGAGTGCGAGATTCAGAAAAATAAACGAAATGCTGGCAGCCAGCTCTATCACACCCTGCTCTAGTACCCAGTCTTACTGTGCTAAAACAGAACCCGCAGCACGGCAAGATGCTGTTTGATCATAGCAGGCTGTGTCACTAAACCGTTGCTGTTCTATTTCATCATACTTGATTTGCATCCTCACTCTAGGGGCTGTTTCACCAACCAGCGCCCGTATTGTCTGCAGCACTCCCAGTGTGAGACAGCCTGTGCCAATGGAGGTGTCACTCATCCAGAAGTCAGGAGACCTGTGTTCTCCACAAAGCTTTCCTACAGAGCGGGTCTGTGACCTGAGGCAGGTTTTTGCACCTCGGGGTCATTTCCCCCCTCAGGCATCCCTTGCGTCTTTCTCACACCATAAGCTCTTTGGCACGGGGTGTTCGCATCCGACATGTTTGTACAGAAGGTAGCGCGGATCTCAGCAGGGCCGCTGCATGCTCTTGCAATACAATAACGAGATGACCCTAGGAGTGTGCTGGGAGACAGCAGCCATCTCCGATAGCCTAGTCCCTGATCGCTGGGTGCTCGAGGGGGAACTAGTGTGCTCAACACAAGGGCTCAAAATTGCCATTCCCACATAGTGCCTGGATCACCAGCAAGCAGAAAGCTGTAGGCACGCTGCCGTTGTGGTGACTGATACCTGCATGCCAGGGCTGTCAGGGGAAAGCAGGCTCCGCAGCTTCTGTCCTTCCAAGCTGTACCCCAGTTCACCTCACACCTAACTTGTTATCTGTTACGAGGACACTGAAGAAGTACTACCTCCTTTGCACATCCTTCCCTGGTGCTTCAGCCACCAGCACGGACTCAGGACCAAGCCAAGCACCACAGGTTTGCACCCAGGAAACAGCATGGCTCAGGGGGCTCGTAAGCACTACATAGCCACTTCTGAGGGAGGGATCAAAAATCTGGGGGTTGTCCTGCTGCGGGGAAGTCCTGAAGCAAACTCCACTACGCTGCCGTTAAAGCAGGCTAGTAGAGGTGGTAGCCCCGATGTCAGAAATGCTGAGACAAGATAACCGGTGTACAGCAGGGCTGGGATGGATGTGCTGAGGAGGGTCTCTGAGAAGCCTTCTGCTTCTCTGTCCTTCACACGTGAACATTAGCATTCCTGAAAACATTCCTTTTAGCCTGTGTGGAGACTGAGGCTCTGGTTCAGTGCTGCTTACAAGGAGGGTCTTCAAAATGATATTAGTGGAAATCTTGGAGTGAAATATGTGGCTTTTTAAGCCATTTTATACGTAACTTGTTTCAGAAGTAAAAGAGTTTAACGGCTTTGTGTGCTGGCAAAAGGGTATGTCACAACCCTTCACACATACAATGCAAAGGAAATACGCTACACACAGTGAGCATTAAATCATGGGAAGCAAATCCGCCCATTCAGAAATTCCAGGGCTTAAGGTTTTGATCCTTAAATCATTCATATAAGACTCTGCTTGATAGCTCAGGGGATAGGGATTTTTCTTGAGAACAGGAAAATTAATGATAGGATCAGACCTGGAATGATAACATGCAGAATCATTACTACTACTCTATCAGTAGTCCTGAACTAAAATAAAATGGAGGACTTTTCTATAAGGCATGACAGAGTCAAGCTTGCTACAATACCAATCAAAAGAGACTGTTTTCCCCGTGTGCAGGCTTGTAACAAAAACAACAACAGTTCTCAAGCAGGTAAGGTGACCCAGGTAAGGAGGGGTATTTCCTCCTGGTGCAGCTGCTACCGCCTATTCCCTTTTTCCATCCAGTTCACATTCAGGAAAATCTCTTCGGTTTACATCATGCCATAGCTGAATTTCCACAGTCTTTCGTGCTTCCACAGAATGCAGGAGACAGCAGGTAGCAGAATGGTTGCTGGATGGGGTTGCCTTAAAGACCTGCGAACTATTGATGCTTACATGACTTTGACACTTAGGTGATAATAGTGTACTATTAGGGAACTATCTATGGCTGTGATGGCCTCTTAGGAAGGTAGGCATAAGTTCAGCATCTTAAGTATCAGCATCCTGCCAAAGCATCTAAAGAACAGGGGTAGAACTTCTCATTGCAAAAAATTAAACAGTTGTTTTCAGTTAACCAGCAGGAACTAAAGCTATCTTAGGAGTACTGTAGCCTTTGAGTTCATTCCTCACTGTTCATTCTCTCCATTGTCTTCAGAGTCTGTTTTAGTAGCTCACATCCTTTCCTACATAGAAAGCTCTATGGGAAGAAAACTAGGGGAGGGGAGATGGACTGTGGAGGTAGGGAGGGAAATACAGGAGGGATGCCTTGAAAAAATTGCAAAGACAAGGCAGACCTTAAAGAAGGAGGTGTTCTCCCCCTGGAAAAAGAAAAAATCTCTGGGATTTTTGCTTTCACCCTGGCTGAAGTTCCCTGAAGTTCAAATGGATTTCAGGAGGGCTGCAGACCCCTGTATTAGCATTGGGCTCCATTTCCTTCTGGAGGACTGCTGGAACCGAACCACCGAGAGCTTCCTCATGCCGATGTGATGCATTGGGTCTCCAAAGGGTTGGCTCATGAGAGAGAGTGCAGCATCTGGCTCTGCCACTGCTACGGACTAGTTTCTGCAGAGTTGCAGAAGGAGGAGAAGCTTACCCATAGCTTTCTCGTCTGGCTTACTTCTGTTCTTCCCATGTTTCCACCAGTGTGCAATGTGGTGAGGCTGTCAGGGCCCTGAGTGCACTGACAGGCTGTGGACAGGCACGTGTCTGTATTCCTTCCACACTGGAAGGAAATCTGTGTGTTTACATTTCTGTAAACAGACGGTACAATCTGGCCCAAGACTCTCTAATAGTGACTATGGCAAAGCATCTGCATCTGTTTGTTTTGAGTAACCATGACAAGATTTTTTTTTCCTCCAAATTAAAAAAAAAAAACTTTCCATTAAAATCTCATTTTGACAATGCAGTTGCGTTAGCCTGACAGAATAGCCCCATTAACTCATGTCACAGGTGACCATAACAGCCAGGGTTCAGTAAATGGATTTTCTCATTGCTTCAGCAGTGAAAATTACATAAATTGAAATAATACAAAATAGTAACTTCACATCTTAATATTCTGACATCAGAAAATAAAGTGAACAAAGACATTTGAATCCAGTCACACACATTAAGTAAAAATCATAGACATGGCATCTGGAGTAGTCCATTTTAGTAAATTTAGGGGCAATTTTCAGTCAGACTTCTGCCAGCCTTCAACCTGTATGTTTGCATGTGTTTGCATCTACACACCATAGATGCAAGAAAATCATTATTGGACAGTCTTTGCATAAGCAAACAGCTACTTGGGATGGGTTTTCCAGCCAGATCCTGTGCTGTCACCTGAACTATGCTGTAGAAGTGGCATGCAAGGGCTTGCACTCGAGGACAGGATTCATTGGTACAATTTGACACAGTCTTAATAGAAAGCTGAAGGGTCAGATAGGTTGCCTGCATCTTTTTTTGTGTTCTGAACTGATGCTACAGTGCTCCCTGATTTCACTGCCACCCTGTGTAGTGAATGACACTAATGCTTGATTCCATCCCAAGCCATTTCAAAGCCGTTTGTTAAAAGGATCTCTTGTTGAGGAGAATAAAGTTGCTAATACTTCTGCCAATAGGTGGCTTTAGTGACCTCAGAACGGTCATGAGGGTTACAGAAATTAATGCCTAAAACTACTTTTTAAAACTCCCAGTTGCCACAAAAGCAGAATAGATCTGTCCAAGTTCATTCTTTCTCATTTTCTGGACATATGGTAGGAAATGCTAGAGTCGCTATTGACTTCAGTTTCCTCAGAGAGGAAACTCAGTAATTCACAATTTCTTTTCCTCATTTTCTGTTTCTTGTTTCCTTTTCATAGTACCTGCTTACTCTATGGCCTAGATACAGAAATATCACAAAATTCCAGGGCAGGGGACGAGACCAAAACTCTATACCATATACTGCATTGCAGTATATGAACAGTGCAATTTTAAAGGCTTGGTTGCGAAAAAATGGCCCCAAGTGATTGAGGGTCCTCTGCCACCTTTCCCACCAGTGAAACGTGAGCACTAAAGAGCATTAAAGAGGCAGTTCTGTCCAGCTCATCTCAAGTGCCTTTGCTTTGAGCCCACGAGCCATTAGTACAATTTAAAGCAATCTAATTTTTCTTGGGGAAACTGGAAGAGTACACATGTACATGAGGTTGCGAGATTGACTCACACCAAATAGTCTGTTGAGCAGTGTTTTGCACTCAGAGACAGTCACAAAATAAGCCCCACCTATGTGAACCACCAGAATGAGATGTCACTCATGACTGAGCGTAAGGGATGGATAAGATGTATTCACTGCAGGGGCTTTTGCTTTCATTTCCTTCATTACTAGTGACTCCGTAAGCCTATAAACATCCTTAGGTTTTCTGACAACAGAGGGCGATTCATTGCCTTAAGACAACCTAATTCGTTTATCTTCGACGTCTCTCTTGGAATGGGACCAATCACTCTTTGGTGGTGCTTATCTCGCCACTGACTAAAAAGAAAGGTTTCATGACTGCTGCAAACTAGCTGTCTTAAATATTAGATGGCCAGCATTAGATAGAATCCCTATCACTCGTGCCCCATCTTGAGTTTTACTCACCCTGGTCCCATGTACTAGTCCCAGTACTAGTTCACCACTTCACCAGCACTCATCTTGCAGCCTTCTTCAAATACCCCACCAGCTATGGGGAAGCAATTGCAGTTATGATCATGTAACACCATTTCATTTGACAGGAAAGGATGCAGCACACTACTAAAATGGATTATAAAAAAAAAAAATACTGTCCCACAGGGTGTGCCTGGTGGTGTTCACAAAATGACATGGCTTTTCATGACTTAAAGCATTGTCTTGACAAACCAAGAACTCTAGCACTTCAAAGGGAGCATTAACAAAGTGAAATCTGTAAGAAACTGCTTTGGCAATAACATCCATGAGAAATGGATGTAAAGGATTGCTGTGGTAGGTCTTCTGTACCTCGGGTTTCATGCTTCACCTATTCTTACTTCTTACTCCTGTTGTCTATTCCAAAGCAGAAAACAAAGCAGGATTTCAGTTCAGTTTCAGAAAGCTGACAGTCTCACAGGCGCCTGGCAAGGGAACACGGGGCTGGGCTGTGTTGTGTTGCACCTTTTGACCATGGGCAACGTGCCAGTTTCTGTTTCCTTCCAGGTGTGCTAGTTGGCTAGTGGGACTTGAAGTGTCAAAAATCAGTAACACTTCATTATATGCAGACTGGATTCAGTAAGGCAAAAGGAATCAACAGAATTGCCTTCATTAGAAGTAACATTTACACTTATCTCTCTGCTTTCATGTGTTAAAAATAGTCTTGCTTATGAATAATGGTCTCTGCTGTGACACAGCAATCTGTCCTAGCTGTGCTTTGCCAAGGAACAAAATGTGACCCAGATTGCCCATGGCCCGTCAGTCAGGACAGACTTTCATTTTACAGCGTAAACTGTAAAAAATTCCTTATAGCAATTGGATAACAGATGAGAACAGACAGTGTGGTTTTACCAGTGTTTTCCCTAATCTTCCTATTTCTCCCAGCAACAAATACGCGGTTGCTGACTGCTAATGGCAGCCATAACACTCTTCCTTATTAGGTTCACTCAGTGGGCAAGTGAGCTGCAGGGCTGGCGGTGGACTAATTCTCTGTCATTAGTGGAGGAATATGGGATGTATCTGAATGAGCATATTATTTGAGGTCAAGAGAGCACTTTTGAAGTGAATCATTGAAACACCCCAGCTGACCGTGCTTTGGTTCACACTGCAGAGCAATCTCGGAGTGCACAAACTGGTTTACTTGATAGGTAATGAAACTGGAATATGTGCTTTAGTAGTACATCTGCTGTGCTCAAGGCACTAGTGGTTGTTCAGACCATGGGACCAAGCTAGTCTAAAGAAGAGATCCCCAAAATATATACAGCATGGGCATGAAGTCCTTAGAATTGTTTCCCTCCAGAGGTCCAGTCCTGCTGTGCTTCCCAGCTTGCTCGTGCAGACGTAGCACTGGCGCCCCTGAAAGCTTCCGGGACATCTTACCTGGACCAGCAAGTAAAGAGCCCACAAAGGAGCATGGTCACCCAACACAGGGAGTGGTTTCACAGTTTCTAAACATAGCTGTTAAAAATAATGCCTGAAGTTTGAGAAAATGGTGAGATAGGCTTAAAAGAAGGATATTGAGGTGCATTTGAGACTCATTCAGAAAAAAATCATGCATTCTTGAGTTTCAAAGCTATCTGAGTTTCTTCTTCTCTGAAGCTGTCAAAGCTTTTAGGGGCATTAGATAATATTTCTGAGGCTTTCTCTGCAACTCTGAATATGAGGATTTATTTTAAAAGAAATAGATGAGGTTCTGAAATAATCACACAGTTTTAGAAATTAAGAAGACCTGTAAATACTAGGATATTCACAGCAAAATTGCCAGAATTGCTAATACTGAAATCCCTTTTGGTTTTAGCAAAAATTGGTGTTCTGCTCTTGCCCAACTTTGAAGGTTTTAATGCATCTAAACATTTAAATCTTGCTGCATATAACTTAGAAGATTCTGTTGCTGTCTTTCATCAACATTGTTCTTTCCTAGCAATTTCCCTATCAAAGCTTTTGTAGTATTACGATTACCATCATTTACTTTCCTTCATTTAACTTGCACAGTTAATGGAATGATATGTACCCTACATGACTGCACAAGGAGCTATATAATTAGCAAGCCAGTTGAAACACATTTGGAAAATAAACTTTGTTGCAATCACTGCTTGTCTTCAAGGGTTTTTAAGAGCTCCACTATAAGACCAATAATTTTTGTGCCTATTTCAGTTAACAGGTCCTGTGCAGATTGCATAAATGCTGTGCTGTTGGCTTTCTGGCCTAAGTGTGCTGCTTTTTTAATAGAAAAATGTTTCTTCTTGAGAGAACGGGCTTCCATGGCTAAATACTAACTCCTCAGGATTTGGGAAAGCACAGTTACCTCGCTGTTCAACCTGTGTGACATGGGCCAGCCACTCTAATCAGACCCCTAACTGGACTAACATTACTGCTTTTTTTTTTTTTAAAATGTTTAACGAAAGGACAGCTGAGCACAGCAGGGCTCCTGCTACTCAGTGCTGCCAAATAAGCTGTTCTTTGCCTGGTCAAGGGGGACAAGTCATCACAATGCTGATGTTGGATGCCTGGGGATGTGTGTAGGGCTTCAGTTCCTTTGAGGGCCTCAGCCCTTAAGTCTCCAACAGGAAAACCAGTACTTGTCAACACGGCAGGTTATTTGGTTCCCAGGGTTGCAGCAGCCTCCAAAACTTGCTGTGAGTATTCAAGCCAAGTGCCAACTATAGCTGAAGGACTTTCTAGGGCAAATGGAGGCTGAATCAATACCATGAAAAAAGAAAATGTAATGCTTGTAAAGCATAGAAAGTCATCCTAATTCTGTCAGTGGCCAGAATGAAATAGGACAATCATTTCGCCAGTGTGCTTTCAGTGCAGCTATTGTGCTGAAAGGAAAGAGAGCTGAGCACGTTCTTATCTTTCTCCAGCCATGGTTTGCATATGACAAGCTGGGAGAACAAACACCCTTTTCTAATTGTTTTAAATGCTATTAGAAAACAAGACATACTCAATGTCAAGTAAAGATAAAGAATAATGACAAAGGCCCCAAAAGGCAGGATTCCCAGGACACTGCTTTGCATGCCTCTTTCTATAAAGATATTTCAAGTTATACATTGTCACAGTGATTCAGCAGACCTTGTACAAGAACGTTTAGCTTTCAGCTTGTGTCATCAATGGCCATGTCTTTAACACGCAACCCAGCATCCATTTTCTGTATGTAGCAGCCTCCCAGGCAGCATGGAGGGTCTCATCTGTGCCCACTCCCCACAACGTCCCTGCTGAAAAGGATGCAATTTTGGTGGTGCGGGCAGCCGGCCGGGCAAGCCCTCCTCAAAGGACAGTCTGGACAACCACACCTGTGTGCTTAGAATTATGCATGCGGTTAAATGCTTTGTTGTATGGAGGCCTAAATGAACATATCGTTAGGTTTGACTATTAACAGACATCAGTTGGACATGATTTGTCTCTTCAGAGAATTTTTGAGTTATTCCTTGCAAGTTGGTACTTATGTTTCAAACTAAAAAACTTGTCAAGTCCAAGCTTCCTTGACAACCTCAGTTCGCAGAAAGCAAAATCTTCAGTACACTTTTGACCTGAGATGCTGGCTTTCACCAATGGTTTTCGAAAAGCTGTATGTCCTTTAGGTGGGTTATTTAGTGTCCATTGTTAGAGGTCCCCATGCAAAGCTTAATTAGATTAGTTAATCATCCACTGGCAGTTAGAAATCCATTCCTGAACTGTTGGATCATTCAAATACCACCATTTTAAGCAGCACCCAAAGGCTCTCAAGTCCTCGTCAACCTCAGGGGCCCTTCTGAATAGGAAAATCAAATTCAGAAAGCACAAGAGCATCCATGAGAAAGGCTGAATGGCAATTTCATATGTATCCACCATTTGAAGATCAAAGGGCTGCATGATTTTCGTTTAGTAAGATCAAGGATTAATTTGGTCTAATCTGTTAAGTACAATATTTTCAGCCACAGTTATATTTTAAGCCATCTTTTCACATGCTGGCAGCAAATGTGTGTCTGCCTCTGTAGATATGATTTTGATAGTAGCAGGGATTTGTGTGTGCCAAGATGAATTTTGAAGCAACCCCCCCTCAACATATATACTTTATGCAGTGTGGGCAGTGGCTAGGGTATTGCCCCAGGACAAAGGAGCTGGCTTTAGTCTGAGCTCTGTCATTGACCTGCCAAGCAATCAGATACAAGACTATTTTCCTACTTATGGATGATAGCAATTAGAAAGGGTGAACGCAGGACATCATTGTTTAATGGTTGGATATTGATATCACCATTTCTAGACCAACTCCTCCTCAGTCCATGACTGGGACCTATAGGCATTACAAAGTTAGTAAAGGTAACACCATAAAGGTAAATTACAAGGGTATTTATTGCATCAGCTGATATACACTAGACCTGAGTATGCAAGCAACATATTTTGGCCAGCAAGTGAGGAAGGAAAAGCTTTGTTTCAAGTAGTTGCACATATTAAGAAGATTATGCAAAGGATTTGATAAATGTATCCTCATTTCTGGTTTTATTTTTAATTATCTGGATGACATTTTCATTTGTAACAGATAATGTCTTTAGCATCTGCCTATGGCAACACATGGGCAGCATTTCAGAGCTGTTCTCAATTGCATTTGGATACATCAGAGAATTTGTAAGAGCTTCATGTCTCTCCACCTGCCAGGAGAGAGTGGAGTCATGGCACTCTTCCAATGCTAAGTACAGTTCCTGGTAGCCAGATTAACTTTCTATAAACCAGAGAGGACTGTCTGCATTACACCCAAGGCGGAGGCCATGTAGGAGATCAGAAGCAGTCTCTGCTGTACTGAGCGTCTCATGTGTGACTTGATAAAGGCTCAATGTTCAGAAGAAATAGTTGAAAGTAAATATTCTAAAGAAATCTGCCCGGTGGGTGATGGAGTAGATTTGCTGGTCCCCAGCCAGTCACCTCAGTCAGAGATTCACTAAGAAGGAGCTGGGGAAGTGAAGCATGCTAACGAGGTCTCTCGTTTCAGCTTACAAGGAAAAGATGAAGGAGCTGTCCATGCTCTCTCTGATCTGCTCCTGTTTTTACCCTGAACCTCGCAACATGAACATCTATAAATATGATGGTGAGTGACTTTCACTGGAAATCATCCTGCAGGTCATATAATGTGCTACTGCTGGGAAATGACTCAGTTCACCATCCCAATCTGTGATGTTAGTCAGTGGATGTTTTGCTGATTTAACAATTAATTTGCTAGTTTTGGCTGTTACCGTCTATTGATTGTGCATTACCCATGATGCTGGATATTGTTCCTAATAGCAGCTAACTAAACTCTTAAAGCTAGCCCTCTCAGACTGAGCGGTACTTCTCCTACTACCCGTTTGGAAATTACAGCTCTTCACAGCTGACATAATTCTTAAGGAAACCAAGAAAAGATGAAAGCATGCTCAAAAAATTAATCGGCTTGGGCAGTGCTCGCAGGGGGTGTGAAATGACACAGAACCCCAATAAGCTTCCAAAACTGCTGTACATTTTTATCTTTATGAGATTAAAGTATAATTAAGCTATTACAGATAAAATGGAATATACTTCTCCTGAGAACAGTTTTCAGCCCATAATCTGCCATTGCATTTAAAATGCCCACGGCAAAGATGCTAAATCTTTCGTCTGTACTTCTGATCCTACACTAACATCTCTGCTGCTTCTCTCCTCAATACCGCTGAGGTATTGAAGGGCTTACCATTTCTCACTTTATTGCGCAGACATGGAAGTGAAACAAATCAACAAACGTGCCTCGGGCCAGGCTTTTGAACTGATCCTAAAGCCACCATCTCCGATCTCAGAAGCACCACGAACTTTAGCTTCTCCAAAGAAGAAAGAACTCTCTCTTGAGGAGATCCAGAAAAAGCTGGAGGCTGCTGAGGAGAGGAGAAAGGTATCTTTCCTTAAAAAAAAGCTAGTAATTAGACCTGACAGTGTACAGAATAACAGCCAAGTTTCCTGTCCATTGGTATGTTTTCCATTGCCATCACTGACTCACAGTGGCCTGCATGGACAAAAATTATTAACATGTTTAACGAAACAAATGAGTTTATTTTCTTTCAGCAGCTTGCAAACAAACCTCACTGGCTTTGATGCTTGGGAAGCATGCGTCACAAAACACAGATAGCTTTGGACAGGAGGCCCAAGTGGGTTCAAATATGCATGCTCACTGTGTGAGTGTAAGTGATTCATTCAGAGCGTCTATAATAGTTGCTGAAAACCAGTGCAATTCTTCTGGTGTCTAAATTTAAGAGATGGATGTGCAATTCAAACAGCTAGTGTCTGGGCTACCAGATTTTGAGTCCTTGTAGTGCCCATGGAAATTACTCACAAGGCCTGCCTGAGGCAGCTAGTATTTATGCAGTATGGAGGCATGTCAGCCCTGAATAAAGAGCGTTCTGGATCATTCGCCACGCAGTTGAAGATGCTAGCACAGCACAGCTGCTAAGGAGAGGCATTTCTAGCAGACAGTCTCAATAGTGCTGGAAGTTGGCCTTGCAGGGTTATCTACAGACTAAGTCTTCCCTTCTTTATGACCTTACCCGTAATGGTAAAACCCTGTTCCATAATCAATGTTTGTCACGTAGGGTTTGGAAGGGTTGTTACAACTTCTTCACAAAGGTTAGCACAAATGCAGGGTGCAGGCAACAGGAAGTCCACATGAACTGTTTATTTGGTTTTCATTATGACTGATGTGTTGAAGAGGTCTTTATTTGCTCTAAGTCAGAGCTAGCTCAGATGGTTGCTTTTTTTTCCCCCAGAAGCTAAAAGGCCAAATTCCAGATCAGCTAAGTTGGAGCATGACAGGCAAAGCCAATGAGACACTCACCATTGCCAGCCTGAATTGCCAGTCTGAAAATTAGCAGTGTTCTGTATGGGCCCAGTGTTTATGCTGTGTTGCACCATTTCAGAAAGGTCATGGCTGGTTGCAGTGGCCACAGAAAAACTCACAATGTGGTGATATATTGTCCTGGTTAATCCACGTTTCCTTTTGCTGTGGCACAAAAGGAGAGCCACAGAAGCCAGAGAAGCCTCAGGAGCCATAGAAGGACTTTCTGTGTCCTTTGACCAGGCAAACAATGTTATTTTGTGGCAAATCTGCCTGTATCACTTAAATTGGAGTTAGAAACCCCTTCCACCTGCTCATGGAGTCCCTGGAGAGTGTATATGAAAATGAAACAAGCTTAGATGTCTCTAATCCTTTCATTTATCTCTTAAACAATGTGATTTGTTACTAAAACTGATGTTTACATAATCGTTTCCAGATATGGACAAAAATGTATACAGAAGTCCAGGGACAGCAGATACGCCACAGCTCCAACAAAAGCAGCTCCATTCTCCTTTCACTCCTGTCAGACCAGATCAGGGTCGTTTCCAAGAAACCCAATAGGGTGATTACACTGGTGTGTGGCTAGATGTGAGTCCACTGAAGTCAGTAGATCTGGATTACTGACAGCTCTTTAACGCCTGGCACTCAGTTTTAATTTGCAGTGAAACCTGGCTGTTCTGGACCTCACTAATTTGAACAATTCATTTAGGTGAACACTGAAGTGTTGCCACATTTGCCATTTCTGCTGCCTTCTAAGACAAGACTGTGCTTCTAATGCACACACATTAGTACTATTGCTTCTTTTAAAGAAATACTTCTGCCAGAGTATTTGTTTCAGTAAAAGGACATGACTGTATGTGAAAGGAATATGCATTTGCACTAGCACCTGCCCAGAAGTATGAGCTTTCACACACCCAAATGATGATATGCGCCAAAGACTTGATCTGTGAACTGCCTCTGTATCGAGTACAAATACTCAGGTAAAGATATGGACACAGAATGAAATGGCAGCAATTAAGAAGCCTGATATTATGCATATACTTAGTGGGAAATACAAATTGAATGTCCCAGAGATTTCATTTCATTGATTTCATTACTGTTCATTTCTTCCTAAAGAAAAACTCACTATGCAATAAACTGGTAATCAGTGATAGCAATACAGACACCTGCCATTTCTTCCCCTTGGTACTATATTCATTTTGAATGAGCATATAACTGGGTTATTTTAATAGACAAGATACTCCACATTAGCATTGCAGCAGAAATTGCTGGGAAAGAAACAAAGAACAGAGCAGAAAACTTCATTACCTCACTGTTAAAATCCCTGGTGCTCCCACATCTCAACTACTACCTTCATTTTTGGCCTGAAAAAGAGTATATTGCAGAGAAGGATAAAAAAGCGATCAAAGAAACGGAACATCTTCCCTAAGAAGATAGATTAAATAGTCCACTTTTCATTTTGGAAAGAGACAACAGAAGGAAGGTAAGATAGAAGTCTACAAAGTCATGAATGGTAATGAGAAGATGAATAGGAACAATTATATTCTGTTTTCACACAATCAAATTCACACACTCAATGAAATCATGAGACAACAATTGCAAAACAGAAAGGGGGAACGACCTTTTCATGTATTGTTTAATCAAGCTGTATTTGTTATCACAGACTATTTAGAGATAATTAAAATATTATTTATTTCAAAAAGATAATAGCAAAATTGATAGAGCACTACTTTGTAGGAAATTATTATATGAATGCAGCCTCTAGCTCAGAAAATATGTAACTTGGTGACTGCTGAAAGCTAGGGAGATATGTAGATACACATTAGATATAGATATAGATATAGAATCATAGAATCATAGAATCATAGAATCATTAAGGTTGGAAAAGACCTCTAAGATCATTGAGTCCAACCATCAACCCAGTACCCATGCCCACTAAACCATGTCCCGAAGCGCCACATCCACACGTTTTTTGAACACCTCCAGGGATGGTGACTCCACCACTTCCTTGGGCAGCCTGTTCCAATGCCTGACTACCCTTTCAGTGAAGAAATTTTTCCTAATGTCCAATCTAAACCTGCCCTGGCGCAACTTGAGGCCATTTCTTCTTGTCCTATCCCTTGTTACTTGGGAGAAGAGACCAACACCCACCTCTCTACAGCCTCCTTTCAGGTAGTTGTAGAGAGCGATGAGGTCTCCCCTCAGCCTCCTTTTCTCCAGGCTAAACAACCCCAGCTCCCTCAGCCACTCCTCATAAGACCTGTTCTCCAGACCCTTCACCAGCCTCGTTGCCCTTCTCTGGACACGCTCCAGCACCTCAATGTCCTTCTTGTAGTGAGGGGCCCAAAACTGAACACAGTATTCGAGGTGCGGCCTCACCAGTGCCGAGTACAGGGGCACGATCACCTCCCTACTCCTGCTGGCCACACTATTTCTGACACAGGCCAGGATGCTGTTGGCCGCCTTGGCCACCTGGGCACACTGCCGGCTCATGTTCAGCCGGCCGTCGACCAGCACCCCCAGGTCCTTTTCCGCCGGGCAGCTTTCCAGCCACTCTTCCCCAAGCCTGTAGCGTTGCCTGGGGTTGTTGTGACCCAAGTGCAGGACCCGGCACCTGGTCTTGTTGAACTTCATGCAATTGGCCTCGGCCCAAGGAAAGGACCAGGCAGATTTGCCCAACTTCATCTACATTTTCCCTAAGCATCTTCCACTTTCTGCTGCTAGACAAACCAGGCAGACTTGCTGACATCCAGCATGGCCTTTGTTATCATACTTTTCAATCTATGTACAGCAGCTGTCAGGCATGACCATTCTAGATCATGTCCTTCCAGCACAGTTCTAATTAAAATCAAGTATAACTAATGGATGAGAATTGCCTTTTCGGAAAAAATGCCGATTGATTTCACACTGTTTAGGAATTAGGTTCTGCTCTGTTAATTAGGCAGCATTCATTAATRAATTTTCAAACTCATGAGAACATCTAGAGCAATACATGCACTTCAGCAGTCTCCTGCTTATGCTGTTTCCTGTTTATCATTCTTATTTATTCCCTTATAAGCTTTTGCAGGGCTTTTTCCTTTTCTCCCCCTTTTTCTCTACCTCACTTGAGGTCACAGTCACTGTGACCTTATGCTCTCAGACCAAACCAAGAGTTTCACCTGAGGCATTTTTGCATTTTGCACCACACAGTGAGACCCATTTGGGCTAGTTACAGATATAGAATCCTCTTTACAGCATGTCATTATTATGCCATTATTTTTTTGGCATATGTGTGCTATATTTTCCCACCTCGGTGGGTAATCAGAAAGATCTTTTCATCCTTTCCACTTAAGAAATTAGAGCACAGTGACATTGTAAGCAGCAGAAGTTTATTTCTTACAGAACCTTTAACATTTTTCAGTTTTTATCCATTGGCCTTGAATGTTCAGCTATTATTACACTTGATGTACAGACTTCAAGAGCCATATGTTGAATTATATGTATTTATTGCCCATGTTCAACTTACTATCATAAAAATGAAACACTAAAGGGACACATGTTTCTACTAGACTTTGGATTACGGGAGAGAAATCGTATGTAATTAAATCCTCTTAATGGCTTTGTATTGGGATGAAATTGAATCAGGCTCATCCCTAGTGCTTAGCGCCACAAAGAATGAAGGAGAACAGTCATAATTTTTAACTTTCATGCTGTTGGATGTAGACTTACAGCTACATGAGTTTTTAATACCATTACTATGAAATGCTGCAAGATAAGCCCCCCGTGCAGCCTAGCCTGGGCAAGGCTTGCTGTGCTCCGCAGCAGGCAGGCAGCCCGGGGCATCTCTGCCAGCATCGTGGCCGCACTGAGCATCGGGCTTCAGCACCCAACTCGCTGCCCCTTTGAGCCAGCCCCACAGCCTGCCCAGAGGCACTTCTTAATACTCTTGATCCATCTCTCCTTTGGCATTGAAAAAGCTACCCGTGCTTTACCGCACAGTACAGCAGGCTGTTGGGGGAAAAGCCTTCACCAAGGCAGGGAAGACGGCAGAGCTGGAGACAAACGCCCCCTCCTAAGAAATTGTGCGGGACCTACAAAACCACTCCAGGCAAGGGGAGAGGCAGAGAAGGGATCAGCACCTTCCCTGGCAAAAGTGGAGCTTGCTTTGTTCTTCCAACTCATTCCTATTCCCCTCCTTGGTTTCCTGTAATTTTTAAGCGATCAGGCTGGGAGGRAGGACAGGCACTTCCCGAGACATTTGCCTCCCAACTTGCCCATCTACTGATCTCCCTTTCTGTTACTGCTGGCCCTTGGCTGTGCTTGTGTGAAGAGGGAATACAGCATGAAATGCTTTTCCATGTAAAGGTCCCAGCAAAATGTGTGGAATCAGCACAGGAACCAGGAGTTTCTGCCCCATTTTGATTTACACCATAGCATTTCCATACATCATACTTCACCCCTAACGTTTACAAAAGATAGCCAAAACCGCAAGCCACTTCGCAGCTCCTCACCCAAAAAGTGTAAGCCTATGGGATATGTGCCCACAGGGAGATGTTTGCTACCAGCTAGGAGAGGGTTTGCTGTTAGAATCATAGAATAGTTTGGGTTGGAAGAGACCTTTAGAGGTCATCTAGTTCAATCCCCTGCCGTGGGCAGGCACCAGGGTCTGTCTCAGCGCATGTGGAATCATGAGCAGAGACAGATATATCCCAATGCTGGCAAAGCTTCTCCCCGCAGTCTACCGTGGGCTTTGCTGCTAATGAACAATCATAAGACAAACTGACATTGATCTTCATTAACTTTCAGACTGCAGCAGATCAAGAAATGCCTCATGAGCAGGTAGGGGAACATCGGGTACAGGGCTCAGGTGATACCACTTGCATCCCTCCAATGTTGGGTCACAACCCTGAGAGCAGCAATTTTGTGCCAGCTGAGGAAGAGACAGTGAGTTTTCTTGAATTACATTGTGGATGGGCTCTTTATGGTTTTTTACTCTACTTCATGTTCTTAGTAGCCCTGACCCAAAGATCCCTTGGCAAACTGGACAAGAAAAAGGATTCTCATCTAAATTCAAGCAAAATTTTGTACCATCTGGTTTCAGTAGAAGCAGGACATCAGCTCTGGTTACAGTTCAGATGTCTCTGGCTCTCCTACCATATGGCCATTTCACTCGTCTGCTCTGTGATCCCATGGAGCAGGATCATCCCCCTCTTCTTCATGTCTCTTTAGACTGTCATCACTTTGGGAGAGGAATTGCGTCTCCCTGTGTAATTGCACACTGCCTGGGACAGCGAGTCCTCACAACAGCCAGAACAGCTGCTAATGTGATACAAATTACAGTACTCCCAGTAAGGAATAGGGTGTAACCATACAGAGATTTGAGGAAGCAAGTGCCATGGGTGAGGTCTAACTTGAGTCCATTCCCTTGCTTTTACATGGAAAAAGTCCCAACTTCAATTACTCCCTCTGAAAATATCACTACTTCAACTCACCATTTCTTTCTAATACCTAGGCTTCACCTTGGCATTTACCTTGCAGTAGGAGGCTTCAATCCTGTCTTCACGTTCTGCTCCATTAGTATCTCTTAAGTACACAGTACACTGAAGAATACCAAGGTTAATGCAGCTTCTGCTGAACAATTTAATTTTAAAAAATCCAGCCGGTGAATGAAAGTGTTATGAAAGTGGAGCTTTCATGACTGGTAGTGTGCCTCATACATCCTAGTAACCAAGATGGTCAGGTGAATGCGTTCAAGCTGAAATTCCCAGTTTAAAAGCAGTTGTCTGAACCCATTTCTTGCTTAAAAGTAATCCTTCAATTTTATCTCTGCATAAATGACTTCAGTACTTGGATGTACACATCAAAAACAGACAAATGTGAGAAAATAAAGCACCTGTTACTCAGATAAGTAGAATTTTCTTCCTGTGAGTAGTAATTAAAATATGTATCTCCAAAACCAGTTTCCATAAATAATTTTGCTCATAAAGTGAATGTTTAGTTGTCTGCATCTATCTCTGGCCAGCTAAGTATGAGATGCGGATTTCCTTTTGAAGCACTAATCTCTGAAAACTGGGGGTGCACATGATCCTTTAGAAATACATGAATGTCATAGAAGTTTGCCTGTATTAGCCATCTTTTTAGCACAGTAGTACATTTCTAGGAACAAATGTAGCTGTACCAATAATGTTTTACAACATTTTTATTCCTCCACACGTAGCATTAGACGCTGCAGCTGTAGCTGCATTGATTAAGCCTTGTTATATTTAAGAAGTCTTCTGAATATTCCTGAATATTCTGTATATTGTTTTTTCCTGTCTCCGTCATTCCATAATTTTCTCTCCTTATTAATCTTCTTTATCTTTCATCCCATTTCCAGCCTTTTTTACTCATGTTCTCACAATAGCTTCTCACAAGAAGCACTTATCATAAGCCATTTACAAGTGTGTTAGAACACCGACTATCAAGGATTTGAAAATATCCTTTCCAGCACTTCAAACAATATAATACTGAAAATAAACTTGGAATGAAAACTTCCTATGTATGTTGAAATCCTGTATCAAGACCACGGGAGTCCAAAAGCAGCAGTTAAAAGCCAACACAAACAACAAAGGGAGTCTATTAATTCCAGCCCCACTAGGTATCTGGGGTCATTCATTTAGCCATTTCTGGATGTGTAGTAGAATCACAGAATCATAGAATCATTAAGGTTGGAAAAGACCTTTAAGATCATCGAGTCCAACCATCAACCCAGCACCCATGCCCACTAAACCATGTCCTGAAGCGCCACATCCACACATTTTTTGAACACCTCCAGTGATGGTGAGTCCACCACGTCCCTGGGCAGCCTGTTCCAATGCTTGACTACCCTTTCAGTGAAGAATTTTTTCCTAATATCCAATCTAAACCTCCCCTGGCGCAACTTGAGGCCATTTCCTCTCATCCTATCCCTTGTTACTTGGGAGAAGAGACCGACACCTGCCTCACTACAGCCTCCTTTCAGATAGTTGTAGAGAGCAATAAGGTCTTCCCTGACTTTGTAGTAGACTTCGAACAGACAGGGTGGCCAAGTTCTTTTGCCAAATGTGTTGGAAACAGAAAATCGTTCGACAATCCAGTACAAAACCAGACCAACCGCCTTCCAAAATTGTCGTAAGGCCTGAACACCAGGGAAACAGGCAGACTCACAGCTGGGGTACAATGGCATCAGAAGAGGGACATCAGCCTAAATGAGACTCTAACCCGTGGATGTTTTCTGGCAGGGAGGGCAGTCCCTTTATTTTGAACCACTCCTGGGTTCCTTGAATATTTTGAGTGAGGAAAAGGAATGCCATTTAAGGCATATTGTAAAGGAAAATCACATTAGGGATGTGCAATCAGTTCCTGAGGCCTGGTTTGGCTTTCATTCAGGCTCCTACTGGTGCCAACACAATTTGCATCCAGTAAATACTGAATTAGAATAAAAGGATTTTCTTCCTTATCATGCATTAGTGGACAAATTACTTTTGAATGTGTTGCCTGCCAGTGTAGCCTCCAGAACTGTGTGTACTTTACTATGGAACTCTAATTTTTCACTGTTTTCCTGGATTTATGATAATAAGCAGTTCCAGAAGGCAAGGGGTTGGAATGGAAAAAAAACAAATCCTGAAAAATGGGCAAATGCCCCAAAGTCTCAAAGGCATTTTGCTACCTCCCACTGAAAGCCAATGTTCTTTTCAAAAATGCTGCTTGTAGGCACAGTCCAAATCTTACTTTTTATTAGAGCATCTGCATGGGCCCTGGACATGTCCTTGGAAATGTCTGTTTTCCAATCTGAAAATGCTTGATTTTATAACACATATTATATATACATATTTAAACACCATGAAATATTAGCCGTCCAGATGAACAAGTCAATTCTTAAACGTTTCATGGGAAAGGACATTACAGTTAGTATCATAGTATCTTTTCTGTTCAAACTCCCAACAGGAAGGGAAATAGATTCTTAGATTATCAAAGTCACTTTTACATCACTTAAGCAAAGGGTTCACAAAAGTCATATCAGCAACCAAAATTTAATGACGATAACTTTTCCAAAATTACATGAAAGGTTGCCATTGAACAGTAAATTAAACAGGAAATGCAGAATAACTTCACAAGCACTGGTCAAACTGAGTTACTCAAGTTGGTCCAAAAATGGTAAAGCAAGATGAAGATGTTGAATTATTTCAGTTTTACATTGTACCAAAACTTTCAAAATAACTTTTTTACATTTTGAAATAGCCTACAGTTAAAGAAATGTTAAATGCTAAGTATCTGAACTGAAACATTTTGCCTTAAAATAACCTATTTTTATTATATGATTATTAAAATTATTGATGTTTTTGTTAAACTTACGGGGCTTTTATGATTTTTCAATTAGTCTACAAAATTCCTTCTTTGCCCAGCTCTTTTTCCCTTTGGCTTATCCTCCTTCCATTCTCCACCAGTGAAACTCGCTCTACTCTTGGCTGCGCCTGTCTGGGGACTTCTTGTTCCCATTTGCAACATCTTTTGGCCTGCACAACAGTTATTTTCTCTGAGTCAAAAATCTGAAAAATGCTTGCTCTATTAYTGTCTGTTCAGCATATGCTGTAACGGAGGTAAGAGCAAGGAAGAGCCTTTGTAAGGTACCAGCCATTTCAGTAGACAATTCCCATCAGCAAGTGCTCCAGGGATTACAGTTTGAGAAATGAACCCTTAACTGCAACCAGGCCAGAGGTGAAAGCAAACACATGAAGTGGCCAAGACTGATGAAAGTAGCTTTTTCCTCTGATCTCAAGCAAGCCGTTACAGTCTTTCAAAGCCAGATATGTTTTACTCCAGTGTCTGGCTGCAAGATGTTTTGCCTGGCTTTTGCAGCCTTTTCTAGAATCTGCTTAATTTGCTTCGTCAGTGCATTTGGCTTTATGTGTATCTTACCTTCATTAAAATACTTGTTTCCTCCTCCTACTTGGACCTCACTCATGTAAAAGAATTGCAGCCTTTTTCACTCCATTTGAAGACACACAATAGAATTTAATAGGATTCATTATCACTAACTGTAATTATTGGTTAAACCCCTTAATTTAGGCCTTAAACTAATTCATTTTTATGGATAACAATGGAAACAGTGTATTGTGATCTGCACTGAAATACACACTTAGCTTCCCAGAGCCGTATTTCATTCCCTGTTTTTTGTTTGCTTCTCATGCTCCCTCTAATTTATTTTATCCAAAAGCGTACAATGTTGTTTATCATTTCCAAATAACCTCTCTGAAACATATTGCCTTTTCAACTAGACTTGCCTGGAGGGTGGGCCCAATGCTGCAAGTTCTTTGGCTTCTCTCCTAGGATTAGTGGTTTCATGTTAGTAATTTGATTTAAAATAAATAACAAAGCTTATGCTTCTAAGCAGTGAGTTTACAAAGAATAACATAGTATTGTGTATAGGCTGCATCTGTTTAATTCTTACCTGCAGTTTTCATCTTCCTCTCAAAATTCGAATTTTTAACTAAAAATAGCTCTTTTATTATTTTCTATGGAATAAAACCCTTTTTTCCCTTCCTAATCAGTGAGATGAAGCCAAACATAAATATCATGGGAAAAAAACATTGTCTGAATTGATTCTATCTGTCTTTCACAACAGTAAACTTCAGAGCCTGTTACTAACTGTTCAAGAACATTAAAGGATAGTCCAACCTAGGGGAAAAATGCACCTCCTTTTTAACGCTGTACATACCTTCGGCCCCCAGTCCCATATCTCTACAAATAAAATGCTCATAGCTAAAAGACTGCAGCTGGCAGAGGTTGAACAACCGCTGCAGTAACCCAGACAAGCTAGGGCAGTAACACATGACAGCATTTCTTGTTAACAGAAGTGCTTCGGACACTTTGCTGCTGCCTCAGGCACATACCTCACATTTAGCCAGTGCCTTTAAGCCCCTGTTATTGAAGCTAATCTGTTTTATACACAGAATTGATCTTTCCAAACAGTGCATGTCACAACAAAACAACAAACTTTATGCAGTTTCCAAACTCGGTGAACTGAGATGCCCTATGGGTTTTTTTTTTTCTCCACATGAGTATTTCGTTTCAGCCGCATGTCTCTCTGTTTCCAGTCCCAGGAGGCCCAGGTGCTGAAACATCTGGCAGAGAAGAGAGAACATGAGCGAGAAGTGCTTCAAAAGGCTTTGGAGGAGAACAATAACTTCAGCAAAATGGCAGAGGAAAAGCTGATACTGAAAATGGAACAGATCAAAGAAAACCGTGAAGCTAATTTAGCTGCTCTTATTGAACGTCTCCAAGAAAAGGTAACCACACCATCACTCCTCACCCTAGACTAGAGAGGAAAATCTAATCAGTATTTTGAAGAGATATTGTGGGTAGCTCCTATCTCAGTTGCTACACTTGAGCAATTTTTAAGTCAGAGCCCCTGATGCCTATCTAAACCACCACTCCCTTTTCAGAAAGACTAAGCATCTATAATCACACAATCACAGAATGGTTGAGGTTGGAAGGGACCTGTGGAAGTCATCTGGTCCAACCCCCCAGCTCAAGCAGGGCCACCCAGAGTAGGCTGTCCAGGACCATGTCCAGGAGGCTTTTAAATATCTCCAGGGATGAAGACTCCACAACCTCCCTGGGCAACCTGTACCAGCGCTCTGTCACCCTCACACTGAAAAAGTGTTTCTTGATGCTCAGAGGGAACCTCCCGTGTTTCAGTTTGTGCCCATTGCGTCTGGTCCTGTCACTGGGCACCACTGAAAAGAGCCTGGCTCCGTCCTCTTTGCACCTTCCTTTAGGTATTTATATAAGATCCCCCCTGAGCCTTCTGTTCTCCAGGCTGAACGGTCCCAGCTCTCTCAGCCTTTCCTCGTAGGAGAGGCTGAGAGATGCTCCAGTTCCTTAATCTTCATGGCCCTTTGCTGGACTGTCTCCAGAGAAAGGTTGATTTTCTAGCTTTTAAGAAGTGCTGTGAACAAATGAAAGGTCACTTGTGTTTAGATTTCGACTTTCAAGAAAAGTCATTGAACAAATCAAACAGTTGTCCTGTGTCTGTAGTTCTTGGTTTCTCAGAGGAGAAAGATGAAACAATACAGGAAAAAAACCTTTCCTATACATCAAAAGGGGCCTGTTCTTCCATAAGTCTTGCAACTAAAAGAGGGTAAATTTTCTTGTGGAGATCTTCGGTACAGTCAGAGGAAGTAGGTAAATCACAAACTCCACCATGCAGGACCAAGTGTGCCCTTCTCCAAAACAGCCCTTCCACACAAGAAAGGGAAACATGCAAATAAAGATTTAGAAGTGTTAAGAAAAAATTAATTAGTTCTGCATGAGCGATCATTTGTTTCTCTCATTGATGAGCTTTCTAATATGTTAGTAAATTGACTAACAGGAAGAAAATAGCTCTCAGTGGTTTTCAATGAGATCTTCTCCATAAGCACCTCTGCTTCTTTGTTGGAGAAAAAAGTCTCAGAGAGCAGGAAAGAAACAACAGAAACCAGAGGATGATGTTACAAGTGACTACACAAACGGGGTAGTTCTTGAGCTTAAGAACTGTACCCAGATTACTTGACATTTTTGCATTAGGTTAGTTTGCAGGTACAGATCCCAAGCTTATGAAAACAAAGGGAAAAGCCAATTAGCCATCCTTGAGGCCCAAAAGCAAATGGGAAGAACAGCTGAAGCATCTCTCTGTCCCAGGTTAATGTTAACACACTGTTAAGCTCTATTTGCACAGCAGTATGATGGCATACGTGCATGAAATCCAAAGGCGGCTTCTGAAAAAAGATGACAGTAAGGCATTTGTGAACATTTGTACAGACCAGTAATTAAAAATTGCATGACCATACAGTTTTGCCAACACAAAAGTGAACCCTGAATATGCAGGAAGAGAAGAAGTGAGATATCTGGGTCCATATCTTCAAAAGTTACACAAAACTGTGAACGCCCTGAGGTTTTGGTGTCTAGAAGTTCCTACAATCGAAGATAACTTCTGTATACTGCAGTTAACAGGAGCAAGGAACAAGTCCCATATAAAACCTAGCATTCAGAATTATGGATCTTACAAGAAACTGTGATTTACAGAGTCAGTTGATGCAATAAGCTGTCTTGGCCCATGATTCATAGTCCAACTCAGACAATAAAAAGGTAACTGTTGACTTCAGTGAATTTTTGACCATAAAAGACCCTCTAATGCATGGAAATACCTAGGGAGTGCCTTAAACTGAAGTCAGCTAGGGATGGATGTTTGCTTCTGTAGTCACCTTGTGCTTGTCATTTGGTTGTCTGGGTTTTTTTTCAAGAGATAAAAGTCTGATAGTTTGACAGTTGAAAGGAGAGAGGCATAAACCAAAAACTCTAAAACCCAGAAGCTGCCAAAAATAATAGTTTTATAAACACCCCAAGTAGAACATTCCTAAATTCATTTGACAGCTGTTGTTCCTGACCACAGGCCCATTTCCACAGAAGTGGCTCAAGTAAGTCTAAATTAATTATGACTGCTTTTGTAAAAGCTGGCTGAAAGTGGACAGAAGGGCCTAGCATTGACTTTTGGTAACTGCACCCCTCCTCCATCACAGCCAGAGAAAGCATGGAGAGGACAGCTAGTTTCATCGTTCAGTCTAAGGGGATGTTTGAGATGTTCAGATTGACCCGTCTTGATGGAACTAAATTCTTGGACCTTTTTTTATGGTTCCTAAGTGCTGCAGATAACACAGTAACTAACACTTTTGCATATAGTGTGCAAGGACTTAATTCAAGCCCACTCATCCTTCCCTATGTTTAGTTTAACATCTAGAAACGCAAAGGGCAAATGGGAGCACATGGCACATTTTATGCCGCAAGCAGCGCCTCTCTATGTGGGCCTTTAAAATGAAACTCTGTGAGGTGCTGAAGTTTATAAGGCCGTATCGGATAAAAGACTGAGCTCCAGAGCATAAGTAGAATGTAAGCATCGAACATGCCTCGGGCTGGTCTGGTGGATGACACCTGTCCTGAGTTGCATCCTTTAAAGATGGTTGTGCTGTGAAACAAGTTTTGGACAAGCATCAAATGCACAACCTAAATGGGTTGTCATCAGGAGCCTCTCTGGGCAGGTGGAATGAGAAGGAGTTTTGATCTTTCCCTTCTTGATGTTTTCCAGGAGAGGCATGCTGCAGAGGTCCGTAGAAACAAGGAGCTCCAGGTGGAACTGTCTGGCTGAAAACAGCAATGGTGGATGTGACCCATCCCCACCATTAGTAAACTTCCCCTGCCTATATTATTATGGATCATGCGATATCAGTATGGGAAATGTATGACATGGTTTAAAAAAAAAAAAATCAAGAACTCAATAAAAAACTTTAAAAAAAGAAACAAAAATAAAGACAAAAACAATGCGGTCTCTTTGCAGAATGATTTGCTTGATGTTTAAAAACTTGGATCTTACTTTGTAAATACTTACATTTTTGTTAAAAAATACAAGTATTGCATTATGCAAGTTATTTCATAATCTTACATGTCCTGTAACAGGCTTCTGATGTTGTCTATTTCCACTCAGTTGAATTTGCTGGGTCTGTTCATTTGAAGCACCTCACGTCTAATTCCATTCCCTGCGACTTTCATTCCAACCCACCATGAGGTCAGTAGTAGTTCTATGGTGCTAGAGGCCAGTCATTGCCTAATAACCTAGACCGCTTTGCCATCAATAAGCTTTGTTGAAACAGTGACGAGATCACAGGTACCGTGACTTCACGTTCAGCTGTCCAAGACAAAAGGTTCTTAAAATGTAGTTTCTTCAAATGCAACTTACGCTACAAGACTCTGTAGTGTGCTATATAGCTGAGGTTTAAATCGCCACGTGCAGTACTTGTTGCTTCTGCTTTTTGAGGTGAGAGGCAACAAAGACAGCTGTGCAATAGAATGAGAGCAAGTGGGATCAATGGGAGGCAAATTTCAGAGGCACATTGTAACCATCAAGCTATGACAAATTCTGGATGATGCCAGACAGCCATACAAATGCTAATTGTAAAGTGAGCTTAATTCACCACTTGAAAATTTATTGGTGGAGCAACTAAAAGCATCGAGTGGCTTTATCTGTAGATGCCATGATCTATGATACTTATCTGATGCTACCATATTACATGTGTAATAGTACAAGAAGCTACCGAATATTTCACCTGGAACCCATGAGTCAGTTGTTTTACCTTTTTTTTTGACACTGCTGACTTCCATTCATCATGACCTTTACTCTTCAGTGTTAGCCAACCCTACCTAGTGACAGACATCTAGGACTAAGAGGGCTGAAGCGGGAGGAATGACTAGACAGGGTGCTTGTGCCAAGTACAGTATCACCAAACCTAACACATCGTCCCCAAAATAGCTGCAGTTCTGAAGTTTTCCCTATCCCCCTGGAGGTTGCTGCCTGCATATTCTACTCTTCATTAGTGCTATTTTCCTGTATGTCATTGTGAGCAAGCTGTGATTAATAAAGAATTGGGGTTCTGTGAACTGAAAAAGGGCTTGTCTCTTCTCTCGCTCCATTACTTCTCTGACATGTGCCCGTGCGAGGTGAAAAACTAAGGTAGTCCTAAAAGCATGGAAATGAGACGTAAATAAGACCTATTAATAAACCAAGCCTATTTCTCTGCTAATACAGGACTAACTTGCTATGTGTTTTCCAGTGCTTAGGCTGGTTGTTTTTAAAGATTACGGTATAAACTGAGCCTATAAATGTGGCCTCTAGCACTAAGTTTATTAAAAAAGAGAACTAGTTACACACACATGCACATGCACCCCTTAATGCTGACTCAATAAAAAGGAAAAAAGAAAAAAGAAAAAAAGAAAAAAAGAAAAAAAAAGGAATTTGGGGAAAGAAAAGGGAAAAATGTACCTCTGAGTACATACATCAAGAGCTGCAGCAAGATTCTGGCTGTTAACACACTGATTTTCAGGGTAAAAGGGATTTATTTACAGGATTTATTGAAAAACACAAAATCACTAGGGAAGCCGCTGAGTGGCAGAGCTGACTTATAAAATTGGAGCTGACCCCATTTAGAACTGGAGAGGTCATCGAAAATTACCTCTAGGATTAGTTTTCTGATTTAAAGTCATGAAAGTGGCATCATTTACTTGCTCTTTCAGAGAGGTGGGCCAAACGCTCCAGATCTGCAACAGTCAGTTTCTGACCCATGCAGCCTGTTTTATTTCAGAGCCAAGTTATGTCCCTGGAAGACTTGGCCTGCAGTCAAAAAGCAGCAGAAGCTTATCCAGGTGCAAGGCTGAAAGCTCAGCTCTGTGTGCCATGAGCTCTGTACCACAGAATGAGAGGAGTACTCCAACTTGCTGTGGCAGCTGGGTTTCCTTGCCTAAGTTCCTTGTCTTTCTAGCAAAGTTACCAGAAGTAAACCTGGCAGAGAAGCCAAATCGCAAATTTTGAATCTGGATGTCATGAGCTTCAATGTTGCCAAGCCTTCAAAGTTTGTATACTGCTTTAAGCCCCAGTAAAAAAAGTCATTCAGTCAAGCTTATATTTCAATTTAAGGTCCAGGATCTTGGTTTGAGGGCTCCTGGATTTTGGGTTCATTTCCCAATGGCAAGTCACTTACAGTTTTCCTGTCCATTGACTTAACAAGCTCTGGTTGTGCTTCAAGCCCTTTTCCTGTTTGTCCTGCTGGCTACGCTTGCTCAGAGAACAGGCCAAGGACAAAGCTCTGATGCTGAGGCCAAGCAAGGCAGCCTGCCGCAAGGCATGGGGCTAAACTCTCTTCCCCCACAAATGAGGGTGTCCACATCCAAAGTGCCAGTTGGGATGGTCCCTGGCACATGTTCACCCCAGCACAGAGCTGGGCATTGCCTGGGAAATGCTTCTCCACAGGTACCAAGACTGCACCGGGGAAATGAGTGAAGARCAAGACAGGGTGAGTGCTGTAGACCCATGTCAGAGCCCATGCTCTGCTCCTGTTCACTTGGATCTTTTAACAGTTGTAGGTCTAGAATTCATTTTATTAAGGTATAGCTATATTTTGAAAGCCTGTTTGCAAATGCACTGCGTATTTGATCTGGCCCCTCACTACAAGAAGGACATTGAGGTGCTGGAGCGTGTACAGAGACGGGCGACGAGGCTGGTGAAGGGTCTAGAGAACAGGTCTTATGAGGAGCGGCTGAGGGAGCTGGGGTTGTTTAGCCTGGAAAAGAGGAGGCTGAGGGGAGACCTTATCGCTCTCTACAACTATCTGAAAGGAGGCTGTAGAGAGATGGGTGTTGGTCTCTTCTCCCAAGTAACAAG